>JADBJO010001749.1:321733-382532 GCA_016801955.1 Conus betulinus
AGACAGTAAATGAATGATGGTTGTGTCGCTGTGTAGACAGTAAATGATGAATGATGGTTTGTGTTGCTATGCAGCCAATAAATGAATAATGGTTTATGTCACTGTGCAGACAGTGAATGCATGATGGTTTGTGTCACTGTGCAGACAGTGAATGAATGATGGTTTGTGTCACTGTGCAGACAGTAAATGAATGATGGTTTGTGTCACTGTGCAGACAGTAGATGAATGACGGTTTGTGTCATGCAGACAGTGAATGAACAATGGTTTGTGTCACTGTGTTGACAGTAAATGAATGGTGGTGTGTGTCGCTGTGCAACAGTAAATGAATGTGGTTTGTGTGTCATGCAGACAGTAAATGAATGGTGGTTTGTGTGCCTGTGTGTGTACAGTAAATGAATGGTGGTTTGTGTGTGTCTGTGCGGACAGTAAAATGAATGGTGGTTTGTGTCTGTCTTTGTGGACAGTAAATGAATGGTGGTTTGTGTTGCTGTGCAGCTAGTAAATGAATGGTGGTTTTTGTGTCATTGTGCGTACAGTAAATGAATGATGGTTTGTGTTGCTGTGCAGACATGAAATGAATGATGGTTTGTGTTGGGGTTCAGGCTGTAAAGGAATGGTGGTTTGTGTTGTCATTCAGGCAGTAAAGGAATGTGTGTTTGTGATGCTGTGCAGACAGTAAATGAATGGTGGTTTGTGTTGCTGTGCAGACAGTAAAGGAATAGTGGTTTGTGTTGCTATGCAGACAATAAATGAATGGTGGTTTGTGTTGCTGTGCAGACAGTAAAGGGAATGGTGGTTTGTGTTGCTATGCAGACAGTAAAGGAATGGTGGTTTGTGTGTTGCTATGCAGACAGTAAAGGAATGGTGGTTTGTGATGCTGTGTAGACAATAAATTAATCGTGGTTTGTGTTGCTGTGCTGACAGTAAAGGAATGGTGGTTTGTGTTGCTATGCAGACAGTAAATGAATGGTGGTTTGTGATGCTATGCAGACAGTAAAGGAATGGTGGTTTGTGTTGGGGTTCAGGCAGTTAAGGAATGGTGGTTTGTGTTGGGTTCAGGCAGTTAAGGAATGGTGGTTTGTGTTGAGGTTCAGGCAGTAAAGGAATGGTGGTTTGTGTTGGGGTTCAGGCAGTAAATGAATGGTGGTTTGTGTTGGGGTTCAGGCAGTTAAGGAATGGTGGTTTGTGTTGGAGTTCAGGCAGTTAAGGAATGGTGGTTTGTGTTGGAGTTCAGGCAGTTAAGGAATGGTGGTTTGTGTTTGGGTTCAGGCAGTTAAGGAATGGTGGTTTGTGTTGGGGTTCAGGCAGTTAAGGAATGGTGGTTGTGTGTGGGGTTCAGGCAGTAAATAAATGGTGGTTTGTGTTGGGGTTCAGGCAGTAAATAAAGGGTGGTTTATGTTGGGGTTCAGGCAGTTAGGAATGGTGATTTGTGTTGGTGTGCAGGCAGTAAAGCAATGGTGGTCTGTGTCACTGTGCAGACAGTAAATGTTTTTTCAATATGCAGAGAGTAAAAGGCAGTTTATGACATTGTGGTGACAATATGTAAAATGATGGTTCGTGTCACTGAGTAGATAGTAAAAGAATGGTAGTTCATGTCACTGTATAGATAGTAAATAAAAGATGGTTTCTGTCACAGTGAAAACAGTAAATGAATGATGGGTTGTGTGACTGTGCAAACAGTAAGTGAATGATGGTTGGTTACCATACAAACAGTAAGTGAATGGTGGTTTGTGTCACTGTGCAGACAGCAAACGAATGTTTGTTTTTGTCGCTGTGCAGATAGTAAAGGGATGATAGTTTGGTCGCTATGCAGAGTATATTATGGTTTGCATCACTGTGCAGACAATAAATGATTGATAATTCATGTCATTGTGCAGACAATAAATGATAGTTTGTGTCACTGTCCAGACAGTAAATGACAGTTTGTCACTGTACAGACAGTTAATGATAGTTTGTCACTGTACAGACAGTTAATGATAGTTTGTGTCATTGTGTGCAGACAGTACATGGATGATAATTTGTGTCACTGTACAGACAGTAAATGACAGTTTGTCACAGTACAGACAGTTCATGATAATTTGTCACTGTACGGACAGTTAATGATAGTATGTGTCACTGTACAGACAGTTAATGATAGTTTGTGTCATTGTTGCAGACAGTGCATGGATGATAATTTGTGTCACTGTACTGACAGTAAATGACAGTTTGTCACTGTACAGACAGTTCATGATAATTTGTCACTGTACAGACAGTTAATGATAGTTTGTGTCACTGTACAGACAGTTAATGATAGTTTTGTGTCACTGTACAGACAGTTAATGATAGTTTATGTCATTGTGCAGACAGTGCATGGATAATAATTTGTGTCACTGTACAGACAATAAATGAATGATGGTTTGTGTTGCTGTGCAGACAGTAAATGACAGTTCATGCACAGTGATACATCTAATATGTAAATGGCAAATTCTGTCTGTGTGTGTATGTACGCTATAGACTCAAAAAACGGCTCAACCGATTGTAATGAAACTTGGCAAGTACATCGGTTGTAACCCGAGGATGGTTTTGGGCTAATCTCTAAAAAAATAAAAACCGTTAAAAACCGTTAAAAAAAACTTTTAATGGTTTCAAAGACATCTTTTTCACTCTGCTTTTCTTCAAATAGCCGTTGTGACATTGCACGGGTACAGGACTACTTCTCGAAAATTAGAACCGTTGTTTGGCAGTTAAAAAAAAATATTATTTAAAACAGTTTAAAAACCGTTAAAAACACCAAACCCTATAAAAACTCTTTAAAACCCGATTTTTTTTTTTAATTGGGCAGGTACGTCTGTTGTGACCCGAGGATGGTTTTGGGGCTAAGCTCTAAAAAAAAAAAAAAAAACGTTAAAAAAAACTGTTATAACGGTTTCAAAGACATCTTTTCCCTGCTTTTCATCAAATAGCCGTTATGACATTGAACAGGTACAGGGCTACTTCTCGAAAATTAGAACCGATATTTGGCAATTAAAAAACGTTATTTATAACAGTTAAAAACGTTAAAAACACCACACCCTATAAAACCTGTATAAGACCAGATCTTCTGAGGTTGGCGGCCACGAGAGTCATCGGATCGCCACCAGATTGACATAAGCCTACAGGAACATCCAGCAGGTAGCATACGGTCATTAGATAGTCATTATGACACATAAATTTGACCGTTTAAAGCCGTTCTTTTCAAAATTTAGGTTATTCTTGATAAAATTCGGTATACATGTGCAGTTTTAAACGCCGAAAAATGACATACAACTTTTACGAACCGAAATTTAAAATTGACCGTTGAAAAACATTATTTTATAAATGTAGAGTATATTTGAAGAAATTCGATATACATGTGCAGTTTTAAACACTTAACAATGATATACAATTTTTAAGACCGAAAGTTAACTTGACCGTTAAAAACCGTTATTTACAACGTTCTTGATAACATTCCATATGCATGTACAGTTTTAAACTCGGAGCAAAATTATGGAAATTTTATGAACCAAAACTTAACATTGACCATTAAAAACCATTATTTTCTAAATTTATACCATTAAAATTTGGTATGCGTTTGTCTAATAACGGTAAGTAATTTTGCAATATGGATGGAACAGGGTAGGGGGATGAAAAGGGAAGAATGAGAGGGGCCAGAAAAATGATTGTACCGTGCAAAGCCTGATACACCATCTTTACATTAGACACAGACCCGTTGATTAACTCAAGCAAAACCTAAATAAACTACTTTTGCACAAAGTCTGTTTCAACACAAAATAATGGCAAAAGTCTATTCCTACAAAATTAATGGCAATCAGAAGAATGGAAATGGGAACAGTGAGTGCTGGCGGAAAATCGAGTGAGAGAAGTATCTCGACGTGCTAGGGAAGATCCAGAGGAAAGGGGCCAGAGGCAGGCGGAAATTCAGGCCAGAGACGCATCTCGGCGTGCTAGGGAAGATCTAGAGGAAAGGAACCAGAGATGGGAAGCAGACCGTGTCCGGACTGCATCTCAGCGTGCCCAGGAAGAACCACATGAGACGCAAGCAAGGCAGCAAACAAACAGGAGACCAGGAGCCAATGCTAATGCTGCAAAGAACATTGTATGGCTAAAAGCAGCCTTTTCCTAGAAAACTAAGGGCAATAAGAAGAATGGGAATGGGAACAGTGAGTGCCCCCCCCCCCCCCCCCCCCTTCCCCATTCCCATTCTTCAAAAGTCAAAAATATATATTAGATGGGTGGGGGGACTGACTGTCAATCAAAACAATTAATACATGTTTGCCATCACATGAGTATCGCAAAGAATGTTCATATCCCGGGCAACGCCGGGTGCCCCTGCTAGTAAATGATAGTTTGTGTCACTGTGCAGAATGAATGATGGTTTGTGTTGCTGTGCAGGCAGCAAATGAATGATGGTTTGCATCACTGTGCAGACAGTAAATGAATGGTCGTTTGTGTCACTGTGCAGACAACAACTGAAGAATAGTTTCTGTGACTGTAAAAGAATTCAGGTTTGTGATGCTGTGCAGATGCAGTAAATTGTGGTTTGTGCAACTAAACAAAACGTAATAAATGAGGGATGGTTAATGGTGCTGCGGAAAGGTATTAAATGATTGGTGGTTTGTGGCACTGTGCAGACATAGTAAAATGATGGTTTCACATGCTTTTGTAAATATATATTGGTTTGTGGCATGCAGAAGGGTGGCAGAGACCATAAGAGAGCAGGAGCAGAGGCATCGACAAGCGCTGGAAGAAGCTGATCGTAGTCATCAGCGAGCCGGCAAGTATCTTCACAAGACTCTGGATAAGTAAGTTCTTGCTGTGTGTGTGTGTGTGTGTGCACGCGCGTGTGTGCACGTGTGCTTGCGTGTGTGTGTTTTTTGTGTGTGTTGTTGTTACTGTTGTCTTTCGTATTACATGTTTCCATTAAGAGTGATATTTGCTGTGGGGCAAACGAAAATAGAAATTTGAGCAACACTGTCAGAGATGCATTCATTAAGTGTGGTCCCAGTCTTCCCAATTGAGCCAACAGCAAATTCAACTCTGGGAAGGAGCAAGTCAGGGCAGAAAAATCCTGCAAACAAATGGCTCTGATGGGAATTGAACCCCACGACCTCCCAGCCAGGAAGTCTACAACACAAACCACTTCGCCACAGCAGCTGGTTCTTTGAACATACTTGTTTTATTAGGCGGTATCAATAATAATTTGTATTCTGGTGATGATATTGAATATGTAATCTGTTTGATGCTGAATTCTGTATGCTTTAGGAATATTTTGATAGTTAGTATTTTTATTGATTAGTGTACACTTGTCCTAATTTTGAAATCTGATGTAATTTCTCTTGGGTTATCAGACAGCTATTCTTATAACGCTACAATAGCAATATGAAAACATGGTGAGATCGTTTGAATGTTGTTATACACTTCATGGTTACAGCCAGTGATGATTTTTTTTTTGTTTCTCAGAATGAGGCAGCGCCAGCAGGCAGCTGAAGAGAAATACAAGGCTGAGATGCAGCGCAAAATGGACATGCTGATTAAACTGAAGAACGACATCACCTCTAACAGGGTCTGTGCCCCGATTGGACTTTGAGAGGAAGGGAGGGTGGAATTGGGGTGGTAATGGAGGAGGAGGAGAGGGACACTAGGATGCAGGGAAGGATGGCAAGGGGGCAGTGCTGGCATTGGGGAAGGAGGTGAGTTAGGGTAGATGAGTTGTGGCAGTGATGGTAAGTCTTTCACTGTGTGTGGAGCAGCCAAGTGCTACACTTTTGGTGTAGCATGCTATGATTTTTACCAATGATGCAATACTAAATCAAAAAACAAAAATTTGAAAAATTTTTGTTAGAAATATGCATTAGGAGGAGACAGCAATTTAAACAGAACTGAGGTAACATTGAGCTCTTAGGTCATACGCTTATATGATTTTTTTTAAATCGCTAAATTCAGTAGGGAAAGGATGAAAAAGTAGAAGAAAAGTTACTGTAGACATCGCAATTTTTTGCATGTTATTGATTGGTTTCATCATTGGACAGTTTGATTTTTTTGTTGGTCTTGTCAAAACCATGCAGTAACTTACCCAAGCATCATGTGCAAAGCAAAGTACAACTTAACTTTATTGCGTCTTACTTGTTGCATGGCATTTGAGTGCTACTTTTAAATTGGGAATGTTACATTTAAAATGTCAAAATACTACACTTTGTGCTTTTGTGACCTTGGCAGTAATCTGTAGGTGTGTGTGTGTGTGTGTGTAGACATGTACTTGCATATCTGTTTGTGTTTGAGTGTGTGTGTTAACTTTTAGGCAATGGCACGCACAGCTCTGTGCATTGCTCATAGCTCTGCTGCTGACTGAGAGCTCTGCTGTCTACAGCACGGACACATCCGTGCGTTCTTATTTCGAAAAATTCTACTATTCAAATTCTAACAGACTTAGAGAAATAACTCCCACCAGAACTTAGCAGAGGGTTCCTGGTAGCCTGACATGCCCTAGTTCTTAAGTTCAAGCAAAGTTCACGTTTGCTATCTGTGACTGAAACAAAGAACCCCTCGCCGGGTTTTTTCAACCTGAACTGACCACATTTCTGGTACCGGCCTTTCGTCTAAGAGATAACAAAGGAGAGTTGATCAACAGTGGAGATGATAGGGAAGATGAGGTGCATCTGTTTGAAGATGTTCTATTTACAATGACAATCAACTAATTCGACTGATTCAGCAACACACACACAGGTGCTTGACATGCAGAATCTCACTGGCCCAAATTCTGTGAAATTCTGTAAAAATGGATTGTAGTTAATAGCGAAAAGCACCATATTCATGAGTGTAGTAAGTGAGTGCTTTTTGTATCAATTTGTCTGCATGCCATGTTAGATCAGAACCAACACCATGGAAAACGTCATAAGTGACTTCAACATAGTATCTCTGCAATGTCTTTCTCTGAGTTGTTACCCCATGATGACTTGATATTTGATTTGTTGTTATTCTTGTTATTAGTGTGAATACTTATATAGCACCTATCCTTGGCTAGAGACCAAGCTGTAAGTGCTTTACAATCCACACTCATTTACACAGCGTGTTGCCTACCTGGGTAGTGCTGACTGATTCAGTCGTTTCGTGTGTCACTCAGTCAGTATTGTTCAGTATTGTTCACTCAAAATTTTCTTGCCTTCACCAACCACCGTGGAAAAGTGGTTAGCATCGCAGACTCCTGGCTGGGAGGTTCAAATCCCATCAGTCATGTGGGTTTTTCTGCCCCGACCGGCTCCTACCCAGAGCTGTGTTTGCTGCGGACTCAGTTGGGAAAACTGGGACCACACAGTCGAGTTTCATCCACTTAATGGATGTGTTTCTGAGAGTGTTGCTCAAATTCCTGACCAACAGTG
Source organism: Conus betulinus (assembly GCA_016801955.1). NCBI lineage: Eukaryota > Metazoa > Mollusca > Gastropoda > Neogastropoda > Conidae > Conus > Conus betulinus. The sequence continues at coordinate 329,128 of JADBJO010001749.1, forward strand.
TAGGTGCCTGTATCTCTCGGGCATGGTTGATGCTGATATATTATGAAAGGAAGCATAGAGTACAGCCCTATCATGTAGTCTCAGACCAAAATGGAAATCCATAGCATCATCTTAATCATCCTCATTCTCATCGATCAGCATTAAATGTCTCATATTCTGTGGCCTTTCATGCCCTGCTCACATGGTGACCTCAGTTTTGATGTCTTCTCCACTGTGGTCTTGGTTTAGTTCCATCGGGATCACCAGTATCGGCAAGTCCACGGGGGCTGTCATTGGACAGACGTGGTGGCACCCTCCGGAGAGAGAGCGCACTCACGCTGGCTCCGCGACTAAGCAATTATTGTTGTCAGTAGGGGGCTTAGTAGGTAGTGTCCTGCTTATGTTAGATCAGAACAGGTGCCACTGAACACCACCGAAGTGACTCTGCAGCAGCAGTGTGGTGTCTCCTCCGGTGGGTTGCCTCTTGACGACTTGACATTGACTGCTCCCTGTGGATTGCCGGTGCCGGGGTTGCAGCAGGGCCGACCAGGCTGTGGCTGTGGATGGGGTGTCGAAATGAGCGGCGTGGGTTCACTGCCTCTGAGGTGGTGCAGAGGTTGGGACAGCAAAAAAAAAAAAAGAAAAAATTTCTTACTTGCTTCATTCTTTCCATTTCTCATGCAGGGTGCATGCTATTTTTTAATGTGTCATCCATACCAAGGGCCAAGCTGGCCTTCTCTTCCGAAAGTTGGTGATGGTATTTTACATGTGTGCAAGATGTTATGTGTGCATTCACACATGGAACTTCAATTTAGTCTCATTTGAAGGACTGTATGGGAAATGCAGTCATAACCAATGTTAACTCTGAGGGAAAAATCCCCCTGTACCAAAACGGCCCAGCAGAGATTCAAATCCGCAACCCCAGGATCACCAAGATTACGAGTCCGATGCTCTGCCACTAACCCGATTTCTGGTATGGACCAAAAAAAAATTTGTGTATTGCTTATAAAAAATCATAATATTGATGAACTTCACTATAATGCTGCAAAAATGCTGCATTCTGGGAGTCAACATGGCTTTGTTTTCAGATTTATCTGAATTCTTATTTTGCCCTCAAATGAAGTGTTTTTCTCTGAGAGCAGAAATTTTCTACATTCCAAGTCAAACACTTATCTCTCCTTAATATAAAGTGATTTGATATTGTAGTTGTTGTGGTCAATCACAGGAAAACCTGAAAGCTATTCGTGCTCGGGATAAGGCAGCGGAAAATGCCCAGAAAGAAATGGAGGATGCGGAGCGACGTAGCATCCTGCAGGACGGAGGTAACCCTGATCAGGAAATGCTGATCAAAAAAGACAGCAACAGCAGGAGAAGAAGAGGCAGTAGTCCGATATAGTGCTACATCACTATTATCCTCATCAAACTGTATTGAAAGAAAGTGGGGGGGGTTGGGTTAAGGTTCTGTAGGCCCTTCAAGCCATGCTGTCATGTTGACCTTTCTTTTGATTTTATTTCCACATCCTCGTGTGTGTTGCACAATTGTGCCTTCAGCATGGGGAGATTCATGCAAATTGTTGTAGGGATGTGCAAAGATGCCAGTTGTTATAACAAATCTAAATAAATGTCAGCGAACCGCCCAGAGAAACGTGGACAAACGAGTCACAAGACAAACCACAACGCGTTTCGACCTCTTAGGTCTTCTTCAGGTGCCCACAAACATGAAACAAATAACGAAAATGCACTTAGCTTTGATCGCTTCTGTGTTCAGCGCAAGAAAGAAGGCGTTGAACATAGAAGCGATCAAAGCTAAGTGCATTTTCGTTATTTGTTTCATGTTTGTTGCACCTGAAGAAGACCTAAGAGGTCGAAACGCATTGTGGTTTGTCTTGTGACTCGTTTGTCCACGTTTTTCTGGGCGGTTCGCTGACATTTATTTAAGATTTGTTTAGATTTCCGCCTGCAGTCGTTTCACTTTGCAACTAGAGCCAGTTGTTATGTTTTCACAGTATAGCTTGATTGAATTTGTATGGATTTATAGTAATTTGATTTATTGTCCACTGAAGCAAGTCTCCCCTGAATGTATGTAGAATCAAAACTACTGTTAGAGAGAATGTGTGTGACATACAAATTCCTTCAAGTTGTCATAGCTTTATATGCACAAAACAGACAACCATGTGCATAAACAAATCTTAAATAAATGTCAGCGAACCGCCCAGAGAAACGTGGACAAACGAGTCACAAGACAAACCACAACGCGTTTCGACCTCATAGGTCTTCTTCAGGTGCAACAAACATGAAACAAATAACGAAAATGCACTTAGCTTTGATCGCTTCTGTGTTCAGCGCAAGAAAGAATTCAGCGCCTTCTTTCTTGCGCTGAACACAGAAGCGATCAAAGCTAAGTGCATTTTCGTTATTTGTTTCATGTTTGTTGCACCTGAAGAAGACCTAAGAGGTCGAAAACGTTGTGGTTTGTCTTGTGACTCATTTGTCCACGTTTCTCTGGGCGGTTCGCTGACATTTATTTAAGATTTGTTTAGATTTCCGCCTGCAGTCGTTTCACTTTGCAACTAGAACCATGTGCATAGTTATGATCAAAAAGCAGATAAAATGTTGATGCCTAGAAATGGGTCTTAAGTTTTCTTTGTTCACTACCATATACTTAGTGCAATGACGACTTGCTGAGGGTGGCTATCCAAAAGAAAATTTGCTCATGATAAAACTCCCACCAGCTTCAAGAAAGAATATTCTGGATAGAAGCCTGTTTATTTCTCCACAATGCATGCGATCGAAAGTCAATGCAACATTTGCCATGTGCAATGGCATTTACACTGATTTCTAATCATCTCATGATGGATTGGATGATGTGTTTAATTTTGCAAAACTGGCAACTTTCTGCTTTTTGAATTGACAATACAGCAAATGATTGTTCTGGCAAGCAGGAATGTGTACTGATAGATTTTCTGCAGTGAAATGAAGAAAGGGGATGACCAGTCTCAGTGTAGTGGTAGTCAACCTACAGAGAGGGACAACAGGAATGTGAACTCATAATTTTCCACAATGAAATGATGAAAGGAGTAGACCGCTTTGTTGCAGTGGTAGTCAGCCTTCAGAGATGGACACTTACTAGCCTGGTTCTGCAACTTGACCAAAAGACGTAACTGGTGTCAGTAGGGGCTTTTTGTATTATATGTAGTGTAATGTAAAAGGATATTTATAGGGCGCTTTACCTCGTGAGAGCCCAAAGCGCATATTGCAGAAAAACATGATAAAATTATAATTCTAATTCACACACACACGCACACACGCATGCATGCACGCACGCGCGCGCACACACACACACACACATATACACACACACACACACACACACACACACACACACACCACCAAAAAAAAAAAAAAAAAAAAAATCATACAGACAGAAAGACAGACGAGTGCATTCAACATCAGCAAACACTTGCACAGTGGTAAGTGAATATCATTACTCAGTCCGAGGGAAAAGATGTGTCTTTAGGAGAGTTTTAAAAATCTCTAAAGAGTCCGTGTTACGCGGGAAGAAGGGAGACTATTCCATAGAGCAGGTGCCTGGTAAGAGAAAGATCGTTGCCTGAAGTTTTCAGGTGAGTGGAGGGAAGCCGAAGCAGACGAGAATCAGTGGATGAGTGTAAGTTGCGAGATGGAACATAGAGATGGAGGAGGTCAGAGAGGTAGGAGGGAGCCAGATTATTCAGTGATTTGAAAACCAGGAGGAAAACTTTAAAGTCAGTGCAAGATTGAACTGGAAGCCAGTGTAAGGATGACGGAATTGGTGATATGTGATCAGATCTAGAGGAGCGGGAGATCAGACGGGCGGCATTGTTCTGAACTTTTTGAAGTTTAGAGATGAGTGTTAAGGGACAGCCGGCAAGGAGGGAGTTACAATAGTCAAGCCGAGACAGGACAAAAGCACAGATTAGGGTCTTCAGGGCATTTTGAGTGAGGAAGCGGTGAACTGAGCTAATTCTGTGAAGTTCAAGGAAGCAGGACTTGCACACATTAGAGATATGTTGTTTGAAAGAGAGAGTTTGGTCGAGTGTAACGCCGATGTTACGAACAGACACTGATAGCTTTATCTCGTTTCCATCAACGTTTATGGAACTAGGGAGAGAATGAGTTCTAATAGTGTGTTTTGAAGCAATGAGGATTATTTCAGTTTTGTCTGCGTTAAGTTGTAGTTTGTTATTGTGCATCCATGATTTAACATCGGTAATGCATGCTTGAGAAGAGGAGATTATTTCATGAAGCTGACTGAGATGGGCAGAGATATACAGCTGGTTGTCGTCTGAAAAGCTATGGTGAAGGAGGGAGGGTTGGCTGATAATGGCTGAGAGAGGCTGGGTGTATAGCACAAAACAAAACTGGTCCTAGGACAGATCCCTGAGGGACACCAAACTGAAGAGCTGTTGTGTGGGGACTTAACACCTTTCACTGAAACAGTTTGCGTGCGATCAGAGAGATATGAAGAGAACCAGGAAAGGACAGAACCAGAAAGACCAAAAGAAGTGTTGAGTCTTGAGATGAGAATGGAGTGATCTATTGTATCAAAGGCAGCAGACAAATCTACCAGAGAGAGAAGAGAAACTTTGAGGAGATCGTTTGCTACCTTGAGAAGCGCTGTCTTGGTGCTATGGCCAGCCCGGTAGGCTGACTGGTTTGAGTACAAGAGATTGTTTACAGAGAGATGTTCAGACAGTTGGGTGAGAACAACTTTTCAATCAGTTTGGAAAGAAATGGGAGATTATATGTATATTTGACCAAGGCAAAATTGAGTTCAAACTATTTGAAGCTCCATGAGAAGAATCTTGAAAGCAACATCAAACCAGCTTTTTTTTTTTAAGACAGGAAGAAAAGAGAACAGGGAAATAAAAAAGTTTCATAGAAACATTATTTGCAAGCTTCCACTGGATATTGTATAACATCTGTGGGTTAGTATTTAGCATTGTACTCATCCACCATCCATCACACTGCCCAGAACAATCTGAGTCAGTCTCTTTGGGCAGACAAGTGGATAAGGTCTACACACTGCCTTCCACTTCTAGATAAAGAGACGTCACTTGTGAAGTTCTAAACTGATCTGTTATGTGTATTGTAAAGTCTCTGAGATGGAGCTGCTTTATGATGAGGTATATCATTAGCATTACAGATTAGGTGATGTTTGTCTCTGGCACTAGTGCCAAATGATTCGATTCTTACATCTTCATTGTTATTTCTTTATTGTTGTTCTTTTTACAGGGATTTTGCAAGTCTGCAGACACAGCACCAGATGCAGATCATGGACCGCATCCTGACGGGAGAACGACGTATAAAGAAGCGCAAGAAGACCCAACCACAGCTCTGGAACGAAACCAAATGGGAAAAGTCACTGGTATGTCTCTGTTAAATTAACTTACTCATGGCCTGACCAGCATGTTGGGTTGATGTAGAGGTCTTGCATTGGTTGTGTCTTCTGCTTGAGGCTTTGTACCCACTCTTTCCTTATTGATTTATACATTTGTGTCTCATTTAGTTTTCTGGCCTCACGGTTTTGCAGATGTGATGTAGAGCATATGGACTAGTACGTATGCATTGATGCTTCTAAGATGAAACCAAAACCAGAAGTGACCTCTGTTTATTTGACTGGGTGAAGGTTAACTCACTTGCTGCTTTTGTCCGCATCGCGGACATCGTACGATGAAGCGTTCGATGCCAATATCCGAATATACGGATTCAGATTTTGAAAACTCACGCTCTCCGAGTGATGTATGGGTACAAAGCTCAGAACGGAGATGGTTCCTTAGTTATCCCCGTACCAACTTTTCATTCACTTACGCCGCGTGTTACAGGGGTGTATCACTGTTGAGCATTTTAGAAAAGGTCTTTGCTAAGATCTTACATAAGCAATCAGCATGTCGGCAGAAACTAACAACTGTTTTGTAGAAGAAGGGGGGGGGGGGGGGGGGGGGGGGGTTCTGGCATGGTTATTCCACAGTGGACAATATGTTTGTTTTGTATGGTATTGTAGAAAGGTATCTGTCTAAACGATCAGGAAAACTGTATGTGTGTTTTGCTGACTTTTAAAAATGTGTTGACACTATCAATAGGAGCATCATGTGGAATGTTTTAAGAGGAGCAGGAGTAGTAGGGGGAAATGTTGAGAACACTGCAAGGTGTGTACAGAGCAGTTAAGCATGTGTAAGGTGTGGTGATGATGAACTGACTGATAATTTTAAAGCCCAAAAGGTGTGAGACAAGGCTGTATTTTGTCACCAACATTATGTTTCTTTGTGATTAATGAATTGGTGATTGAGATCATATAGTATGGTGTGCAACTAACACCTAATGTAATACAGATTTTGATCCTGCTCTTTGTTGATGATATGATTTTGATTCCTACTGTGCTCGTGGCTTGCAGTCTCAAATTAATATTCTTAAAAGTTTTACTGACAAGTCCGACTTGACTGTAAATTTGTGCAAGACAAAAGTGATTGTATTTAGAAAGGGTGACAGAATGTTTAAGACGTTCACCTGCCAATCCAACGTGTGAGAAGCAGCATGGTTCGAGCCCTGCCTTTCTCGTCCTTTCTTTCCCAGTTTGAATGACAAATCGAACCGAATGTCAAGTCCATCGGATGGGGACTATAAGTGAGTCAGACCTGTGTGCCTTCCTGGCCCCCTGCACACGTTAAAGAACCCACAGCAGTTGAAAATCGGAAAGAGCAAGGGAGTTCCCCACTGCCCTGGCAAATTGATGTAGATTGAAGATAGCCGCCTGGTATTTCTTACCAAGCCACAAAAATTGTCACTTACTGTTATCATTTGCCATCCTGTACTGGTGGAAGTGGAGGACACGTATAAACATCGCATGCATCCTATGTGAGAAGCTGGAGGGATAAATGAAAATATGAATGACTGATATTTGAATGGTATGGGAAACGACTTAATGAGCGCCAGTAGGCTGCTCTCCAGCCAGCTCTACCTGGGTAGGCAGCCCGTTGAGTGAGTGAGGTAGTGTGTTTATTGTAAAGTGCTTAGAGCTTGGTCTGTGACCAAGAATAGGCGCTATATAAATACCCAATATAATAATTATAATTTCTTGGAGTGAATGAGCAATGGTAGTATGGAAATGAGAGAATTACCGTGGTGGATAATTACAAATGTTTAGGCCTGCATTTCATGACTAAATTGTCTCTAAACCAAGCTGTTTCAGCTCTTGCCACAAAGCCAAAGTGAGAATAGTGAAAATACTGAAGTCTTTGTGGAGATTAGGATGTATTGATAAGAATGTGTTTTTTTCAACTGTTTGATGCTGAAATATTGCCTGTTACACTGTATGGATCTGAAGTGTGGGGATTCCAATAGTCCGACACTCTTGAGAAGGTTCACATGTTTGCATGTAAAAAAGCATTAAATGTTGGGATTCAGATTCCAAATAAGATGGTTTTAGGGGACTTGGGGCGATTCCCTATATTTATTCATGCAGCTGCGAGATGTATGAAGTTTTGGCTCAGAGTTGTTAATTCAACAGACAATAGATTGCCCAAGAAAGTCTATGAAATGATGGTACGTCTACAGGGAAATGGAAAAAGTATGTGGTCTTCTTCCCAAATAAAAAGATATGTTTTGCAAAAATGAATTCAGGCATGTATGGCAACAACAAGATGTCGGCAATGTTGCTTCTTTTCTTGCTGTCTTTAGGCAAAGACTTACGGATCAGTGTAGGCAAATTTGGTCATTAGACATTGATATTAATGAGCGTTGTGAATATTATTGTGGTTTTAAAAATATGTTTGAGTGTGAGAAATACATTAGCTATAGGCAAAGAATATGTTTTCATGATTGTTACATTCAGTTTAGGCTCGGGATTTCTCCAATTTTCAGTCCTAAACTTTGCTATAGAAAGGATATCAGTCCAACACAGTTACTCTGTCCTTCGTGCAAATGTGAAATTGAAACAGAAGGGCATGTTTTATTTAGATGTGAGAAGTTATGGTAACTAAGAAAAGATGTGACATTAATCCAAAGTATAAACATTTGTGATATAGAGGCAGAAAGAGGAGTTATGGCTGCAAATGATGAAAACAGTGTTACTGTTATCCTGTTTTTTCTGTACAATGCATTTAAAATTCGCAAGGAAAATGCTTGAATACCTTGATTTTGCCTTAATGGAGGTGTTGGGCTTGAAATGAACATTTTTGTGTTTACTTAATAAAATTGAGTTCGAGTTTCTCTCTCTCTCTCTCTCTCTCTCTCTCTCTCTCTCTCTCTCTCTCTCACACACACACACACACACACACACACACACACACCAGACATCAGTAATGGATTCCTTTGAACCATTCTTCCAGCGAGTTCTACCCCACAAGCCAACACCAGTCCAGTTCTTTGAGAACTATGTCAAGTCCACCACTGAAGGAAGTGTTTTGGCATCAGCCCAACCTGTGGTGAGTGGACAGGAGGACAGGGGGGTAGCAGGGAAGGAGGTGGGCAAGGTGTAAGTGTAAGTGTGGGGTAGACCAGGATGCAGGGCGGGGGTGCATGAAAGGGGAGTGACCCATACTACAACGTTCTTGTTAGGTTTCTTTCCTTAATCCTGCCAGCTCCTTCTCTTGGTTAAACAAAAGGCATGTGTGCTGTCAGTGATCCAGAGCCATCACATGTTTTGTATCAGTTCATCTGTCGTTTCTTAGAGATTCAGAATGTGGGCCATCAACAAACCATGTCATAACACATGACATCATGTTTTGACCTAACGTACAGGAGGTCTAATTTTGTTTGATGCATACAATCGTTTGGGATTTTTTTCTGAATTAACACGCGTTTTTCTCTCACTGTATATGCTGCTTTCATGCTGCTTTACTTGGTTGATTCAGCATAAATGATAAACTCATATAGGATTCAGTACCAACATAGCTGTATATGTATAAGATTATGATTGTCTAGGTAGTTACAGTGGGTGCTGGAAGCAGGGGATATTGGGAGACGGGAAACAGGAGAGAGAGGAAGGAATGGAGGGATAGTTACTAATTCAATTATTGTAACAGGTCACATTTTCCAAGAAAATGTCAGTTTTTTTATATTGAAATTATTGCTGAAAATGTTATAAGAAATTCATTACTTTCACCGTGTAATCACGTCTTCATGCAGGAGATGTCTGCACAAGTTTTTTATTATTATCTGTCATTCTACAGTATCTGGTTCCACTAGTCCTTGTAATTGCTTAGAAAATGCCAATGGACTACATACACTCACACGCATGCATGCATGTGTAAATGTGCCATACAAAATGTTTGATGAGAAACTTAAAAGTCTAAAGTGTCATTACAGTCAGCACTGCATAAATGCTAAGAACAAAAGAAATATTAAACCTCTTTTATTTTTCTTGTCTGGATCTTATTCCAGGTCAGCGTCCAGCCTGATGTTTAGGTTTCGTTAAAATGCTCTCTGAACAAAATACAGCAAAAATGTCCAGTGCATGTGCGGAAGAGCAATAATGATTAATCATTTACTCATCCATTGCTCCAAGGATTCAGGAGGTGGGCAAGGTTTAAGTCTAAGTGTGGGGTAGACCAGGATGCAGGGCAGGGGTGCATGAAAGGGGAGTGACCCATACTACAATGTTCTTGTTAGGTTTCTTAGCGATCTGAAGCGATCAAAGCTAAGTGAATTTTTGTTATTTTTATTTGTTTGTGTCTCACCTGAAGAAGACCATAGAGGTCGAAACGTGTTATGTTTTGTCTTGTAACTCGTTTGTCCACATTTTTCTGGGCGGTTCACTAACATTTATTTAACATTGCTCCAAAGTCAAAGAACTAGTATCTCTAAGTGGGACGACAGTTTTTAGCTGAGTCTTCCATCTCTCTTGAACACATTTTGAACAGTTATTCACTTCTTTCCTTTTATCGGAGTGTTTGATTAATTGTCCAGTTGGTATCTTCCTGTGATTGATTCAGTTTCCATCATCCCAACCCCCCATTTTTTGTGATAGTACTGTCGCTTTCGACACACACACACACACACACACAAAAACACACACACACACATCCACTTTTGCACGCGCACACACACACACACACACATATATATGTATATATATATTTTTGTTTTGTTTGTTTTTTTGTATATTGACATGCGATAGCATGTGTTAGCTGTTGCTTTCTCTGTGTGTTTGTTAATTTGATGGTAAAGGATTAATGCATTTTTGTTATTTCATATTTGGTAGATTCTCATTGATTTTCACATGTTCACAGCTTTGATACTTATTGTTTGATGATTATCCAACTTTTTTACCCATTTTCCCTATGCAGTAATTATGTTTTAAATACTTGTAAACACTCATGCAAGTACCGACAAACATGTATGTTCATATCAAACTTGTGCATGCAGTCAGCTACTTCCCACCACCATCTAATACCACTTTTAGTGAACAGATGTTAAACAGACTAGCAACAACAACTCACACACACACACACACACACACACACACACACACACACACACACACACACTGCACACACACACACACACACACACACACACACACACACACACACACACACCCCCACACACACACACACACTCTCATACACATACACATGCACTCACACACACACACACACACACACACACACACACACACACACACACACACACACACACACACACACACTCACTCACTCACTCACTCACACACACACACACACTCTCACACTCACACACACACACATACACACACTCACACACACACACACACACACACACACACACACACACACACACACACACACACACACACACACACAAATGACCACACACTCATACGGGCAAAGGAGTGACTACGTAGACCGCCTTTCTTTATACATGTGAGACAAAAGGTGAAAACAATCGGTCAATGTACTGATATGTTACATCAAGCTGCTTTTTTAAGCTGATATTCACATTTGTGACTTCTATCTTCTGCTCTGCTGAGATGTCTGCCTGCATGGATATTAGGTTGTGAACCATTACCCTTTCATGCTAGTGACTATGTGGTTAATGTCATCATTTTTCCAGCAGAAATGCAGATGACCATACTACTGTTTATGTGTCACAGGTGCGGAGTGTGTGACGGCTGATGAGGATGAGAAACAGGATGAGGAGAAGGACTTTGTCGATGATGGTGGCCCCCACCATGATTCCACCGATTCCAGTGACTCAGAACAGAATGGTGGTTTTGGACCAGTAGTGAAGGGGTGTTGAGATGGTCTTGTAGTACCTGGAACAGGACAAGGGGTGGGAGGGTGTGTATGAGGGAAGAAGAAAAGGATTGTATGGATGATTGTTTGAATGTTTGTCAGACAATATCAACAATTTTGAGGTTTGTAGGGTCACTATCTAAGTTTTAAGGTTTGTAGAGACAGTGTCTACAGTTTTGAGATTTTTAGGATCACTATTCACAGTTTTGAGGTTCGCAGGTCAGTATCTACAGTTTTTAGGTTTATAGTGTAAGTTTAATTTTAAGTTTGTAGAGTCAGTGCCATTGAATTTCCAGGTTTCAGGGTCATTATCTACAATTTTTAGGTTTTTTGGTCAGTATCTACAGATTTGAGGTCATGTTCAGATTTGTTGTCAGTATCTAAATTTCAAGGTCTACAAAGTCAGTGTTTACAGTTTTAAGGATTTTAGGGTCAGTGTCTACAGTTTTGTGATTTACATGGTTAGTACTAATGGTTTTGCAATTAGCAGGGTCAGTATCTACAGTTTTGCAGTGTGAAGGGTCATATCTACAGTTTGGGGGGTTGTCAAGCTCTAAAGTTTTTAGGTTTGTAGGGTCAGTATCTACAGCTGTGAAATCTGTAGGATATGTATCTACAATTTTTTTTAGGTTGGTCATTGTGTATCGTTTTGAATGTTTAACTCTCTTGGGACGAAGGGCCCCTCATTTCACATACACGTTTTCGACAAAGGGCCGTAATCAGGGATTTTGTACGCTTTGAATTTTTTGAGTGTTACCCATTTTGCGGATGACATGATATCTGATTATAATGTTCATTGACCTTTCCCCTTTCCAAACCAACCAATGGTTGCAGAAATTTTTGCTGGGCAAGCGAGCCACAGGGTGTTTTTGCATGTCATTGTCACATGTTTAACGCATGTCAGCAATGGCGTCTCACCCCAGTACTACAGGCAGCAAAGCTTGGAGAGAAGTCATCGTAATCAGCATTTCATGGTGTTAGAAGTATTATAGTTACTTCAAAATGAAGGTTCAGACATTGAAGAAGACGTTGATGTCAGTAATGAGGACTTTATTGAAAGTGGAGGTGAGAGAAGTTTAGATTCTGAACTCAAAGTGGCTGCATTGTTAGCTGAGGTGAGTGATAGGGAGAGGGGTGCTGGTGATAGCGATGTCACAGCACAGGCCAAGCAGAGAAAAGAGCATGTGCTAGACATTACAGGGGAAGAGTTTTTTGCGGTTCATGATGCAAGACTGGCTTTCAGGATTTTCAGTTTGTTCCTGCTGTGACAGCTTTCACTTGTGAACATGGTTTACTCACATCACAAGAATGCCACGCCCCTTCCAGTTTTTTTCAGCTGAAAATATGTCATCTGCCACCACAAGGTCATGTCCAGACTTTCCAGCAAGGTGTGTATATTGTATTATGTTATCATCCAGTTATTTGTTTTTTTTCTTTTTAATCTCATTCACTTACATATATGTGTACACATAATATATCAGACACACACACACACACACACACACATACACACACACACTTGTGAAAGTAACGACAATGATGAATATGGCATATTTCTATATTTTCAGGAAAAAAGCTACAACGGTAAGTAAGAAAAAAAAAAGAAAAGCATCTTTAGATAGATAATGATTTATTGTTCTGTTTTGTCAAGGAAAAATCTACAACGTTAAGTTAAAAAAAAAAAAAACATCTTTTAGATAGATAATGATTTATTGTTCTGTTGTGTCAGGTGACAATGATGAATAGGGCATATTTCTATATTTTCAGGAAAAGCTGCAACGGTAAGTAAAAAAAAAAGAAAAGCATCTTTTAGATAGATAATGATTTATTGTTCTGTTGTGTCAGGTGCTATGGCTCTGTGGCTATACTGCATGGATGGATACGAAGCCAGTCTGTCATCACTACCAGATTCAACCCCCACACCATGACAGATGTGACCACATGCTGTGGGCAATTTAGGAAACCCCTGGCTGTCCAGGGCTACATTCAGAACATGGCTGGGGTGGACAAAAGTGACCAGCTGATCTACATTTCACTAGACCACAAGACCATGAAGTGGTGGAAAAAGTTTTTCTTCTGACTCTTCACCCTGAACCATGTCCTGTGTGACAAACTAGTACAGAATGATATGAATGGGCTAGTATGTCAGGAAGCCATGTGTACATAGTGTCATAGAGTAGGTTTTTAGTTTGTTCTTTTTTTCTTATTTGTGTTGGTGTATTAGTGGACCATAAAGTGCCCTACAAGCTATAATATGAATCAGAAATCATGTTTGGACATTTCTTAGATTATTTTGTGAGTGAACAGACTGTTTCAAAGACATTGTGCTTCCCTGGATACATATACTAGATATCTGTGTGTGTCAATTCACATGAAAAAAAAGAATATTTTTACCTGGCACTAGACTATGAAAGATGAAGGTAGTAAGTTTGATATTTTCATCCCAACTTACTCAATATATATGTGTAACAAGTTCTGAAAGTTTTAGGTCTTTACTTGATAGAGTTTTTTTTTTGTTTGTGATTTTTTTTTATAACCTGTACAAATGGCCAGTTCCGTGGGAAAGTAAAGGCAAAAACTGCTAGTACCAAGGGAGTTGAGAGTCAGTATCTACAGTTCTGAGGTTTTAAGGATAAGTATCTACAGTCTTGAGGCTTACAATGTAATGTTTACAGTACCAAAGTCTCTAAGGGAGCCACAAAATAATGAAAAGCTGAATAAAAGGCAGTTTGAAAATAAGTACAAGCAGCATAGTAGGGGGAACACAGTTTTTTGCTATTTATGGTTGCACTTTTATGATGTGTTTTGTACGAAATATTGTCAAATCAATCTGTTTTGAAAAAAAAGTTCCAAAGCTCAAGATGATGAAAAGGTTCTTTGTTTAAAAATGATAAAAATATTGTTGGTAAAAATGAAAATGATGGTGACATTTCATCTTATTAGGACTTTGTTGAAGCACCATTAGTTGCTTTGATTTTTCTTTTCCTTTTGGATTGAATTTCTAGTCATATTGCAGTCTTAAGATGTTTTTTCTTTCTTTTCATGAAGTTTTAAAATAGCAATAAAACCAGCCAACATCTCCACCCATCCCACTCATACCTTCTGTTAATAATCCATTTCTTATTCCCACCCACCCCCTCCTCCTCCTCCTCCCTCAACAGAGAAGAGGTGGAGGACCTGGCCCAGCCAGAGTTTGCTGGCCTGTGGGAGCAACACAAACCGTACCGTGTGCCAAGGATGTGGAAGTCACTTTTCGCCTCCCGGGGGGCAGCAAGATGGACCAGGACATCCTGAAGAAGACCCTGGAGAAGCACCGGGAGGGCATTGTTGTCAAGCAGGTGGCGGCTGGACGTGAGTTCAGTGGCTGCCCCTTCTACAGCAAACCTGATGTCATTCATTTCAAGGTGGGCTGGGGATCAGGATGAATGGGTGAGGGAGATTGGGGATTTCAGAGGGGGAAAAGGGGGGTGGGGGGGGAGGGGGGGAATGCCAGAAAATTTTGTGGGTCTTTGGATTCTGGTTTTTTTTCTTTATTTTCTTCATACTTATCCATCCAAACAAGTGCTATGTTTCCCATTACATAGAACATGGTAACATCAGGGATCTGGAAAAAAAAAATGTATATATATATATATATATAATGCTGAACAATTAAGTAGTGGGGGAAAACAAGTGCAGGTTAACATCTTCCATCATTACAGTAATGACTTGGCAAAGATTTGAAATTGAGAGAGGAAAAAAAAAATTGAAGATGAAGTTAATGGAAAATGTCTATCATAAATATGAAAACCCTTCTCTAGCTGCATGGGGAAACAAATCGCAATCCCTCTCGAAAACAGATCTATCCCTCTGAATCGCCTGCTCCGAGGCCTTTCATCTGCTGGATCGGACTCATCAGGGAGACACGGCTGATTGTGGTTGTGTTCTTGGCGTCAGATAGAGACACACCACAGTCCATAATTCTGTGGTGTTCCGACCGCCAAGGGTTCGAAAAGAATCCAACAGCACCCCTAAAGCAGCCAGCGAAAGGTAGTAGAATTAAACAAACGAAAGTGTGGAGAGGAAAAAAGTTGTTGAAAACTGAAAAACATTACGCAAACAGTATAAAATGTAAGGGACAATCTTTGAGCCTATGCTTGAGGATCCATTTAAGGATGCAAGGGAGATCAAAAGATATGGAACAGTCTGAGTGGTCAGCTCTGCTGTTCAATAACCCAAGCATTTTCAGTGGCTAAGAATTGTGCAGAACAACCTTTCCTTGGATCTCCTAAGAGATGCAATCACCCACTGATTGACCAAACAATATAATGCTGAACAATTAAGTAGTGGGGGGAAACAAGTGCAGGTTAACAATTCTTCCATCATTACAGTAATGACTTGGCAAAGATTTGAAATTGAGAGGAGAAAAAAAAAAAATTTGAAGATGAAGTAAATGGGAAAATGTCTGTCATAACTTATGTCTTAGATTGTAGTAGAAATAGGGGGGGGGGGGGAGGGGATGCTTATCACCCCCCTATTTCTGCTACAGTCTAAGACATAAGAGCAAGCTTTGTTTATAAATTCAATATTTCTTGCAGTCATTGCAACACCAAGCTGCTCTGTAAGTTGCTGGAATGGTGCTCGGTACTTGTCCTTGGAATTTATTAGTTTATTGTAATTTAGTCCCTTGCGGATTCATTCCAAGAACTGGCCCTCAGCACTTGTGTCTTAAGAGGATATCTTTTTATATTTTCTACTTTCTCAAAAAAATGTAGCTTGTTTTGCTCTTTTATGATTTTCTTTTGCTTCTTAGGTGACACCTTTGGCTGTTTTTTTTGAAAACTCAACAAACATACTACGGTATTGGACACCAGCCTTTTTCTGGGATAGCATTCTTCTAAAACCGAAAAGGCAGAGGAGTCAATTACCACTTTCCGCGGTCACTGAGGAGAACAATCAGGTTTCGAAATACCGGTATATGACCAGGAGTTATATGTTAGTGAGTTTCCTCCCCGTTGGAGATGTCTCTCCCCCATTGGAGACTATAAGCTTGCTGAAGGTTCATTTTGAGAAGCATTTATTATTCCCCATTCACCCACTCAAGCACATACTGTTAGTTAGGCAGAATGATCTACCACTACAGATATGAATGCTTATCACCCCCCTATTTCTACTACAATCTAAGACGTAAGAGCAAGCTTTGTTTATAATTCAATATTTCTTGCAGTCATTGCAACACCAAGCTGCTCTGTAAGTTGCTGGAATGGTGCTCGGTACTTGTCCTTGGAATTTATTAGTTTATTGTAATTTAGTCCCTTGCGGATTCATTCCAAGAACTGGCCCTCAGCACTTGTGTCTTAAGAGGATATCTTTTTATATTTTCTACTTTTCAAAAGAAAATGTAGCTTGTTTTGCTCTTTTATGATTTTCTTTTGCTTCTTAGGTGTCACCTTTGGTTGTTTTTTGAAAACTCAACAAACATACTAGGTATTGCGCACCGGCCTTTTTTCCGGGATAGCATTCTTCTTAAAACCGAAAAGGCAGAGGAGTTAAATTACCACTTTCCGTGGACACTGTGGAGAGAAACAATCAGGTTTCGAAATACCGGTATATGACCAGGAGTTATATGTTAGTGAGCTTCCTCCCCGTTGGAGATGTCTCTCCCCCATTGGAGACTATAAGCTTGCTGAAGGTTCATTTTGAGAAGCATTTATTATTCTCCATTCACCCACTCAAGCACATACTAGTAGTTAGTTAGGCAGAATGATATGCCACTACAGATATGAATGCTTATCACCTCCCTTTTTCTGCTACAATCTAAGACATAAGAGCAAGCTTTTTTTTATAATTCAATATATAGATATATATGCCAAGCTGCAGGGAGTGGTCTCCCTTGAGTGAGTGACACGTAATCAACTCGCTCCACCCCAAACAAATTAGTTTTCTCTTTTTTCTTGTTGTGGACACATCTCTCTCCCAGTTTTAAGCGTTTGAACATGGATCAGCAGAAATGCTGTTTTGAGTTGGCCTTTCCTGTCATGAAGAGACCACGCCTTCCCAGTCAGAAAATTTGAGAGAGCTTTTGTGCCTTGCTTCTCTGCAGCCGCCATCTTTTCAAGGCTCTTTGGGGCATTTCATCCAGATCGGTATTTCTCCTCCTCCAGTTGTCAGTGTTTGCCATTCTTTGTGATGATTGGTTTTTCTGCACTTGACCAGCCTGGAACCTGTTTCTTCTGCACTGGCTGCTCTCCATTTGCATCATGCAGGTTGTGCAAAAATTGATTGACCTATACATGGCACTCTGTGATATGACCATCAGCCAGTTTTGGTGAGGGTGATGAACAATGCTCCACTGCTCCACCGCTTTGGACATTGTCCTGGAATTGGTAGAGACAGGTCAGCATCTCCCCCTGGCATCTCTACAACCCCTCTCCCTTGGCAATCTATTCTGGAAGAGTTGCTGTTTTTTAATCCTTCATGCTGTCCTTGAAAGAGGAGACCCAAGTGGCACTAGCTTGGAGAGCGACTGGCAGGTGCTGGTCAAAGGGGGGTAACTGATGTGAGTGGGGATCCACGGGCAATGTGAGCAGGGAGGACAGGTCGCAGTCAGACCAGTGGCAAAATAGGCATGGTATGGATGGGAGGGAACAGGAGACAGACAAGCGAGAGATTTGGAACATTCTGACGAATTAATATTTTGATGATGATGACATTTCTTCTCCGGGGTTCACTCTCATGAGAGCTGTGAGTAATAACACTTGTCCGTTATCGCTATTATCCTTTCTGAGTCCTATTTTGATTCTCCTGTCCCTGTCTCTCAAAAGGCTAGACTTTGTTCTTCCTTTGAAGAAAC
The DNA here is from genome assembly GCA_016801955.1 of Conus betulinus. Classification (NCBI taxonomy): domain Eukaryota; kingdom Metazoa; phylum Mollusca; class Gastropoda; order Neogastropoda; family Conidae; genus Conus; species Conus betulinus. Next base: position 347,191 of record JADBJO010001749.1, read on the forward strand.
CGGTACTGAAGATTCCATTTCCACACCTCGCATTTCTAAAAAGATGGGGCAGTATTGTGTATTCATGAACAATGCTCCTAACAACTACTGTTCTGTTTGTAATGGTGTGCCACTGGTTAAGCTTTTATCTAGAAAACATTCTGGTTATCAAGAAAACACATTCTTCTTTTCAGACTCTACTCTGGATGCCCCGTTACCTTCTGGTTCTGGCTCCTCCTATGTGAACAAGTTTCTGACATTTGTTTTTACTCATCTGTGCTATGAACTTCATATAGTATGGTGATTCAGCAGAATTTGACAGTTGTCTTTATATTGTTCAACTCGGACATTTATAGGGGAATACACAAGAATAAAGATCTTCTTTTGATACCAAGTCAAATGGATTTTTGTTTATGGCAAACCGCTATATTTGAGGGGGTAAATGACTGTCTTGTTTTAAATTATGTGGATGATTAATGTTTGAATGGCCTCACTTTCAGGAATTCCCACAGAAATGATTTTGATCGTAACCTTGTTGATGCAACAAGTTTTCTTTTCCCGCTAAATATTCTTCTCTCTTTTGGTGTCCTATTATTATGGTCACAATTTCATTTGTATGAATAATGATTTATGATGATTTCAGGAATTCAGAATAGAACATGCAGTTGTATCCTTTGTTTTAGACTTCTGCCAGGTGCCTTTTCAGTGTCTGCGAATTCCTCCTCTGCAATCTCCCGTAATTTTGGGGGACAAGTGCCTTTTTCCCCATGAGCCTTCTGCTCCATCTCTCTCTCTCTCTCTAATAGGAGGTTATCTTATTTGACAATTGGTTACCTCCAATGTTCTCAAGGTTTTTCGTTTGGCTCTCCTGTTGATGACCATCACAGCTGGACCAGTTCCAGACACAGAAACTTATCCAAGACTGTGTCCTCTTTTTTTCCTGGAAGGTGCCTTGGGAAGAGCACTCTTCTGTGTTAATCAGTTTTCTAGTCTTCCTTTCCCTGGTTCCAAGGAATTGGAAGTTAGACCAGGAATAAGCTTTTCAGGATGAGATTAGTGTTCCAAGAAATTAGCCTGTCGGCCATGCCCAGTCTGTGGGATGTCTCTTCCCACCTTGAATTGGTAGCCGGAATAGCTCAGTTGGTATAGTGCCAGTCTTGTAAACTTGGTGATCCTGGAGTTGCGGGTTCGAATCTCCACCGGGGCATTTCGGTACAGGGGGATATTTCCCTTGGAATTAGCATTGGTTCTGACTCCATTTCCCATACAGTCCTTCGAATGAGACTATAGACTGAGGTTCTGTGTGTGAATGCATGCATAATATCTTGCACGCACTTAAAATCCCATCACCAACGTTCGGAAGAGTAGGCCAGTTTGGCAGTTGGTATGGATGACACGTTACACATAGCATGCACCCTGCGTGCGTGAGAAATGGAAAGAGTGAAGAAGTAAGGAAATCAAGTGAACGATATTGACAGGATGAAACAGGAAATAACTGAATGAAGCACCAGCTGGCAGCTCTTCAGTCAGCACTACCCAGGTCGGTTGTGTAAACAAGTGTTGAATGTAAAGCGCTTAGAGCTTAGTCTCTAGCTCTATATAAGTATTCATTGTTGTTGTTGTTGAATACAGTGGTATTTCTATAATACAGTATTTTGCTTGGAAGATTCATGTATAAATATTGACTCTCCTACAAAAGTCATTTACTCTGGTCCTAGTGAGGAGAAGTCACCACCTACTTTCACTTTGCCCAATCTGATCAGTCTGCAGATTGAGGAGGAAGAAGAAGGTGGACAAGGTTCCTTCTCATAGTTCTTTCTGGTGGGGTGGCATATCTGGACAAATGTGTCAAGTTGGTACAGCTGCCAGACCCAGGGCAGAGAAGACACTCTCTTGGGCGTAACCTCTTCTGCACTTCAAGACTCTTCCCAGAGATTCATTCACTTCAGGATGCACTTCAAGACCGACCTAAACCTTGTGTGTCTTCCAGAGCCGAAAGCAGAAAAGATCTTTGCCTTCTCCCAACCCGTTTTCCAGTCTGCAGTTTCTGCTCCCTGCAGCATCCAGACTATCACTGGTCTAGCTTCAGCTGCCCTAGATCTGATTCCTTAGGGCCACCTTCATCCCCACTCCTTATTGAGTTCTGAGCGAGATCTGGAACCAAACAACAGCAGATTGGGATATCTCTATTCTTCTAGGCCCATCATTTCTTCAAGGCCCAACAAACATGGCTGAGTCTGGAGTGGCTGACATCAGGCATTCCGCTGCAGATTTTCCACCTCGACACAGACGGTCTGTGTGAACATGAGTGAAGCCATGTGGAGAACCCACCTTTTCCCAGGCTTCCTTAAGCACAGTGAAATTTTTTTTTTTCTTTTTTTCTTTCTTTTCTTTTGGTAAAGATTTTTTTTTTGTTTTTTTAGAAGTGGGGCCTTTATCCTCTTTTTTTCCTCCCCACTTTTCACTTTTTTTTTTCTTCAAAGCCTCACACACCATGCATTGTCTGTATGTTTCATTACTGATGGACATTTGTTTGCTGTTTTATCTTTTTTTAGTCTGATACAAGGCGTCTAGGTTTATTTATGGTTTGATGTTTGGTGTGCTGTCACTTTCGCTCTGTTGCATTCACCACTCACACCGAAAGGAACAATTGAACAAAAGAGCATTGCTAGCAGTACTTATAAAATGGAAGTAAAAGAACACACACACACACACACACACACACACACACACAAAAGAGAAAGAGAGGGGTGGGGAGAATGAGTTAAACTTGCACGCGAAACGAGTATTTACATATGTGTCAGAGAGAGAGAGTGGGGATGGGGGAGGGCAGATAGACAGACAGACAGACAGAGCCAGAAAGACAGTGTATAAACATAGAGAGAATATGTCAGGGAGAGAGACAATTGGTCAGATGGACAAACAAACAAACAGACACACACACTCTCATACAAAGAGAGATAGAAAGAGAGAGAGAAAGAGGGGGAGGGAGGGAGAGACAGACAGGCAGACATGTAGACAGCGAACATATAGAGAAGATTAAAGAAAAGTTACTCTCATACTGAGACAGAGAGAGAAAGAAAGGGGGGGGGGAGATGCTTGGATTGATGGGCAGGCAGACAGATCGACAGGCAAGCAGACAGACGGGCTTACTGACTGACAAACTGAGAGAGAGGGAGAGAGACAGAAAGAAGAAGAAGAGAGAGGAGAGAGAGAGAAGAAGAAGAAAAGAGAGAGAGGAGAGAGAGAAGAAAAAGAGAGAGAGAGAGAGAGAACAACCATTTCATCAAGCACATGCCATCAGTAAAAACACATTTTCCACATAGAAATATCAAATAGTGAATTTCAATTTCAGACTCTGCGACTGAGATAGGGAGGTCATCTGTCCACACTTTTATGGTTGGGTTTTCCTCACCTGTGTCTCAAAGAATGTAAGGGTTGGTGTTGAATACTTGGAGTGAGGTGTCACGTAAAACCATTCCTTTCACAGCCCCCACGGGCCGGCCTTCTTGTGTGGGGGGTGTTTCTCGACTAACCTGAGCCCACCCCTTTTTTCTTATCTTTCCTATTTTTCTGCCTACCGTGTCTTTTACTATCTCTTTTTCCCCCATAAAGTCTCCCCACAGAAACTGCAGCCTCTGTTTCGTCTAGTTTTTCTGCCTACCCGGCTCTTTAATCTGTACTTTAATCTATACCTACAAGCCTTCTTTGGAACACTTTTCCTTTTCTCTGCGGTCTTTTTCAGACCCACCTTGTTTGCCGTGCGGTGCATCCTGTAAGTGGGGGGGAATGAGATCCTGGTGATTGAGAGAGTCTACTGTTCTCAACACATCACTTTGGCTCGGACCTCCTCTAAGACAGGTGGCATGCATTGGCCCGTGTATGTCAATCGGCTGCCTCTACGTGAGGTTGGGTCAAACTGGGTAGTTCTTGGCTGGCCTTGGAAACCTGGTAAGTGTTCACCGTCTGTCCCTGGCGGTGTGTCATGATCTTGGTGGAATAGGTTAGTTATGTTCTATCTGGTGTATATCCCTGCTGAAACCTGGAAGGGGTCTACAGTTGGTTTCCCCCTTGACCCTGGCCCCTTGTTGGACTCCATGTCGGGTGGGTAGGCAGGGATGAACTATACAAACTCAAAACCATGGCTCACTCCCAACAAAAAAGGAAGAGAAATTGTTCCTCAGATTCGGACTCGGATGATGAAATAAGGACAGTATCAGGATTTTGGCCTTGTTGGTTGGTGATGGAAGGTGTAGACGAAGCTCGCCCACTCTGTGGGATGAATGGATTGAGTCCTTTCGCAATTTCGAGAGGAGTAGAAGGACTCTCCGGCGTACCCAGATAGATGAAACGGCTGAGAAACGGTTCTTTTTTGATAGAATGTGCAAAGCAAAAGCATTCTGAGTTGCTTCTCAAGTGGACGACATTGATTGACAGGCCAATCAGAGTGACACCTCACAAGACATTGAATTCCAGCAAGGGCGTCATCAGGTGCCGTGATTTGAGAGGTGTTTCAGAGTTAGAGATAAAGACAGAACTGGCTTCCCAGGGTGTGACCCACGTCCACCGGGTTTTAGCACGAAGAGACCAAGACCGTGTGCCTACAGATACTTTTTTCCTAACTTTCTGTACGCCAACTCTCCCTGTGTTTGTGAAGGTCGGATATTTGAGGGTTCCTGTCGCCATGTACATTCCTTCACCTTTGCGCGATGCTTCAAATGTCAGAAGTATGGACACATTAAGGACCGGTGTACAGAACAGGAGGCATGTGGCAAGTGCTCAGAACCAGTGCATGAGGGTCCATGTGATTGTCCGCCCTGTTGCATCAACTGTAAAGGCAACCATGCTGCCTTCTTGAAGGACTGTCCAGTTTGGCGCACCGAGTCTGAGATCCAGAAGGTACGCACAGAGAATCGAAATCGTTCTTTGAGGCACGGAAACTTGTGGAGAAGAGACAGTCCTCTCCCTCAGCAAGTCATATGCTGATGTCACCAGGGGAGCATGGTCAGTGTTGGTGTTCAGACTGAGACTGTTCAACTTCAGGCTGGCTCTCAGCATCATGATCGACAGACGCAACAGGAGCCTCAACATGCACAGAAAGAAAGTGGAAAAAGAAAACAAAATGCAAACAGTGCCTTGGGTGGAGGCTCAATATCCACCTCCCCCCGGACTCCTCGAGGGTCTGAGCCCCCTTCCTCCAATCCCAGATCCTCTGGGAAGGCTGGACAGGTAGTCGCTTTGTCTGGGGAACTCCCTCCTCTTCCACCTCCACGTCGTCCATCTGGGGGTGGAAATAAGTATCGTCCTTCGTCAGCTAGGAAGGTGGTATCTCCATCGCCTTCTTCCAATCGCATTTCTCCTTTGGAGATAGAAGGTGATGAGGACAACGAGATGGAGTTTTTTTTTTTTTTCTTTTTTATTGTCATGGCCCTTATTCAGTGGAATATAAGAGGCATTAATGCCCAATATGAGGAACTCCAGCGGTTGTGTTCTGACCTCAAACCTAGTGTTGTTGCGCTGCAGGAACATTGTTGAGACCAGGAAAACATTTTTCATTGGCGGGCTTTAGTTCAGTAGATTTTCCTGCTTTACCTACAGATACTGGCCATGGTGTCACTGGGGTGTTTCCCTTCTTATTCACCGATCTTTATTATTCAGCCAAGTTAACTTAAATACCCCATTACAAGCTGTTGCAGCCAGGATTACTTTCAATAAAACAATAACTGTCTGTTCAATTTATTGTCCTCCTTCTGGTACAATATCCAAGCAACAAGTCATTGATCTAATAGATCAGCTTCCGCGTTTCTTTTTTCATTTTGGGAGACTTCAACGGGCATTCCCCCCTTTGAGGTAGCTCACATTCCTCACCTCGGGGTCTCATGCTAGAAGAGGTCTTTAATGAACTGGACTTGTGTTGTCTAAATGACAAATCACCCACATATACATGCACTCTTCAAATGGTACCCTTTCGTGTTTGGATTTGTCAGTGTGTGATCCTTCATTAGTTCTAGACTATGATTGGTCAGTTCACGATGATCTGCACGGGAGCTACCATTTCCCTGTAATACTTCCTCCAATTTTGAAGGAACCTGTTTTCGTTTCCTCAGTATTTTTGCTTTAAAAGGGCTAATTGGGATTTCTTTCGTTCAGCCATAACTGATAAGCTAGATGCTGAAATCGTTTTCCGATCAGAAGACCCAGCGGAGTCCTTTACAAATATTTTGTTATCATGTGCGAGAGATACCATCCCACTCACAAAACCCAGGTCCGCAACTACCTGGTACGCCATGGTACAACCAGGATTGTAAGAATGTTTACAACGTTCGCAAGAGGGCCCAACGTTTAGTCTTTCAGCATCCTGTGGCCCCAAATGTTCAATCTTATCAGAGGAAAAAAGCAAAGGCGAGGTTTGTTTTGTAAAGGAAGTAGACGAGTATCTTGGAGAAATTTCTGCTCTTCGCTTAACATCAAACATTTCCAAGAAAAAAATCTGGAGAGTTGTTAAAAAAATTAGGGGCAAGAACAGCTGCCCTTCATCCACCATGTAAAACTTGATGATACACTCATCACTGACAAACAAGCTGTGGCTAACTTGCTAGCTTCCACCATAGAAACCAACTCTTCCTCTAGTCAAAAATCTGCCGCGTTTTTAAAGATCAAAACGCAAGTAGAAAAAAGAAGCTTGACTTTACCTCACCCAATCAAGAAGACTACACTTGCCCTTTAATCTAAATGAACTGAAGTCTGCCTTGCAGGCATGTCACGATTCTGCTCCTGGTCTTGATGAAATACATTATCAACTCTTAAAACACCTTCCTGACTCAGGTCTTAACATTCTGCTTCAAGTTTATAACCATGTCTGGACGTCTGGGTCTTTCCCAGTTTCATGGAAAAGGGCCGTAATTGTTCCCATTCCGAAGCCAGGGAAGGATCATTCAAACCCAAACAACTATCGTCCAATAGCCTTAACAAGTTGTGTTTGTAAGGTGATGGAAAAAATGGTAAATGGTAGGCTCATGTGGAAATTGGAAACTGATGGGCTTTTAGCCATGGAACAGTGTGGTATTAGAAAGCATCACTTTACCATGGACCATTTAATCAGATTGGAAACCACCATTTCGAAATTCTTTTTTTAGAGAAAAACATGTGTTGTTGCCATTTTTTTCGACATAGAGAAGGCCTATGACACGACGTGGAAGTATGGAATCCTGTCAGACCTCCATCGGATGGGTTTCCGTGGCAATCTCCCAGTGTTCATAGAACAGTTTTTGGGCAGACAGATCCTTCAGGTCCGTGTGGGGACAACATTATCAGAAATTCATGAGCAGGAAATGGGTGTTCCACAGGGTAATATCCTTTCCCCAGCCCTGTTTAGTATACAAATAAACGAAATTGTCAATTTTGTCAACCAAGGTTCAGACTGCTCTCTTTTTGTTGATGATTTTGCCCTTTATGCATCTGGGAAATCATTTGCTGGTGTACAGCGCCAACTCCAGTTGTGTGTTTATAAAATCCAACAGTGGGCAGTCAAAAATGGGCTCAAGTTTTCATCAGTTAAAACAGAGTGCATCCACTTTCACAATTTCAGACAACTTTTTCCACCACCAGAAATTTTCATAGATAAGGCTAAAATTCCTGCTGTCACAGAAGCCAAATTTTTGGGTGTTACCTTTGACCAAAAGTTTAAATTTTAAAGCCCATATTCAGAAGTTGAAAACATCGTGCCTCAAAGCCATGAATATCCTCTGTGTAGTGGCTCATACGGATTGGGGTGCAGACAAACGCACACTTTCTCCACCCTTTACAAGGCGTTAGTTTGATCCAAGTTGGACTACGGCAGCATCATTTACGGCGCCGCTAGAGCCTCGTATCTAAAAGTCCTAGACCCAGTTCACCATCAGGGTCTTCGTCTCTGTCTTGGAGCATTCCGCACCACCCTGTGTACAGCCTGTACGCAGAGGCAGGCGAACCCTTACTGTCCAACTGCAGGCTGAAACTGTCTTTGAATTATTATATCAGACTGCTCTCGGAACTGGAGAACCCTGCCTATGACTGTGTCTTTGACCCTCAGTTCCAAAGCAAATTCGAAAAGAACCCTAACTGTATTCCACCGTTTGGTCTTCGTATGCAGCCTCATGCGCGGAATGCAGGTCTAGACCTGGGAGTTGTGTCCGATTTTTCTAAGTTTCCAGATCAGCCTCCGTGGACCTTTTTCACACCAGAGATCCGTTTTGATCTTGCAGCTTTTCGCAAAGAATGTACCAGCTCTCTGGCATACAAGGCATTGTATGCTGACCTTTGTTCAGAATTCCCATCCTATATCAGAAAAATTTTCACTGACGGTTCCAAGTCTGAAGATGGAGTGGCCTGTGCAGCGTATTGCCCTGGTGCTCCTTCTCAAATACGGTTGGAACATATTCATCAGATGCTTCTGCTTACTCTGCTGAAACTTACAGCTCTGGTTCTGGCACTACAGATAATCTCACAGTCTACGAAGGGGGACTTTCTGGTTCTGTCGGATTCACTGTCAGCTTTGGAGGCCATAGCTGGCCGCAACTTCAGCATCCCAGAACTTTTACACTTTTTTGAACTTTTTACCAAGTTGAAAGTGGAGGGTTACAACATTATTCTGGCTTGGATTCCCGGTCATGTTGGCATCGGAGGGAACGAAATGGTTGATCGTCACAAGAGAGAATCTGTCAAACACACCTATCCCTTGCTCAGATCTGAAACCCAAAATTAACGATTATGTCAGAGACCTCTGGCAGGAGCATTGAAATACACAGACGGATAACAAACTCTTTCAGATCCGTCCAAACCTAAAGGAGTTCCTCTCATCTTCATCTGGTGGTCGTAAAGAAGAAACAGTTCTGTGCCGGCTGCACACCGGCCATTCGTATTTTACCCTTTCGTACCTTTTAAAGGGTGAAGAAGCCATGAAAGGGTGAAGATTCCATGAAAACCTTGTTCAGAGACGTTCCGCCTGACACGATCTTTGAGTTCTTGAAAGAGATTAACATTTTTCATCAGATCTGAGATTTTACAGTGGAAAGATTTTTAAAACAAACTTTGGATGGGTTTTTGGATGTATTTTAAAGAATTGTGTGAATGACTGACTTGTGAGTTGCTTTTAACGTGGTGACGGCCCTGGTGTGGCCCTTTGCGGTCGGCTTGGCTGTGGGCAACATTGTCTTATCTTATTTCAACGTGTTGGTTTTTAACCCTAGGATTGGTTCTTTTAATCTCTGTTTTTAATGGGTGGGGTGAGGTTTTGCTTTTAATCTTTTTTTAACATATATACGTGGTAGTTTGGAACGTGGTGACAGTCCTGAGATAACCTCTGCTGTTGATGGGACTATAATTTCAATCTTAATCTTAATTCCTTTCACAAGGAGTTCCATAAGGGCCCCTTTGGTTGCTGGAAAGATCCGCTACAAACCTCTGATGTTTTGGGCTCCGAGGATAGAACCTTGTGCTGCCACTCTTTCAGTAGCCAAACGTACCTCCAGTACTGTCGGTCGATTGTCAAGGTTGTCCAGGGATGTTTTTTGATTAAAAAAAAAAACGGATTAATGGTTGAAAATGTCACCATACTTTCCAGAATATCCAGTAGCAAAACAATAAATTAACGGTTGAAGGATATGATTGATGAGAAAAAAAAAGCCTGTGCAATGAACTCGCTTCAAACATAAATTCAGTTCGAGCAGAGAGCGACCGCTTCGTGTCCGCATGCAATGAGCGTCACTCACTGAATCAGCACAGTGAACTTTGGGAAGCCCAGATCACAGACCAAATAAACCTTTTGGAGATGCAAGCAGTCTTGTTAGCTCTTCACTGGTGGTCACATCTCTTGAAAGAGAAAACAGTCATGGCATGCTCAGAAAACTTGACATTGGTGGCATATTTGAGGACTTCCAAGAAGCCCCTAATGCCAAAAGTTCCTTGGTTCAACTCTGAATGCGGAAATCAACAAAGCCCGCAAAAGAGCTCAACTTTGGGTCTCACGCAGAACATCAATGCCCAGCGTCAGAGTGGTTCAGAAACCGAGAGCAAAATCCAAACACATTACCAGCCTCCATGGCGAAGTGGTTAGCGTCGCGGACTCCCAGCTGGGAGGTCGTGGGTTCGAATCCCATCAGAAGTCATGTGGGTTTTTCTGCCCCGACCGGCTCCTACCCAGAGTTGAGTTGCTGCGGACTCAGTTGGGAAGACTGGGACCACACAGTCGAGTTTCATCCACTTAATGGATGCGTTTCTGAGGGTGTTGCTCAAAATTTCCTGACCAACACTGCAGGTGCCTGTATCTCTTGGGCCTAGTTGACGCCAGGATATATTATGAAAGGAAGCGTAGAATACAGCCCTGTCATGTAGTCTCAGACCGAAATGGAAATCCGTAGCATCATCTTAATCATCCTCATTCTCATCAATCAGCATAAAAAAAATGTCTCAAAATTCTGTGGCCATTCATGCCCTGTTCTCATGGTGACCTCAAGTTTGATGTCCTCTCAACGTCTGTGGCCTTGGTTTGGTTCCGTCAGGGTCACTGGTATCGGCGAGTCCATGGGGGCTGTTGTTGGATGGACATGGTGGTGCCCTCCAGAGGGAGAGCTCACTCACGCCGGCTCCGCGACTAAGCAGTTATTGTCATCAGTAGGGGGCTTAGTAAGTGGTGTCCTGCGTGTGTTAGATCAGAACAGGCGCCACTGAACACCACCGAAGTGACTCGGCAGCAGTGCAGTGTCTTCTCCGGTGGGTTGCCTCTTGACGACTTGACATTGACTGCTCCCTGTGGATTGCTGGTGCCGGGGCTGCGGCGGGGCCGACCGGGCCGTGGCTGTGGACAGGGTGTCGGAATGAGCGGCGTGGGTTCACTGCCTCTGAGGTGGCGCAGAGGCTGGGACAGCAAAAAAAAAAAAAAAAAAAACTTCGGGTGGGTTTTTAGAAGATGTATTTTAAAGAGTTGTGTGAATGAATGACTTGTGAGTTGATTTTAACGTGGTGACAGCCCTGATATGGCCCTTTGCAGTCAGCTGGGCAATAAGCATCATTACCTTACCTTACCTTTCAAACTGTTAACTGAAACTTAACTAGAAACTACAGTTTGAATCTCCCATCTGAACCCCAGAACCCTGCATATGACTGTGTTTTTTTTTACCCCAAGTTAAAAAAAAAAATTTGATGACTATCCCAGTTCAGTTTCACTGTTTGGAGTTCGTCGTCTTCTTCCCCATTTGAACAATGCAGATATATACCTTGAAGTAGTTTGTGATTTATACAGGTCTCCAGATGACACACCATGGACTGTCTTTACTCCAGAGATCGGGTTTGATTTAGCCTTGTGCCATATAGACTGGTCAAATTTTGTCAAAAGTCATTTGGATAAAGTGCTATAAGCAAAATTTTTTAGAAAAGTGCTGAATGTTTCATTCTACATAATTTGGGGCTGCTAAACCCATAAATAAGACTTGCCCAACTGTAACGCTTGTCATTTTGTCACAAAAAGAAAATCCAACATGGGCCGTTACACACAGGCAATTGCGACATACACGATTTTTGTACCCTAGAATATTTTCACACATTCAACATTTTTTCAACATTCAACATCAAGGTTTTTTTGTTTAGTGAATGATTTGTTTATTTCTCATTTCTGCTTTTGCTGGTAAAAAAGTAAAGTGATGGGACAATTATGAAATCGATGATACTACTCAGTGGCGAACACATGCACATAATATTGATTGCTGTCTCACTATTGTTTTTCAGGTAGATGTGATAATGCTATCATGCCTTGATGCTAACGTGGTGAAAGCCCTGATGTGGCCCTCTGCGGTCGGCTGGGCTATAAGCAACATTATCTTATCTTATCCTTGATGCTATCCAAGGATCATTGCTTGGAACACTCCCCTTCCACTCACCCACCCACCCCCCACCCCCACCCCCCCCCCCCCCAAAAAAAAAAAATGATAATAATTTTGCATTGTAACAAACAACGTGGACTGATGCAATGTCTTGCAAGAACAGTATCAGTTACTCAGCTTGGTTACCGTGGTACCAGGATGACAAAATCAGATGTTCAAGCAGGTGTCATGGGATTTCCTGCACTTGCAGGATGCACTACAAGGATTGGGTTTGCAGCTGCATTGCGTGGTCCTGCAGCCAGTGGTGCAGCTGCAGGTGATCAGTTCCTCACAGGGCTTTTTGGGACAGGTGGCACTGACATGAGTTCGGGAGTCAAATTAATCTCTTCCATTTTCCACCCCTTTGTTCAGGTGGTGGCAAGACAGGGTGCTTGCAAGTGGGCCTGATGCCAGACCAAGGCTTGGTTGTGGCAAGGATTGATGTGATACAACAAAAGTGCATCTCTTGTTGGTGGAAGCTTCTCTGTTGTCACCCTTTTTACAAACATGCTCACTCGCATTTCGTTAATGGTGGTGGCCTGCAATTGCTCAGCCTCCTGAATGGTCCGATCAGTAAGAACAGGACTCTCACCAAGGCCCCCTCAAGAGATGATGGTGATTTTTTAAAGCATTCCAGCATGCTTTTGTTGTTGTTTTTTTTTTAGTGTCCAGCGAGGTAAGATGTTTGTGTCACTGTCTGATAGAGCATGGAACCCAGGCAGCAGGCTTAGAACTTCAGGCTCCATTTGCAGATGCTCCACAATGGTGTGAACTTGAATGAACTTTTGCTGCTTTGCCATCCCAGCTTTCATCCAGATCTTCTGACAGGCCATAACATGAAAGTAAGCAATTAACATGACGATAATGTCAGTATCTCTGGCAGATACGACAATACTGGTGGCCATGCTCTTGGTACAGTGCAAAATTATTCTAGTGTCTGCTTCTTCATGCTTTCCTTCCAGGACCTCTACATTTAGATTTGGGGTCACTAGCTTCTACATGCTCTGGGTCGCTCCATCCTCCTGCTGCCACGATGGTCTTGGGGATGCTTGCAGGATCAGTTGGTATGACAGGAACCGAGCAAGGTCTTCCTTGTTGCCCTGGTGTGCCATGAAGTTCTCCCACTTTGTAGGAAGGGTCAATTCCCTGTCGGTTATGGGCCTTCTGATGGCAACTGTGCCCATCCCACGCCGTTTCCGGGTCCCACTCTTGATAGAAGTCTCATAACACCTGTCAAATGTAGCATCAATGCGATGGAATTGAGCACCACTCTGAAGAACAGCTTCAACGAAAACATCTGCAGTCTCCAAATGTGACAGCTGTTTTTGGTTTTCCAATTGCAGCAACCCGTGCTTGTCTATCAGTGATGAGAGTTGGGATCCCCTCTAGACAATTGCTTCAAGATGATCAGGACAAGGGATATCAGCTGTCAATACCTGAGGAAGGATTGCTTTTGACCCTGTGTTTAGTTGTCCATTCACCTCTGCTAGGGCTAGACGTACCACAAACAGCTCATGTGTCAGTATTCTGTCCAGGTTGACTGTTCTCCCAGCTTCATATGCAGCAATGAGCCTCTGTAGAGTATGTTTTTGTCTGTCTTGACTGTCACTGTCTTTCCAGTTTTTGCATCTTTCTGTTGAGCCTCGAACAAGGAGGCAAAGGTCAAGTACTTGTTCTTGTGCAAAGAGTCTCTGAACGCAGCTTTTCTCTTCTCACTGGGCAGCAGTCTCTCCTCCACAAATTCATCTGGCTGGTTGTGTCCTTTTTCTGCAGCTGAAAGCAAGTTGTGTTCAATTTCTTGAGAGGCAGCGTCTTTGTTTGCAATGTTCTTCTGGGGCAAGTCATTTGGGCAGATTGAATCTCTCCAAGACTGCCAGCAAAACATTTTCATCTCGCAAGTCAATTTTCTTCCTGCCTTTGGTTGTTTCATTGTGGATGCAGTCATCGCCAGACCCAAGACTAAAGGTTTGTCTTGTATCAAGGTCAAGATGGGATCGGAGATTGTATGACAAGGCCCACCTGCAGAGAGCTTTCAAGGTGTTTGTGATCCCAATGATGCCCCCTGCTTTTCTTGCCAACACCATTTAGCCATTCCTGGCTGTGGTCTGGGTCAACTTGATTGAAGCGATGTGCATAGCGCTTGACAACAAAGTCTCCTGCTTGGAACTTCACCTTGACCTCTTCTGGGGAGCTGGTGCATCTCATTTAAGTACATGGTTCCCCAGCGAGCATAGTTGATTTTGTTGTACCAATAGAAGTAGGGCAGCATACACTGAAAAGCATGCAGATGTAAGTCCCATATTCCATCCCTCTGAGCACAGGTGCAGAGAAGCAGGACTTGCACCATTTGCAGATATCCTCACCAAAGCCTGAAGCTTGGGTTAGCGTTGATCCTGAGGAAACTTTCCATGCACTCTGAAACTCGTTTGAAGACAGTGTGGATAATGTGTCTTCAATGGGTCTGTGCACTTTCTCAAGGAGCTCTTTCTTTAGATCAGGGGTCTTGTCTTCCATGTAACTCAACAACTGAGGCAGAAGTATCTTCCAGATTGCCTGACAGGTTATCTTGTGGGCCCTGATTCCTTTGTTGTATGACTTTCCTTCTTTGACCTTTTCAGCAGTTTTCTGGCCAAGCAAGTTGCTTTGATCCCAAGCTTCCACCGGTTCGGACGACTGAACATGCTTGCCTATCACCTCAAAAAATGTCATGGAGGTATGAAAACCCCCCAACCAGACAAAGCTACATGAACCATTTCAAGAAACTCTTCATCAGGCGGTTGATACTTGGGGATTAGACATGGTTACTGATCATCTGAGGTAAGGTCAGAGAGGGGCATGTGCTCAAACTTACTTGGGATAAGCAACACATCTTTTTCTAGGTATAGTGATGAAGTCAAATGAATCTCCCACAACCACTTTGAGTTTTTCCTTGAACATAGTCCTACTGATGTACGATGCAGGTATCTCAATATCTGCCTTCTGTGCCAGCCCATAGTAGCGGTTCTAAACTTCAGCGAGCTGAAGTACATTTGCTTTCATGGCAGACTCTCTGATTTCGGCAGCCAGCCACTCGATAGCCAGATCAGTCCAGATCAGTCTCTTTTGTTTATGAGGCATTATAATCAAATTTCTTGTAACAATTGGGATAGTACTTTTCCTTCCACTGCTATTACGTCACTGATTCCTGCCAATCGTACATGCATTTCTTGATCATATTTTGACAAGTCCAGAATTTTATCACTCATCTTAAATGTGGTAACTGAACATGGTGTTCCCTTGACCGAGGCATCTTGGCAGAAAATGCAGGCCTTCCAGTAGACCAGCATCATAGCGCTTCTCAGCGTTGTGGTTGATGTCCTCGGTTCACATTGTTGTGGGCTTGAAAGTTTCCTTCTTTTCTCAAGTCTTTCTATGTGGTTTTTTACTTGTAAAGGCTGCATAGCAAGACTTGTGACACCAGAGAGTATTCTTGAGGAAGATATGAAGGCAGTGCATATATTTTGTCAATTGCAGGCCTGTTGCCTGCATCACCCAAACTGTCCCTCTTCTTTGCAGCATTTTTAACGTCGCCAGTCTTTGTTCTCCACACTGTTTCCAGTCATTTTTCCCCTTCCTCTTGACAGATGAAAACAGTCCTGTGAATCAGGAGGCTGAATGGGCCGCTTTAGACTGCAAACAGGTTCCTTTGTCACATTACTCATTTGTTTCTCTGAAAGAAGCAACCACTCCAAGACTGGTAGGGTGATTGTAGCAAAAAGAAACAAGATGCAAAGCATATAACGTAATCCCAGTTAATCTTGAATACGCGTGAGATGAGATATTCCATAAAGAGGAAAAAAACCGTTTTGGGGCCATTATAGCTGTTAGTAACGGCTATTCTGGTAAACATCGGCCATCATCTATGACCCATAATGAACATACCCTACAAATTTTCGAGAGAGATCAGCCAAGTACTTTCTGAGATTCCATAAAGAAGAAAAACTGTTAAGGGCTGTTATAGCCGTTAGTAACAGCTATAACGGTAAAATAAAACATCGGGCATTATCCGTGACCCATTATGAACATACCAACAAATTTTCAGAAAGATCGGCCCGATAATTTTGTCTGGAGCGAGTGGAACACATTTTGACCACAGATGGACAGATAAACGGACAGACAAACAGACAAAAGAGCACAAAAACAAGTTTATATCATAAAAGAATAATTAATGTGTTTTTTTCAACTTAGTACAGTTATAGTGTAGTAGGATAAATGTCAATGGTGTAAAACAAACTGCTGAGAATTTGCTCTTTGTATCAAAAAGATTCCAGGGTAGTCGTGTCATAGACAATCACTTTCAACAGGCCACCATATTGTTTTCTTCACTTCTACAAATAAAACTGTAAATCTGCACACACCTGGCAAGTCTAGGTTTTGGATTCAGGAAGCATTAAACTTTCAAAAAAGCACGCTTGCCAACTTTTCTGAAAATTTGCCCACACAACACAGCTTTTCAAAATCCTTGACCTGTCTAGTAAAGATACCACTGGTTTCTTGGCATATGAGTTCTTTTTTGCCGAATTGTGTTCAAAGTGTCCATCCTTGACAAGAATTTTCACTGACGGTTCCAAATCTGAGGAGGGAGTCACCTCTGCTGTGTTTTGTGCAACAGATCCCCCTCAGAGATGTTTTTGTTCGTCCTTCGATTTCGAAGATGACCATGACTTCAATCTCAGATGGAAGATCGCTGAGTGTGGGTCCGCAGGTGGCTGGTGAGGCCAATCTGGGCCTGGAAGGAACGCCCATGTGTGGGACATGTGGATGGGTGCTACAGTGGAGGTGGAGGTAGCTCTGGCCTTGCACGCGGCTTGCTTTCTCTCTCAGCTTCTGCTGTGCGTCTCTTCTCTGATGTATATGCACCCTTTGTGATGCTGCTTCGCCAGGCTGGGCGGTCCAGGGCAAGCGACTCCCAGGTGTTGAGGCTGATGTTCAGGCCTTTGAGGGGACACTTTGGGGCAGTCCTTGAAATGTTCCTTCAGCCCCCCAGCTTTGCGCTTGCCCTGACTCAGTTCTCCGTACAGCAGTTGTTTCGGCAGTCGACTATCTGGCATTCTGATGATGTGGCCAACCCATCTGGCTTGGGATTTCTGAAGGAGAGTAGATGCATGGGATGCAGGCCTTTTCCAAGACCTCAGTGTCCGGGACTTTGTCCTGCCACTTGATGTGTAGGAGTCTGCGAGTCTGAGATGTTCTAAACACATTCCCACTGACAGCTCCATCTACACCGCTGACTTGACAGCCTTGATCCTCGCTCTTGAAGTGGTCTGTAAATTGAAACATACAGATTTCCTCGTTTTGTCAGACTCCCTATCTGCTTTTGAGGCCATTGCCAGCTGTAGCCTTTAAGCACCCTTAATTGTTGAAATTATTCGAACTTTACATCTCTCTGAAATCAGATGGATACAACATTGTTTTTGCTTGGGTTCCTGACCATGTGGGGGGCATTCAAGGCAACAAGATATCAATCAGCTTGCCGAGAGTGCCACTAAGAACGAGTTGAGCAGATTGTCCGTCCCTCACACTGATCTGAAACCCAAGGCACAGGTTTATGTCAAAGACCTATGGCAAGAGGAAAGGAATTAGCAGATGGATAACAAATTGTACAAAATCCATCCAAACCTGAAAGAGTATTTACCGTGTTCCCAGAGTGGCCGTAAAGAGACAGTTTTGTGCTGTTTGCAGACAGGCCACCGCTTTTTCACCCATTCTTATCATTTAAAAGGTGAAGAAGTTCGTTGGTGCATTCCATATCATGTACCACTCACAGTGAAGCATATTCTGCTAGTGTTGGGACTTGCATGATGTCAGATGTAACTCCATGAAAACCTTGTGCAGAGATATCCCACCTGATATGATCTTTGAATTTCTGACTAGGATTGACACTTTTCATCTGATCTAAGATTTTATGGAAGAAATATTTTTAACAAAGGTTCCAATATGCTTTCAGAAGGTGTATTTTAAACGGTTGTGTGTGTTTTTTTTTTTTTTCTTTCTTTCTTTCTTTCTTGATGACTTGTGAGTTGACTTGAACACTGTGACAGTTGTCATATGGCCCTTCATGGTTGGCTGGGCTATAAGCAATATTACCTTACCTTAGAAAACTAATTTGTTGGGGATGAAGTGAGTCAATTACATGTCACTCAAGGGAAACCACTCATGTATCTGTAGGTTGAGAAGAGTGATCTCCTCGTTCTCCACATTATTTTTAGGGGAAGATTTCTGATGATATCATGTTCCATGCAGTGGGGGATAAGGCATATAGCTGGATGATAAGTATGTCATAAAAGTACTTGTAGTAGGAAGAATCCTTTTTCTTGAACACTTTAACACTGGAAAGGTATGCCATGTGCTTAGTTTAGTTTTGCCTTGTGCCACACTCTGTGTGTTTTGTGTTGGCATGTAGCCTACATAGCTGAACGGAAGGACAAAGAAGACCACAGGCGTTAGGCGAGGCTTGGTTCTAAAAATAGTCTGTCTCTACATTGGAGGCCAAAATGTTTATGATGATAATCTATAAAAACTCAAGAGTGTTTGTGCACATTCTATCAGGTTGGCAATGAAAATCATATTGGCAGAAATGTATGTACAGATAACATATGTAGTGCATAACAAGCCCCATTGATCCCAGTAACACTTTCTGTATATGACATTCTTGAATTTCTAGCTATTTGTTAATATGAACTATTTTTATGCATTTAGGATTTTAAATCGCCTATACCGTAAAATTAACCTCTTATCTATATGTTCTAATACATTAATTTATTTGTGAAGTATCAAACAAATGTGATTTGCAGAAGCAATGATTTGTAATTCATTTAATCTGTACTAATTATTCTGTACTAGCTATATAATATATCATTTACCCTTGTTGTGCAAAACTGAATTCTGAATATAGCTACTAGAGACTGCCATTCCACAAGGAACTTTGGTATGCAGTTAATATACATAAATATACTGTTTTGGGGTTGTGAGGTTTAACACATAAATTCAAATGAAGCAGCAGCACTTTTTTGTTGTTGTTGTTTTTTTGTTTGTATACAGGATTTGAAGTAAACAGATTTTTATGGTTTGTTTTCTTATTTTCCCTTTTATTCATATCAGATTTTGGCATAGAATTGACAGGTAAGAGCTGCATAATTCTAAAACATTTGTTTTTATGATCATCAGTATTATTTATAGTTAAACAGAATTCTGTGCTGCCTTTTTGTTGGAATGTTTTACTAACATTGATTTCAATTTAGAATGTAACCAGTCAGGTTCTGTTCAGGACTTTGATGTAGGATCAACATACAAGAAACGCGTTGTTCTGACCAATGTGTCCTACTCCATCAAATTACTGCAAGTTTGTGAACATACTGAGAGGCTGAAAGACTTCATCAAGATTGAGTGAGTCAGCTTTTCTTTCTTTTTTTTTTTTTTTAATTTCAAAAGTACAGGATGACAAGCTCTTCAGATATGCTGTGTATGGTACACTTCAATGCTCAGTCTGTGGGCGCTGCTGTCCGATGAACAGTGATCACCAACTTCATTCAAGACAATGACACTGACATGATACCACTGACTGACACCTGGCTTCATTCATCTGGTGATGGAGCCAAGTGCACTGACTTGACCCCTGCTGGCTACACACACTTTACTCTTGCCTTGTCCTCCAGGCCCTGTCACTCATGGCGGAAGCATTGCCTTTCTTTTCAAGGACTGTTTCTCTGCTCTCTCCACTGTCAAATCTGTCTTTCCTTTCCAGCGCACTTCATTCGAAATAACTCAACTTTCTGTGAATCTGCAGCACACTTTCATTAACTTCATCTGTGTTGACCATCCACCACACAGCAGAAAGAACATGCTGAAAGCCTCTACATTTTTCGATGAACTGCCATCTTTATTACAGTATTGTTCATCCCTCCATGGCAAAGTGATTATCACCAGCGACTTTGATAATCACTACGAAGATAACACAGATGCAAATGCAGTGAAATGTAGATACATTGTTAACATGTTTGATCTGGTACAATCTGTGACTGAACCCACACATATGCATGGTCATATTCTAGACCTTGTGCTATGTTTTAGCCATGATAGTATTGTGCTGTCCGCAAATGTATGTTATGACCTCACGTCTGATCATGTGCCTGTCCTATGTAAACCAGATGTTGAAAAAACTGTTAAGCACCGCACTATCAAACATATTCACTCCATCCATAACATTGATACATCAAAATTCAAATCTGAATTAGACTGCATGATAACATCTGATATGTCTCTATCTGATCTGAACTTACCCCTACGCAGCCTTTTTGACAGAGACAACCCCCTCCATCAGTTTACAGTCAGGGAAGACAGAGCCACGCCTTGGTATAACACAGTCACCCCACAACTGTCTGGATTAAAACATAAACATCGCAAGGCAGAAAGGCATGGCACTCCACCTGTCTCACTGTTCATAAGCAGATGCACAACTTTATTAAACGGAACTTTGCAGACTTAGTTGCAAAGTGAGGCGACTGCAAGCAGAAATCTAAACAAATTTGAAAAATTGTTGATAAGGCTGTGCTGAAAAATGTAGACAAACGAATCATCAGACTTCTCTTCATCCAATTCGGCACAAGATGGGCGTTGAATGAATCATTCAATGCCCATCTTGCGCCAAATTGGATGAAGATAAGTGATGCCTATTCATTTTCATTGTCCTGAGTGTTGTGTATCTTGCCTGTAGAAGGCATATGAGGTTGAAATGTGTCGTGTTTTGTCTTGTGATTCATTTATGTTTTTCAGAGGAGGGTGATCAATATTTTTTCAAATTTATTTGCAGACTTGGTTTAAATAAGCTTAGCTAGCTAGTTCTTCTCAACTCAGATCTCAGCCAGCAAGACATGTAGGGAACTCTCGGGTTACTCTCCACACAAAACAGTTACTGTCTGTAGTTGGGTGATCTGAACGGCCACTCTCCTCTATGGGGAAGTGAGAGATCTTCACCACGGGGTCTGCTTTTAGAGGAAGTGTTTTCGGAGCTTGATCTGTGTGTCTTGAACAGGAAATCACCAACTTACTTTCACTCCGCTAATGGCACCACATCTTGTCTGGATCTTTCTGTCTGTGATCCATCTTTTTTTTGGATTTTGTTGGGAGGTTGATGAGGACCTGCATGGTAGTGACCACTTTCCTGTGTTGCTTCGGTGTACAAATGCAGAGAGCGAGAGCGAGTCTTTGCCAGAACGCCTCAATTTCAACAAAGCAGATTGGGACCTCTTTGCCACTAAGTTTCTTATGGATCTGGAAGAGGACAAGATCCTGCATAGTGACGATCCGGCAGGAAGTCTTTCAGATTTCATACTGAATTGCGCAAAGTCACCATCCAGACATCTTCCAAGAAGCCCGTAATGCCAAAAGTTCCTTGGTTCAATTCTGAGTGCAAAGAAATTAACAAAACCCGTAAAAGAGCTCAACGTAGGGTTTCTTGCAGACCCTCGATGCCCAACGTCCGAGCGCATCAGAAACTGAGGGCCAAATCGAAACACATATATAAGACCAGTAAGCGATTATCTTGGAGACAGTTTTGCTCAAGTCTCACATCACATCCAAAACTTCGAAGAAAAAAGTGTGGAAAATCATCAAGAAAATCAAAGGGAAGAACACCTGCCCCACTGTGAACCACCTCAAGTTTTCTGATTCTTTAATAACAGAGAAAAAAGCAGTTGCTAATCTGCTTGCTTCTACCATTGAAAGAATTCCTCCTCTTCTAACAAGTCAGCCAGTTTTGTCAAAACAAAGCCCTTAAAAGAAAAATCACCCTGCAACTTTTCGTCAGACAACGTGGAAGACTACAATCTTCCTTTCACTTTAAATGAATTGAAATCCGCCTTACTTTCTTGCAACGATTCCTCTCCGGGTATAGATGAAATCCATTATAAACTTCTGAAACATCTTCCGCAAAAAGGTCTGCACATCCTGCTACATGTATACAACCATGTATGGACTACTGGATTCTTCCCACCATCTTGGCGAAAAGCCCTCATCATTCCTATTCCTAAACCTGGAAAAGATCTCTCTCAACCCGTCAAACTACCGTCCAATAGCTTTGACCAGCTGTGTCTGTAAACTGATGGAGAAAATGGTCAACGCTAGACTCATGTGGAAACTTGAAACCGACGGCCTTTTGGCGAAAGAACAGTGTGGTTTCCGTAAACATCATACTACAGTGGACCATTTGATTCGTCTGGAATCTACGCTTCGGAACGCCTTTCTGAACAAACACCACGCAGTGGCTATATTCTTCGACTTGGAAAGCCTACGATACCACCTGGAAAGCTGGAATTCTTCATGATCTCCATGATCTTGGTTTTCGGGGTCATCTTCCACTTTTCATACAAAATTTTTTGGCAGACCGACAGTTTCAGGTCCGGGTTGGCACCACTCTCTCTCTGATGTTCATGAGCAGGAGTGGGTGTTCCACAAGGGAGCATACTGTCTCCGGCCCTATTCAGCATCAAGATTAACAACATTTGTCAAGTCAGTTCAGCAGGGTTCAGACTGCTCATTGTTTGTGGATGATTTTGCTGTCTATGCAACTGGAAGCCTGTACCCGAGTGTCCAGCGCAGGCTCCAGCTTTGTGTGGATAAAATTCATCAATGGGCGGATGAAAATGGCTTTTACTTTCTCTCCTACGAAGACACAGTGCATTCACTTCCATAATTTTCGTCAGTTTTTTTCCAGATCCTGAAATCAAAATAGGGAAATCTCCCATTCCAGCTGTCACAGAGGCCAAATTCCTTGGAGTTTTTTCGACCAAAAACTCAACTTTCTCAGCCATATTAAACACCTCAAAACCTCTTGCCAGAAAGCTCTGAATATCTGCGGGTCGTAGCACACACTGACTGGGGCGCTGATAAGAAAACTTTGCTGCACCTCTACAGAGCCTTGGTCCGTTCCAAACTGGACTATGGTTGTGCTGTGTACGGCTCTGCCAGACCGTCGTATCTAAAACTCTTGGACCCTATCCACCATCAAGGGCTTCGTCTCTGTCTTGGAGCATTCCGCACCCCCTGTGTACAGCCTGTACGCAGAGGCAGGTGAACCTTCACTGTCCAACCGCAGGGCTGAAACTGTCTTTGAATTACTACGTCAGACTGTTCTCCGAACCTGAAAACCCTGCCTATGACTGTGTCTTTGACCCTCAGTTTCAAAGCAAATTTGACAACAACCCTAACTGTATTCCGCCGTTTGGTCTTCGTATGCAGCCTCACGCACGGAATGCAGGTCTAGACCTAGGAGTTGTGTCCGATTTTTCCAAGTTTCCGGATCAACCTCCGTGGACCTTTTTCACACCAGAGATTTCGTTTTGATCTTGCAGCTTTTCGCAAAGAGTCCACTAGCTCTCTAGCATACAAGGCTTTGTATGCTGACCTCTGTTCGAAATTCTCATCCTATCAGAAAATTTTCACTGACGGTTCCAAGTCTGAAGATGGAGTGGCCTGTGCAGCCTACTGCTCTGGTGCTCCTTCTCAAATACTGTTAGAACATATTCCTTCAGACGCTTCTGCTTACTCTGCTGAACTTACAGCTCTGGTTCTGGCACTACGGATAATCTCCCAATCTACGAAGAGGGACTTTCTGGTTTTGTCGGATTCACTGTCGGCTTTGGAGGCCATAGCTGGCCGCAATCTTCAGCACCCCGAACTTTTACACTTTTTTGAACTTTTTACCAAGTTGACAGCGGAGGTTACAACATTCTTCTGGCTTGGGTTCCTGGTCATGTCGGCATCGGAGGGAACGAATGGTGGATCGTTTGGCCAAGAATGCCGTACGAGAGAAACTGTCAAACACACCTATCCCCTGCTCAGATTTGAAACCCAAAAAATTAACGATTATGTAAAAGACCTCTGGCAGGAGGATTGGAATACACAGACGGATAACAAACTCTTTCAGATCCGTCCAAACCTAAAGGAGTTCCTCTCATCTTCGTCTGGTGGTCGTAAAAGAAGAAACAGTTCTGTGCCGGCTGCACACCGGCCATTCGTATTTTACCCATTCCTACCTTTTAAAGAGTGAAGAAGCTCCTTGGTGCATTCCGTGTCATGTGCCACTCACAATGAAACATATTCTTTTAGAGTGTTGGGATTTGCACGATGTGAGACACAAACATTTTACAGCAGAGTCCATGAAAACCTTGTTCAGAGATGTTCCGCCTGACGCGATCTTTGAGTTCTTGAAAGAGGTTAGCCCTGATATGGCCCTTTGCGGTCGGCTGGGCTATAAGCAACATTATCTTATCTTATCTTATGTAGGGAACTCTAACACAACAAGAACCAAATTCTGGGCAAAACAAAGACTGCTGTATTTTCCACCAACGTATATCTGTCAAAACTACCTGATATCTTCAAAAAAATTTTCCGAGACAAAACAGGCACTATCCATAATCTCCTCTAGTCCTTCCCAAGTTACATCCACTTATTCCAGCCCAACTTTGTTCAAGTTTGAACCAGTTACCACTCAGTTTGTGAAAGAGATTCTCCAGAAAACTGAGAAAAAAAAAAAAAAGAAAAATCATGTGAACTTGATTCTATCCCGAC
Source organism: Conus betulinus (assembly GCA_016801955.1). Lineage (NCBI taxonomy): Eukaryota > Metazoa > Mollusca > Gastropoda > Neogastropoda > Conidae > Conus > Conus betulinus. The sequence continues at coordinate 371,670 of JADBJO010001749.1, forward strand.
TTCTTTATGAAAACCTCAGTTCCCTACCACCTGTCATCACAAATATTTACAACAAGTCTCTCGAGTGGTCCAGTCCTTAATGACTTCAAAACTGTCATTGTGAAGCCTCTTTTGAAAAAATTGTTTCTCATCCAAATGAATTGAAAAACTTCAGAACAAACTCCAATCTCCCTTGTCAAAAAATCTACAGACACTGGTCCTCCATCAGTTATCCCAGTATCTTATGAATAACCTTGTCAGTTTCCACCAGTCAGCCTACTGTGCTGGACATAGCACAGAAACTGCTATCATCAAAATCTTGAATGACATTCTGACATCTCTTGATGACAACAGAGTATCTGTCCTTCTCCTTGATCTCTCTGCAGCTTTCGACACAATTGATCATGGAATACTCCTTTCACATCTGAGCACAAACTTTAGCATATGTGGCATTGCACTAAATTGGTTTAGATCATATCTGTCAAACAGACAGCAGTTCGTATTTATTAACCCTTTCACCGCCAGACATTCTATTTTGCATAAATCTCCATCGCCAGCCATTTTTCCAAAAAAGCTCTTATTGTATACCAGCATATGTGAAACGCGGATATCTCTGGAACTAAACAACCAATTCTCATGCTATTTTTTGTAAAATGGAGGAGATACACTGTACTTTTTATTATATCATAACATGTTAGTAATGGTAAGTCAACAACAATTTCAATTTTTTTAGTGATTTCAAGTGCAAAAAAATGCAAAATAAAAAAAGAATGTTATGTTTCTTCTAAGCGTAAAAAATAAAGAAAGAATGCCAACAAACTCTCAACAATGGAGGAAAAATACTCCACTCACAACTGAAGACCAGAAAGTATGGTATTTCCAACAGAAAAGTGCATGAAACAGCCACAAATACAACTACTCCAATAGCAGGGAGCACACACACACACACACACACACACACACACACACACACACACACACACACACTCTTATGCCTAACTGGTACACATGTAAAAAGAAAAAGGGAACACACACACACACACACACACACACACACACACACACACACACACACACACACACACACACACACAAACACACACACACACGTCCCTTTCACTCTCAACAGTAATATATATATATATATTTTTTTTTTATGAACACAAAGTCATTCATGTGCCTGTTGGTCTCTGAACCCTTGTCATTCAGTTGATCGATATAATCAGCTGTACACCCACTCGAAAGACGTCTGTGATACTCGCCTCTCACGAGTCAGTTGGCCACGCCCCCTTCAACCTCGACCAGCGAGAGTGGGCCCACAGCGTGTTTGTGAAGTTCGTTGCCTAAAGTCTTAGTTGGCTCCCTCACATAGAGTTAGTGAACAGTCAGTCAGTGCTGGCTGGCTCAACGCAAAAACACTGGGGCACACGCGGTAGGGTAGTAAGTGGGCGTCTTATCAGCCTCTCATAACAAGTGGCAACGGTCCAACGCTTCACGTTGGGATATATTTCGGTCAAGCCCTCACTATCGTTCTTTACTCGTGACTGTCTGGGTCTTCTTCATCTGTATTAGGAACAACCAACTGTCTATTCAATATTCCCAGCACTTGATCTGTGGTAAATGTACGGCAAGGTCGAGTACGTAAAGTGCTTGGTGGTGACGTCATAGTGAATGGAAAAACAATCGGAATAAAGTCAATAAAACACTGAACTGAATAGTGTTCTGACAAAGCAAATGGCTGTGAGCATGGGCCAGACCATCCCCCAACTATGACGTTTATTGCTGGCTTTTTATCTCATGAACTAGGATCGTGAGAGTATCAGGAGTTAGGTCACCCTACTTTGTCGCCAAAGGCGCCCTTGGCGCTCTGCCACCAATGAACAAGAATGAGCAGACCCACCAAGAGCCGGCTGAAAAGAGGCAGCTTCATCCACCAGTCAAGACACCTTGAAAGACAGCCCCCCAGTCTTGATGGAACACGAAGCAAAGCCTATCCTGGCAAATGTCACCCACCCATCTTGGAAGAGGCAGGTGTTCCCAACAGTCGTCACCAGCATTCCTGGAGTGAAGAAGAGAAGAATACAGTCAGACACCCCAAGGAAGGCCCTGGCCATGGAGTACATCTGCAACCAGTACCCCCAGGAAGACTGGACCCATGTCTGTACAGATGGCTCCGCCACAGAAGCAACGAGGGATAGTGGAGCTGGAATCTTCCTCCAATACAAAGATATAGATGAAGAAACAGGAAAATACTCCACCAACTTCCGAGCTGAGCAGAAAGCCTTCTGTGAGGCAGCCACAACAGTTTTGCAGAACTCCACAAGAACAACAGGGCAGGTGGTGTTCTCTGACGCTCTCTCCGTGCTCCAAGCCCTCAAAACTCCCGCTGCTAAGAACAGAACCATCTCACTTCAGCCCTTGTTGCCCTGAGTGCCAGAGTGGAGAAAGTGGTGATACAATGAGTACGAGCACACTGTGGCATCAGAGGCAATGAAAAAAGCAGACATTCTGGCAAAAGACGGTGCACAGAAGGAGCAGGCCAACAACCTAGTGTCATACAATGAAATTAGGACAATCATCAGGCACAGCAAGGAATAAAATGGCGCCTCCTGCATCCCAAATACAACCCAGAAGACACATACCATTTGCTGCTTGGTTCTGTATCTTATAGGGGCATTGTGCACATTATGAAGACACATACCATTTGCTGGGATGACGGGAACAGGTCAAGATCTTCCTCCTGAGGACTGGACACAATCGCCTGTTTAATGAATAACAAGAAATAGTGAGAACAAGCACACAAAATTTGGCATTGGACAGAGTGGAGAGTGCCCTTGTGGTGAGGGACCAATGATAACTGACCACATCCTTCAAGTCTGTGTACATATGCAGCATCCAGGAAAAAGTACTAGCCAACACCGACAGCAGTGGAAGCCAAGCTGTATGGCACCCTGGAGGAGCTGCGATGGACGGCAGCCTTCATCGAGGACACCGGGCTGCTCATCTAACGGGATGGATGGCGAACAAGGAAGAAGAAGAACAATGCCCCTGACTGAGGTCATTGACAGCCATTCTGTTCATGAAATGTTCGCCAATAACACTCAGCTTGAACATTCTGACACGCTAGATAACTATGACAATCTCATCAAACATTTTTCAAGCTTGTGTGTCTGATATCAGATAGTGGATGTCTAATAATAAGCTGAAATTAACGATGATGAAACAGAAGTTCTCCAGTTTATAAAACACTCTCAAGCTCAAGACCTCCGTCTTTGTCCACCAATAGTCCTAGGCTCAACTGACATCTCATTTATGCCATTTGTTCGTGACCTTGGCTTCTATCTCAACTCTGATCACACCCTGAAACACCACATAGCCCAGATCTGCCAAGCATCCTTTCTTGAGCTCTGTGGCATCAGCCGTATCTGGCCTTTCCTTACAGAACAGGCCATGAAGACACTGTCTTCCTGCATTTTGTCAAGATTAGATTATTGTAATGCTGTTTACCTAGGTGTACCCGCAGCCTTATTCCAACCACTACAACATGTTAAAAATTCAGCTGCTCATATCTGTCAGACAGCAGTTCATCATACTTCATCATACTTTGTATCTTTTGAAGAAATTACACTGGCTCAAAACCGAGTAAAAGATTCAGTAAAAGTTGGCTTGTCTATTTTGTAAGGCTGTCACAGGTCAAGCGTCTGCCTCTCTCTCTGATCACTTCGAAATATATGTTCCTACACGTCCCCTCTGTTCTTCCATTGATGACTAGATTTTTTAATTCCCTCATATAACCGAAATCTGCATGGTTTCTAGAGAAATCTCTTTTTCTTGGGCAATACTCTGGAATTCGCTACCTTTCCATCTACGTCATGCCCCTTCCCAACTTTCAAGTCTGCACATAAACTTACCTGTTTAAACGCCAGTTACATATACCACATGAAATATTACTAAATTACTACATGTCACTTGCACACATTGCTTGTGTACGAATGAGCTGTTCACGATGTTATACAGTATGTTTATGTATGCAACATTGTGTGCTGTGTATGTGTGTGTTTGTGTGTGTGTGTGTGTGTGTGTGTGTGTGTGCATGCATATGTCTATGACTCATGACGCAGAAGTGTGTGTGTGTGTGTGTGTGTGTGTGTGTCCTGTGTATATTTTTTTTTATGTTGAATTGTTAAAACTTGTAAAGCGCCCTGTAGCCTCCGTCGTTAGGATGGGCACTATAGAAATTGTTGTCTTCATTATTATTATCTTTATTATTATTATTATTTCATTGACCATGCTATGCAGATATACTTTGTGACAAAATGCATGAGACACACACACAAAAATAATGAATAACAAGAAATAGTGAGAACAAAAATTTTTTTTAAACCACACACCTTTTTTTTTATCAGACATAGTTCAGATTGAATGGAACTAAGAGAAAGTAGGTCTTTAAACTGTAGATTTAGTTGGTCAAAAAGTGTCTAAGGTCAGTAAGGAAAGAGAAAAAAAGCAGAGGAAAAAGCACTAAAGACAGTCGCAATTTTGCTACTCTGTCGATTTAGAAAGAGTGGGGGTTAGTTGCCGCCAAGGACATTGACAAACAAAGTACAGGACAAGACACGATATATTTCGGCCTCTTGGGTCTTCTTCAAGGAAAAAAATAGATCACATTTAACATTTAGGACAGTACAAACAAAGAATGAAGAGAGACTTATCTGATGTCCATGTGGTGTGCTGTGAAGAATGGCCTTCTGTCAGCCATTCTTCACAGCACACCACATGGACATCAGATAAGTCTCTCTTCATTCTTTGTTTGTACTGTCCTAAATGTTAAATGTGATCTATTTTTTTCCTTGAAGAAGACCCAAGAGGTCGAAATGCATCGTGTCTTGTCCTGTACTTTGTTTGTCAATGTCCTTGGCGGCAACTAACCCCCACTCTTTCTAAATTTTGCTTCGTTCTCCGCCATCAGTCGCTCCATTTTGATATTTCTGTCAATTGTTTTGTTGTCTGCCATTTTGATTTTTTTATATGTAAAGTAAAAATCACATGATAATCAGCAAGATTTCCTTCTTTTAGACTACGATCATGTTGTTGTGCGAAACAAAGTGTGACTGAAAGTGCAATTGAATCTGACTGTCAGACATTGGGGAGGTCCCAGAGACTGTTTCAAAGAAGAACGCAGGAAAAAAAAGATCTCTGCTGCAGCTTCGGTTATATTATGAGATGCTGTGCTTAAATATGGAAGGTTCCACTTGAAATATCAAAATGCTAGACTTTATGCTTTTGGGGTACAAGCACATACACCAACATACCAACTTGCACACCAACTCACACACACACACACACACACACACACACACACACACATTTTCACACACACACACACACACACACACACACACACATGCACACACACACACACACACACATGCACGCACGCACACACGCGTACAAACTGCTGGAAATTCCTCTGGTATAGAAGCAGGAAGCCAGAAATATTCCTCGGTGTAACCTGACTGTGATTTCCTACAGTTTTCAATGATATTTTGTAAATCATAGATAGAAATTTCTGCTTCCATGGTGAAAAAAAGCTGGCTCAAAATTCCAAATTGATGTTGCTTGTGGCAGCAGTTCTCGTAGAATAGATGCAGAAGATTTGATGTAAGGCTCACAGAACAATGTACTTAAAGAAATTTTATAAACAAAATAGTTTTATCGTGGTGTATAGGTAGTTTTTGTGCTGAAACAAACACCAATGGAGGCATTATTCTATCTTCGGTATTTCAATGTTGCAGGTTCAATCCTCCAGGGCAAATGTCAGCAGGCATGACTTGCGAAATGCTGGTGACCTTTAAACCCATGGTAAGAGCTGGTCCTATATTTCCGTGGACTAACAGAACACATTCCTGTTTCATTCCTGTCGTGTTTGTGTCTGACTGAACTTTATATTTAATCAAGTGACATGTATCAAAAACTCATGGAGGATGACTGAATTGATTTCCCAGCATTTGAATTCATGACGCCATGTTTTTTTCATGTTTTATTTTTCTACACAACATGTGTGTAATATGTGTGTAAATACCAAATCAATGAATACATTTTTTTTTTGACCAGCTGCTGTGGCGAAGTGGTTAGCATCGTGGACTCCAGACTGGGAGGTCATGGGTTCGATTCCCATCAGAGTCATGTGGGTTTTTCTGCCCCGACCGGCTCCTTCCCAAAGTTGAGTTTGCTATGGGCTCAGTTGGGAAGACTGGGACCACACAGTCGAGTTTCATCCACTTAATGGATGCGTTTCTGAGAGTGCTGCTCAAATTTCCTGACCACTGCAGATGCCTGGCCCGAGGCGCCTGGTTGATGCTGGGATATATTATGAAAGGAAGCGTAGAGTACAGCCCAGTCATGTAGTTTCAGACCGAAATGGAAATCCGTAGCATCATCTTAATCATCCTCATTCTCATCGATCAGCATTAAAAAAAAGTCTCAAGTTCTGTGGCCCTTCATGCCCTGCTCTCATGGTGACCTCAGTTTCGATGTCCTCTCTACATCTGTGGCCTTGGTTTGGTTCCGTCAGGGTCACCGGTATCGGCTAGTCCATGGGGGCTGTTGTTGGACGGACGTGGTGGCATCCTCTGGAGGGAGAGCTCACTCATGCCAGCTCTGTGACTAAGCAATTATTGTCATCTGTAGGGGGCTTAGTAGGTGGTGTCCTGCCTATGTTAGATCAGAACAGGCGCCACTGAACACCACCGAAGTGACTCGGCAGCAGTGCAGTGTCTCCTCCGGTGGGTTGCCTCTTGACATTGACTGCTCCCTGTGGATTGCCGGTGCCGGGGCTGCGGCGGGGCTGACCTAGGCTGTGGCTGTGGATGGTGTGTCGGAATGAGCAACGTGTGTGCACTGCCTCTGAGGTGGCGCAGAGGTTGGGACAGCAAAAAAAAAAAAAAAAACAAAACTAAAGAAAACTTTTGTACTCTTTGAAAAAAAAAGCCCATATTGCATTGGTTTTTTTGTGATGTAGTTTCCTGTGCATATGTTGTTGATGTTTATAACTGACCATTGTGAACATTCAAAAAATCCAATATCCATCAAAAGAGAACATCTCTTTCTTGATCTTCTCACACACTGCCTTTGAAGTTTGAAGCAAGCGCAATCATATACTTTAGTCTGTATGGCTTTGATACATACTGCTGTTGATTCAGCTTTTCCCGAGCTGCTGATCTGGGTACAACGGTGTAAATGGACAGTCATCTATCATTATCATTCATAGTTACACTGCACATCAGCTAAAGAGCAATATTTACAGGCATTTGAATTTGAATCATAGCACTTTGCAAATAGTGATTATTTTCATTTTAACAGCCACCTTCAAAGCAGCATCTTAACACCCAGAGCTTCCCAAATACCTTCTATGGGGACAAAATGTTGAGTCACCAAGGTGGGTGGATATGGGCAGATCAGTAATGAAAAAGGTGAATGTTGTGCGAAGGGTGGAAGTGGTATCTCTCTTGTTTGTCTGGCACCATCCCCAAGTCGTTCTGTCTTGGACACATTCCCTCCTTTACTTTGGTGAATAATTACCATATATCTACATTACATTTTGAAAAGAATCTTAGAATGGACATAGGCAAAGGATAGACTTTAGGTGTAAGTTATAGAAATGCCAAAATAAGAGCATAGCATATTTCTGTGCTTCAACACACATTTTAATATTGTTTCAGGCATGCTGTAATTTTTAAGATGTACCCTATAATGGCAAAACATCGTCGATAGAATTTATGGTCCAGTAAACTGTAATCGTATTTGCTTCGTATGAAAACTAAACAACAGGCAAGAACTGGACTGAGCTATTCTAGCATTTAAACGTGGCATAAAACTTTATTCGTGATTAATGGGTTTCAAATGCTCTTGACTTACAAGATGCAATATAGAACAGGATAAAGAAATGTATAAAACATCAGGCATTTGATTTTCACTGACAGATTAATTTTGTGAACTTGGGCACTCAAGCTTGTTGTGGAAGTTGTTTAAAGTGGTCGTTTTATTGTGTGACATTTCTAGTGATGAAACAGCTTCAAATTATATGTGATGCTGTGGAGTGGTAGAGAGTGCAAGCAAAGACAGGCAGATGATGGTAGGTTCAGGAACCAAGGGACATCAGCCAGCCAAAGAGAACGCAGGGGTAATGACATGGAGTTTCTTCTTTTTTATTTCGCTTTCAATGCCAGGAACGCACTCTCTGAGGGTAACAGCGCTTTAATTTATATGGCGGAGAACTTGACAATAAAGCCAGCAACATGGTGCCACAGATGAAACAGGCCTCACAAGGCAGGAACCAACAGAAATTTGTGCAGTCTGTCGCAGCTTCTCTGTTGTCTGGGCTCGCCGTCTGTTCAAAGTATTCAAACATATTAACTTTTGATGAAAACCTCAGAAGCCAAGGAATAAAGTGAGCATGTCACATTTGATAATTTTGTTGCTGTATTGAATTATGGTGATTTAAGTCGGAGAATAAACCCACTTTTAATGAGTTGTCTTACATTTTTCTCTGTTGCAACAGTTAATACCAAACAGCATAAAATGATTTAATAATGAATGAATAGCAGGCAGTTAACTCTTTTCACACATATGAATTTAATTATCCAAGACTGTCTTGGGCGGAGTACTTTGTCTTTGAAAATCGATTCAAAATACAACTGGGCTTTCCTCCTTGTCTGGCTGTGGACATGAACTTTTAATATGATTTTCAGTTAAAAAATACATTGTTGAAACAGACTACTGGATAATAGTTTTCGTACATTTTCCATTGTATTTATTACAGAAATGGAGTCATTAACAAGATTTCGATTGGGAAGTCAGAATTTAGTAGAATGCCAATTTAGCGCGCAAAACTCCAACAGTGACAAAGAGTGGGAACAAAGTAGGCGACTGTTCAAGAGAGGTTGGCCCCATCAGTCATTTCATATAGTTGCAAGTTTGTGCGGAGAATGTCCTAGGTATGCGATATACAAAGTGAGAGCTTACAGACTTTACTTGTAATGTAAATTTCAGGATTATACAATTTTTCTCATACATTTTGCAAAATAAAAAAAATATTTCAAGGTTTGACCAGTGGAGGATTAAAAATAGCGCCAAGATTATTTGTGGAAAGTATAAGTTTTAGAGAAAATATGGACTTTGTGGTCCAATATAATTGTAAAGAATGAAATACATTATTTTTTTTGTGACTTCAGTGAGATATATATATATATAAAGGGTAGAGGTCAGACTAATGTAGACCAACTCACCCGGAAGTTTAAACGGGTTTATGTGGGGCAAACACCCCCTCTTGGGCAGATGGGGCTCATTAGTCTGGGAAGACAGCCCACCTAAGAAGGAAAACTCTGATCTCAAACCTCCGCTGCCTTGCGGCTATACCCACTCTTAGGAAAGGCTTCGGGAGTCAACCCTAAGGAAAAATCGGGAGTCGGAGTCCCCAAGGCAGTCCGAGGCTGTATACAGCAATGTTCTGGCAATTCCTGCGACGGCACTGGAACCATGTGTATCGGCGTTTGCCTTTCCAATGGACCATTCCAGCGATGTGGAGAGGGGGGGCCTGCTGCATGGGTAACAGCTTGCCCTCCATACTTACTTACCCAGGCTTTGCGCTCTGGAGAGGTCACTCCAGCTTCGCTCTGCAGCATCGACAAAACACGGGAAGTAGCAGTCTACGGGTTATAAGTCTGCATACTCAATTGGCGTAGAGTCAGACGCCAGGGGCTGCTTCTGACGGTGGGAGAGATCATCGCATCTCACTGGGCAGCTACCGCCTGTCTTAAGCTGGGCAGCCCCCAGCCAGTAAGGTGCTGCCCCGCCACGGTCCGTTAGCCTCACTGGGTGCGTGGGGTTTAGGGTGAAAACCGATAAGCGGATCGATAACTATGCACCAGGCAACAGAAAAATGAAAACTTCCGCCCTTAAATTGGGTACGTGGAACATAAGGACAATGACACCAGGCTTTTCTGACAACCTTCAGGAAGTAACGATGTTTGCAAGACAGCCGTCATCGACAGAGAACTGAGCAGACTGCAGATGGACATTGTCGCCCTTCAAGAAACCAGGCTCCCCAGAAACAGGATTCTGTGAGGGAGAGAGACTTCACCCTGTTCTGGCAGGGCAAACCATCAGATGAGGTCAGAGAACACGGCGTGGGATTCGCAGTTAGAAACAGATTATTGGAGTCCATAACCCCACCAGTAGAAGGAACAGAACAAATCCTGTCTCTCCGACTCCAAACATCATCGGGAACAGTCAGTCTAATTAGTGCGTATGCACCAACTTTGGCATCCACAGCAGAAGCAAAAGACAAGTTTTATGACGACCTCAGTGCTGCTATAAGGAGAATTCCCGACAGAGAATTACTGTTCATCGCAGGCGATTTCAACGCCAGAGTAGGTGTCGATCACAACTGCTGGCCCACCTGCTTGGGTCAGTTCGCTGATCCTCACCAGACGTGTCAACCTTTCCAGCATCAAGATCACTCGCAGCTACCAGAGCGCCGATTATGACACTGACCAGTCTTTGGTGTGCAGCAATGTGAAGCTCCATGCGAAGAGACTGCACAGTAGGAGAAAGGAGGGCCAGCCTCGCTTTGACACCAGCAAAACAGGCAATCAAAGAAAAGTGGAGGAGTTCATGCGCGTGTTGGAGGATTCTCTCCCTGGCCCACCCACTGCAAATGCCCACGACCGATGGGAACACTTCAGAGATGCTGTCTACAACGCCGCCATGTCCACCTTTGGCAAAAGACCAGCAAGTCAGCCGATTGGTTCGAAGCCCATTTAGAAGAAATGACACCAGTCATTGAGGCCAAGAGAAACGCCCTGACAGCATACAAAACCAATC
>JADBJO010001750.1:0-15000 GCA_016801955.1 Conus betulinus
AATTTGGACAAAAAAAGAGAAAAAAGGGGAAGGGAAAGGGAGAGGAATTCTTCGTCACCGCCACCTGTTGCCTCATATCAAGTCCCTTTGCCAAGCGCAGCGCGAGGCAATAAACGAGCCAACCCACCCCAGTCAGCAATACAAGCAGCAGGGTGAAAAAGAATAACATCTCGCGTTGGAAGCCGGGCTCCGCCTAAAAATATAATATATACACACACCACAGGCATTGCACGCCTGCACCAAAGTGTACTCTTTATGTGTACCAGCTCACTCCATTAAACTGGCAGACTTCTTTCTGCACGCATGAACACGGGGCCTCAAAATGTTCGTCAATGCGTACATGTGAGCGGCGTACGAACACACCTGCATGCATGCACCGCACGCAGCACACACACGCGCGCGCGCGCGCGCGCGCACCAACACAAACACACACACACAACATGTACGCACGCACTACTGTGCAAAACCTCCAGCACAACAGGGTTCCTCTATATTCAGTGTGGCCTCTATCACCTTGCAAACTGCCACAATGCCGTGATAATGGGTGGTTCAAAGAGCCAGGGGAGGAGGGAAGGGGGATTCAGGGGGGTGGGGGAGGGAAGGAGGGAGCAGTGGCGGGAGGAAGCGAAGGAGCGAGAAGAGCAAGGACTACTACTACCTTAAAAGGAAGCGAACTGTCTTTTTTGTCAGCCGTCAACACCCTCCCCCCCCCTTCCCCCTCCTCCCTCCTCCTCCTAACCGTCCCCCCCCCCCCCCCCCCCTCCCTCCCAAGCGACATCACCATTACTCAGTACTAAGTTGCCACTGACAAAGGCGCGTGTCACACACGCTGTGGTGGTGGTGGTGGAGGTGGTGGTGGCGGCGGTGAGTTGATCTGCTCCATCCTATCTAATATCCCTTCCCCCGTCCTCCCCCTCCTCCTCTCTGAAGCGACGCTACCCTTTGCCATCCATCCTTTGCCCTCCCCTCAATACCGACAATTCCCCCCACCCACCATCCACCCCCATCCCACTCTGACCCCCACCCCCACCCCCACCCCCCCCACCCCCCCTCCCACACCCCCAACACCCAGAACTCGAGGAGTTTCAGATCGCAACGATATGCTACAGGATCCGACCATTTTCCGCACTCTCCCTCCTCCTCTATAGCTTCTTATCTAAAAACACACCCTATCCATCCTCTCCCAAATCTACCCCCCACCCCATCCCCCCACTCCCCACCCTGACATACCCCGCTTACGACCCGTTCACCTGACAACATTCCACACCCTGGCTTGTCTGCGGCAAACACTGAGGTCGCTTTGGCGGAGATCTACAGGGACACGAATTTGTGCCTTGACCCTAATCTTCAAAATCTACTGGGATAAGAACCTGTGCGTTGACCTTAATCTTGAAAGGCGGATTTTGTTTCCAAGTTTCTTTTTCTTTCTGTGGGGTATCCCCCAAATGGTACCCCACCAGATAATCTTGACACATGGGAATGCGCACGTGTGTGCGCGCGCGCGCGCACACCACACACACACACACACACACACACACACACACACACACACAAACAAAGATAGGCAGACAGGCACAGACAGGCAGACAGACGTGCACATACATAAATTACATACACAGACACAATAGAGACGGACTAGAGTTTACATGAGAATATAATAATTACAGTATACAAACATAACTGAGACATACAGGTTTCTCTACATAACAAGATACTCATGACAGTTATGCAGCAGCTGACACCTTGTATATTTTCACAGATAAAGGGACACAGACCTGTGTGACAGATCTATAATACTTCACAGATAAAGGGACACAGACACTGTGTGACAGATCTATAATACTTCAAAGATAAAGGGACACAGACACTTTGTGACAGATCTATAATACTTCACAGATAAAGGGACACAGACACTCTGTGACAGATCTATAGTACTTCACAGAGATAAAGGGACACAGACACTGTGACAGATCTATAGTACTTCACAGATAAAGGGACAAAGACACCGTGTGTGACAGATCTATAATACTTCACAGATAAAGGGACACAGACACTGTGACAGATCTATAGTACTTCACAGATAAAGGGACACAGACACTGTGTGACAGATCTATAATACTTCACAGATAAAGGGACACAGACACTGTGACAGATCTATAGTACTTCACAGATAAAGGGACACAGACACTATGTGACAGATCTATAGTACTTCACAGATAAAGGGACACAGACACTATGTGACAGATCTATAATACTTCACAGATAAAGGGACACAGACACTGTGTGACAGATCTATAATACTTCACAGATAAAGGGACACAGACACTGTGACAGATCTATAGTACTTCACAGATAAAGGGACACAGACACTTTGTGACAGATCTATAATACTTCACAGATAAAGGGACACAGACACTGTGTGACAGATCTATAACACTTCACAGATAAAGGGACACAGACACTTTGTGACAGATCTATAATGTTTCACAGATAAAGGGACACAACACTGTGTGACAGATCTATAGTACTTCACAGATAAAGGGACACAGACACTTTGTGACAGATCTATAATACTTCACAGATAAAGGGACACAGACACTGTGACAGATCTATAGTACTTCACAGATAAAGGGACACAGACACTGTGTGACAGATCTATAATACTTCACAGATAAAGGGACACAGACACTTTGTGACAGATCTATAATGTTTCACAGAGATAAAGGGACACAGACACTGTGTGACAGATCAGATCTATAATACTTCACAGATAAAGGGACACAGACACTGTGACAGATCTATAATACTTCACAGATAAAGGGACACAGACACTGTGACAGATCTATAATACTTCACAGATAAAGGGACACAGACACTGTGTGACAGATCTATAATACTTCACAGATAAAGGGACACAGACACTGTGACAAATCTATAATACTTCACAGATAAGGGACAAAGACACCATGCGACAGATCTATAGTACTTCACAGATAAAGGGACACAGACACTGTGACAGATCTATAGTACTTCACAGATAAGGGACACAGACACTGTGACAGATCTATAATACTTCACAGATAAAAGGGACACAGACACTGTGACAGATCTATAGTACTTCACAGATAAAGGGACACAGACACTGTGACAGATCTATAATACTTCACAGATAAAGGGACACAGACACTGTGACAAATCTATAATACTTTACACATAAAGGGACAAAGACACCATGCGACAGATCTATAGTACAACACTTCAATCCTCACAATGAAGACACAGAGGAAGGCATGTGGACAAAAAATTGATACTGGAACATAATTCTGCAGACATTTGACGCAAGGGACAACACACACTGTCCACATTGATGATACCGGTGGTACGTTGGCATAACACTGCATGGACATCAAAAAGGACTGCACTCATTTTCCTCCTCCTCTTTAACTGGAAAAAAAAATAAATAAATAAAAAGGCTCGGTAATTCTATTTTTCCTTTTTGATGGAGGGGGGGGGGGGGGGGGGGGGGGGGGGGGGGGGGGGGGGGGGGGTACCCTCCGCATACCATTGGAGCACTCCACACCACTCGGTCACTGTATCTTCCAAACGAATGACAGTTGTTTGTTAGCTTGTCTTTTGGGGGTCCCATACTATTATACTGAAACAGTACTTTCAGTTTTACTTTCGGTTTCGCTCCAGCTTTTTTTTTTTTTTTTTTCCTCGGTCAATGTTACGTGTATACGTTTTCTTAGAAACAGTACTTCCAGATCTACTTTCGGTTTTGCGCCATAGTGGAAATTGTATCGCCCGCAAGAAAGAGCTGCTTGAAACTCTTTTTTTAAGTTTGGATACGGGGCCCAGTTCTTCTGGTGAGTGTGCGTGCGCGCGCGCGCGCGCGCGCGTGTGTGTGTGTGTGTGTGTGTGTGTGTGTGTGTGTGTGTGTGTGTAGGCATTACAGAACGTCCTCCGTGCTTCTCAGGTCTCCCATGTTGTCAGCCTTTTCCAGGGTGCATTGATCAGCGGCAACCCCAAAATACGCTGAGCCCACTGCATAAAAACATCCAAATATCCCGGCCCAGCAGTTTCTGTCGTCAATGCTGTCTGGGTTCCACTCAGATCAATGAACAAACCACTCGAATTTGGAAGACGGCTCACGCCCAGCACGGAAGCGCACTGCTGACCTACATTGGGGTACCGAAGATCACGTGCGCTCTAACTGCATGCCGACAATGTTCGACCGTTGTAGACGGTGTTGTCGTATCCCCCCCCCCCCCCCCCCCCTACACCCACCCCCAACCCCACCCCATCCACCCCTCCATCAACATTATCAAAACGCAAGGCTTTTTTTTTTTCTCTAATGTAAATATAGATCACACACGCAGGATCACACGCCCAGGGACGGGCTAAAGATATACTGACACGCGGATATGTAAAGATACGAGATATATATGATACAGATAAAGTGACAGACAGAGGGAGGGGGGGGTGTGTGTGTATGGTGGGAGAGAGAGAGAGAGAGAGAGAGAGAGAGAGAGAGAGAGAGAGAGAGAGAGAGAGAGAGAGAGAGACAAACAGACAGACAGACAGACAGAACACGGGAGCATAACGGACATGCTGACACACCTCCACACACACTACAGAAACGTTGGGGATGGAAACGTCTTCACGTCAACACACCGACAGCGACAGACTTCTTCAACGGGACAAACGCCAACATGCGCCAAGGTTTGGGGGCAGCGTTAAACCCCCCTAATGCAATGAACCCCGAGTGGCACGAACCAATGAGCGCGAAAAAAAAAAAAAAAAAACCCTCGCGTTGACCTCCCCCTCTCCACCACACCCCTCTCTCCTCCCTCCTCTCCACCCCATTTCCCCCCACCCATCCCCACCCCCCTTCCTCCCCAGGGCTCTGAAAGTTCTGCACCCCCCCCCCCCCCCCCCCCCTCCCGTCGTGTAGGTTAAAACGGGTACAAGAGCAGAGGGTTCTTCTGTAAGAGGGCAGGACCGCTAACACAGGTAACCCGAAAAACACAGCTTTTATTCACACCCCACCCCAACCACCCCATCTTACCCCCCCCCCCCCCCCCCCCCCCCCCCCCTGTTCTTCTTCCACCGTTTTGTAGGGGCGTTCCGCCGGGCCAACATCCGCCCGCCTCCCCTGTCCAACAACCCTCCCCCCTATCCCCATGTCTCCTCCTCCTTTCCCCCCCCCCCCCCCCCCACCCCCCCACCTCTCCCTCTCACCTGATTAGTGGCTAGCGTGGCTCCACTTGTCAACCTCAAGGACAGGACCTTCCAAGGGTGACACTGCTGTGCGGTGGCCTGATCTGCTGAGCTTGAGGGCAAGGTGTGGGGGGGGGGGGGTAGGGACTGGGGGAGAGAAGGAAGAGGAGAGGGGGTGGCTGACTACTAAGACTCTTTTCTGGCTTTTTTCTGTTTTCCTTTTTTTTTTTTTAAATAATAAACCTGGTTCGGCTCCAGGAGGAGTGATACAGAATGCAGATCAGGTTCCAGCGCGCCGTAGCACTTTTGCCCCCCTGTACCTAACCCAAGGGACATGTACTGTAGGAAGTGAGACGGAGAGAGGACGGAGGAGACAGAGGAGAGAGAGGAGAGAGAGAGGGAGGAGGAGAGAGAGCTTAAGGACGGATGAGAGTGGAGAGGGAGAGAGAGAGAGATGGAGGAGAGAGAGAAAAGGAGGAGAGGAGAGAGTGCGTGCCTGAGCACAGAGAGAGAGAGAGAGCGGAGAGAGGGGAGACT
This sequence comes from Conus betulinus, assembly GCA_016801955.1. Classification (NCBI taxonomy): domain Eukaryota; kingdom Metazoa; phylum Mollusca; class Gastropoda; order Neogastropoda; family Conidae; genus Conus; species Conus betulinus. Next base: position 5,758 of record JADBJO010001750.1, read on the forward strand.
AGAGGAATGACAGACTGCCTGCCTGAGGGGGGGGGGCGCCTGACTTAGATGTGAGAGCGGAGAGAGCAGAGAGCAGAAGATGACTGGGAGAGAGAGGGAGAGACGAGCTGGGGAGAGAGAGAGTTAGGAGGAGAGAGAGAGCAGGGAGAGAGAGAGAGCAGAGACACGAGAGGAGGGAGAGAGAGGAGAGGGAGAGAGGGGGATGTAGTAGGAGAACCTGAACACAAGAAGAGGTGAGACGGACAGCAATGGGAGGACAGAACACAGGTATAGGAGCCTTCAGGAGCGATGGAGAGAGTGGACCGTCGAGCGAGTGAGATATACGAGGACACATCGGGGACATGGCTTGACTGACACAGAGATGCCACCCGAGCAAGAGAGAACCAGACGAGGATGATAGAGACTCGAGAAGAGAGAGACTGAAAAGACAGACTGCATGCTGCCCTGCCTGACTGGGAGAGGAGAGAGAGAGAGAGGAGAGAGGAGAGAGGAGAAGGTGGTGGACAACGAGGAGAAGAGGAAGAGAGAGATGACAGGCGACTAGTTACATTTGGACGCGAGAAAGAGGAACGCGAGAGGAGAGAACTTCTGAACATAAAAAGATTATCCCAAGCAGCTGATACAACACAGCTATAGCTCTACAGATCGCGATGTTGAGATTCACACCCAGCACACAAACATGGTAAGAGATGCCCAGCATGAGAGAGAGGAGAGAGGAAAAAAGACACTGACCGACTGAGAGACAGGCAGCCCAGGATATGGGCATTGTTCAAAAAGTAAGACTGAACTCTCTACGAAACTCGGTGTAAAGAATCATAGACAATTCAGCCAAGGAAACACAGACCTCTAAGATCGATTAAGGAAACAAGCAAGACAACAGTTTAAGGACTTGCACAGGCATGAGAAGAAGAAAAAAAAAGACACTGCAAAGACTGAAAAAGCACGATTCACAAAATAAAATCAAACAAACTGTAAAGATCTAAGACTTCAGAGAGGAAAAAAGACCGGACCCAGGAAAATAAAACGAAGACAAGAAAAACGTATAGAAGCATAAACAACATCGCAAATGGCTTAAAAAAAAAAAATTAAAAAAAGAAAGAAAACAAGGCAGGAAACCCCCCAAAAGAAAAAAAACGGACCCCCCCACACCCCCCCCCCCCACCCCCCCCTTCCTACGCTACTAAAAATAGCTCAAGTGGACGGCTGGCGATGGACTGAACACAAAAACGGCAGAAAAACTAAAAGAACATTCTGCACCAAGGTCTCGCGCAACTCTCAGGTAATAATACTAACAATAAACAGCTTGCAGACCATGACAGGTCGACAAACAGTCCTCGTGTGTCACGCGCACTGCACTGCCATGAAGATCCATTATTCACACTTCTACAGGAAAAACCCAAGTTTCGGTCAGACCACTAACACCCCCCCACCGTTTTTTTTTTTCCTTCCTTTTAGCGGTGTCGTGCAGTGGTGATCAATTAATTAACCAACAGTTCATGCAAGCAGAGTTAAAAGCTTCGTTCCGACGCTACTAGGGTTTTTGTTTTGTTGTTTGTTGTTGTTGTTTTTGTTTTCGTTTCGTTTTTCCCCCCATCAGTGACGCCCCATTCTTCACATTCAGGCATGCAACGTTTCGTCCAGACAACCTTTACTTCTGATTTTCACCGGCGTTGGTTTGATGATTCCTCAGTCACACTTCACGCAAACACCGCAGATGACTTGGTTCAAACCCAAGAGCTTTTGTTTTCAAAACAGCGAGAATCCATTATTTTCGCATGGTTAGGTATACGCCAGGGCTTCGTTCAGACACCTTATCTTTTCTTCGGTGATCATCGATGTTCCTACTATTTTTCATGCTTTAGAGGACTCAGGGACCCCGTGTCTTTTTCATATGTGATGATACTTTATTCACACTTCAGGCATACACCAAACACTAGTGGGGTTTTTTAAGATACCACGTCAGTGTTCGCCAGTGATGATGCGTTGTTCACACTTAAGACATACACTAAAGATTCGTTCAGATACCACCACCCTTCACCTTCACAAAGCAATGACTGGGATCATGGTAAGGCCCCTCACCTAATACAGGGATTTTTTCTTTTTTCAATGATCCTTCCTTCATCGTAAACCTATTTCATCTTTTTTGTCATACTACCTAAACCTATACCTTCGCTCCCTTTTTTACTTACTCACACTAAACTTAACTAATTTTCCCGTCTACTTCCTTCTTACTCTAACTTCTTTGCACTCTACTCTACGACTCTTTCACTACTTTACATCTCCCTCATACGACGCCACTACTACTTCACACGCTACGATACTTCAACTCCGACTTCTACTCACTAACTCTTCTACTCAACACTACTACCACGTTAAAGCGCTCGTACTCACTGACTCTCCGCGCTATCAACTACTTCAACTCGGGGGGGTCTGACTTAACTTCAACTACCTCCGCTACTACCACCGCTTCACTAAACATGCTCAACTTGTCTAACTTAACTCAACTACTGTCCTCAACACAACATCAACCTTCCTCACTTTCGACTACTCAACGTTTTCACTCAACTAACTTCAACTACAGCTAAAAGACTCAACTCCAATACTACTACTACTACTATCAACTAACTCAACGTACTCAATGCTTAACTACATGCTGTACTTTATCCCACATCGGGTCAACTAACTCAACTTCAACTCAACTACTTCCGACTTGCTAACTTCAACTTCAACCTAGGTATCAACGGAGTACACTACTTCTGATCTATTCGCTCTACTGACTACATTCGACTTAACTCACTCGCAACACTTTCAACTGTACACCTAGTGCACGTTACCTGTTCAACACTCAACAGTAACTCCTTCTTTTTCAACCTACTCAACTTTACGCGGACTCCGCCTACTATTTTCAAATAATGCATGCCACAACGAATAAAACTATCTTCTTTCCACTAGTCACTACACTATCAACTATCATCTACTTCTCCTCCTCTTCTCTTCACACTTCCACCTTGTCTACTTTCTCTTCGCTTTCATCGAGGTTCATACTGGTTCTTTATTTCACCACACTTCTACTGACTCTTAGGACTCAGCTACAACATCCGTACTCTACTACGTCTCAACCTTCTCTCTCCTACTCCACTCACGTATACCTCAACACACTTTATTCACCTATCAACAACGAACTACTACTACCCCTACATTCCTCACAACTGCACCCTATCGGTTCTTTCAAACTACTACCGACTTTTCCTAACTATCTTTACACCCTTCCTCCTCCGTCAGTTCTGACCGTCTTCCTGAACTCTGTATCACTCTCAATCACAACTCTTCAACTCACTTTGGAACCTAAACCTCAACTCAACGGAACGCACTAAAGCAAACTCAACTACTCAACTCTCACTAACTCCCTACTACCACGTTTCTTCCCTTCATCCACATTCTAACTTCAACTGACTTACTTTACTATAACTTCACTTCAATCACACCTTCGTTTTACTACTCTTTCTACTTGTAACCCTTCGGCTACTCCTAACTACTACTTCCACTCTAACGTTAACTCACTAAGTTACGTTTCAATCTCTAACTACTCTTCAACTCTCCTCGTACTCTCCCTTAACTAACTTTCAACTCACTTACTAACTCTACCATTCAACTTTCTTCACTTCTTCTTACTCACTCGTAACTCTCATCGCAACTCACCCTCTCCCTTTTTCCGAACTCACTCCTTCAACTACTAACTTACTACCACTTTACTACTCTCTACTAAGCGTTAACGTATGCTTCTGGCATGACGCTCTTAAACATAAACAAATCATAGTGAATGTTTTCATTAAATCTAAAAAAAAGAAAAGAAAAGTAAAGAAAATTCAATCTATATCGTTCTGGTTTCGATTTGTTGTTGCGAAGGGAACGGAGAAAGAGGAGATAGGGCGGAGGCGGCAGAGACTATAGTGCATTCGGTAACAGCAGTAATACCTATTAGAGAACCTGCTCGTATCTGCATACCCATCCCCCAAGTCCTACCCTCACCCCCGTCCTCCGCTTTATGTCCGATTTTTCTTCCTTTCCTTGTAGTAAACGAATCAGATATCACCACCCCCAAACGTCTCCCTCAACACTTAAGTCAGTCACCCGAATCCACCGTGCTTAGCCAGTCTGAAATCACAAAAAAAAAAAAAAAAAAAAAAAAAAGCTCCACCCACAAACGTCTCATTCAACACTTAAGTTAGTCACCCCAATCCACCGTGCTTAGCCAACGTCTCACTCAACACTTAAGTTAGTCACCCCAATCCACCGTGCTTAGCCAACGTCTCACTCAACACTTAAGTCAGTCACCCCATTCCACCGTGCTTAGCCAACGTCTCACTCAACACTTAAGTCAGTCACCCCCAATCCACAGTGCTTTGCCAACGTCTCACTCAACGCTTCAGTTAGTCACCCCAATCCACCGTGCTTAGCCAGTCAGAACTGACTAAAGACCAAAAGCTCCCGGAAGTACCATCAGCTTCATTTTTCCCTTTGTGTTAACCCCTTCACTGCCCTTTCAAAACACGTCAGGACGCCAAAAAACAACAGCAAAACAATGTACATCGTTTTCAAGCAAACGTTGTATCTTGCATGAAGTATGCGCATTATCTACTTTTTTTCCCAAGATAACTTACATTTCTAAAGTTGTAGAACTATCTGCACAGGCAGCACAGAATGTTGTATTTTACAGGGAAACTAGCAGCAAGTGTTTCACGTGCTCTGGAAATGTACCGCCTGATTAGGAAGTCGACATAGTTCGTAATCAAAGAGACTTTCCTTATCATTTCATCAAAACAACCTCCTATCTTTGGCAACAGCCCCTGGCTGATCGAGGTGTAATAAACTGACCGTCAAAACGTTCATTGTGTGTCTATGTAACTGCACACTTCTTCACTTATTGACTTCTCAAATCTACACCACTGTACGGGTCAGCCAAGAAACGCAGAATCACGTGATTCTATATGCTTATGATGCTTCTATACTTCATAAATGCCGCATCAGTAAAACACACCCAACAGATAAATAAACGTACAAAATAAACAAAACAATAAATAAATAAATAAGCAGGAGAGCCTCGACCCAGCAACAAAAGAGAAAGGCAGACATTCTGAAATCCAATCTGATCTTCACTACGTACTTTAGATAAACAGTACATAACACGCGACGACGAATACGACGACGACGACGACGACGACACGACTTTCCACGACTCTTTTCCCCAGTTATCTATCCAACATCGTCAACTTCTTTACTGCCGCCACTCAGCGTATTGCCTTTAAGGGAAGTTGAAAAAAAAAAAAAAAAAAAGAAAAAAAAAAACCCGCTTTCTGGTTTATCAAATAAATCAATACAGCGAACCGCAGAAGCCAAGATCAGCCGGAGTTACCCAACATAACAGATAAAACGCCGTTCCGCGTTTTCTATGCATAGCAACGAGTTCAGACAACAGTCCTCCCACCCCCCCCCCCCCCCCCCCCCCCCCCTACAAAAAACCTCCCCTTGACAAGCTAACAGCAAGACTTAAGCAGACTGTGCATCTAAATGATAGGTTAACCCCTGAGAGAGAAGAGAACGAGAGAGAGAGAGAGAGAGAGAGAGAGAGAGAGAGAGAGAGAGAGAGAGAGAGAGAAAGTGAGATGCCAGACTCGGCGCCAGACACGCCAGGGACTGATTGGACAGGACGGAGGCGCCTTCTTCCTATCCGCCTTGCATCTTCTGACTATCTGCAGACTCTCCCCCCCCCCCCCCCCCCCCCCCCCCCCCCGCTGCCACCAGCCCTGCTGTGTTGGCTGTCTGGAAGAACATCCTTAGCTCTGCTAGTCGTCATAAACCCCCATCATCCCATCACGGAGACGGTTACATTACATCAGGGCTGGCGAATTAGAAACAAAAAAAAAAAAGAAAAAAAGGGGGGGGGGGGGGGGGGGGGTTAATGGATTGTCATCTCTTTTTGACAGACTGTCGCAACTTGTGTCTCGAAAGCTTTCCAAATCCTATTCCATTCCAGGTGTCACATGATCACCCTGTTGGAGCTGTCAACTGCCCTGCTCATGTCCAAATCCCAACACATTCCAGGTGTCACATGATCACCCTGTTGGACTTGGAATTGTCAAACTGCCCTGTTCATGTCAAAATCCTACCACATTCCAGGTGTCACATGACCACCCTTTGGAGTTGTCAAACTACCCTGTTCATGTCAAAATCCCACCACATTCCAGGTGTCACATGACCACCCTGTTGGCGTTGTCAAACTACCCTGTTCATGTACATTCAGTTTCACAGCGAGGTGGCGGAAACTGAAACAAACCCTGTTCATGGGAAACCAAAAAAATCGTTATAACACAGTTTTTTCCTGGAGCTGCATTGTGTAGATGCTACCTCCGTGCTGCCACGACACGAGGTTCTGACTGGTTAAGACACAGACGCCTTCCCCGTCCTCTCTTTACCATCTCTCTGAATGCCTCCAGACGCCCTGGCATGGAGATTACCTCCAGGCGGACACACATCCAATCAACCCATTCTTCCCCCCCCCCCTCTCTCTCTCTCTCTCTCTCTCTCTCTCTCTCTCTCTCTCTCTCTCTCTCTCTCTCCCTCTCCCTCTCTTCACACATTGTCCCACTGTTGTCAGAGGGAGCCATAATCGTAAGTTTTCTTATCTGAAAACTCAGTGCACTCGCCAATAACCCACACGACCTGAGCGTAGTGTGTACGCCGTGTATCGGACAGGACCAAGCATCCTCTGAAGACAACCACCTCCCACATTTCTCCACCTCGTCACAAATCCTTGCTGTAGGGGTGCTGGTCAATCCACACCACGGCTCTACTTGTCGGATCATTCATACTGCCCGGCTCTCATACCAGCTTGGGTCGATTGGGTTTTTGAACGACTTTCGTATTATTAGCCCGCACGTCCGGCCAACCGACGGCGGAGACCGACTTCGGGCGTCAAGCATGTCAAAAATCAAAGCCAGACGTAAGTCTGCTGCAATCCTAGTTCGTGGACAGACGGCTACATAAAACAACATAGCTTTGTCAACCAGCAGGCTCCAGACATGTCTTGGAATCTGTCGCGGCCAGATTTCGCATGCATAAGCTGTGAACAGGAAGGCGCGCGTGTGCGCACACATACACACGCACACACACACACACACACACGCACGCACGCACACACACAACCACTCTCCCCTTCTCTCTCTCTCTCTCTCTCTCTCTCTCTCTCTCCTCTCTCTCTCTCTCTCTCTCTCTCTCTCTCTCACACACACACACACACACACACACACACACACACACACTCTCCCCCTCACTCACTCCCTCCCTCCTCACGCCCTGTACACCATTTCAACCTTTCGGCCCGTGCCACACAATTACGGTCAGCATCATTTCCGCCCCCCACGGGCGTGTCACTACGTACGGCACGTGTCTGTATGCGGACAAAGCCACCATGGACAATGGGCCAAAAAAGAAAGAAAGAAAGAAAGAAAAAAAGAGAGAGAGAGAGAGAGAGAGAGAGAGAGAGAGAGAGAGAGAGAGAGAGAGAGAGAGGAGACAGGGAGAGAGAGACCTGCAGGTGTGAGACGTACTACAAAGCCCCCAACGTCAAGACCCAGACAATGCAAGTCACCAGGAACGCCCAGATGTTCTTTTGGGGCACACACAATCAGAGTCAGGACGCAATCACTCTTCTCCTTCTGCGCACAAACAGCTGTCTGTCTGTCTGTCTGTCTGTCTGTCTGTCTGTCTGTCTGTCTGTCTCTCTCTCTCTCTCTCTCTCTCTCTCTCTCTCTCTCTCTCTCTCTCACTCACACACACACACACACACACACACACACACACACACACACACACACAAAAGAACTAGGATAACCTCTTGCTTTGATTGAATGGATATTGTGCCCCTCAACTACAGCATTTTATACTCTTTTTTTTTTTTTTTCTTAAGTCACCCTACAATATCATTTCATCTAAATATTCGTGTCCATGAATTCAAAATGAAAGGAGATGCAAAATGTATAGTTTAAAAAAAAAAAAAAAGAAACTTTTATTTTCATGAGCACTCGCTTCTTCTCTCTCTCAAGTCAGAAGCTATTACTTTTCACTCAGACGGAAAGGAGGAACGAATTCAGCGCGAGATATGATGATCTCAATGCAGGGTTGCTTATTTCTTTTTTTTTTCTTTTTTTTTTATCTCCAAACAAAATTCACCGAACTTGTACTTCATCGCTCACACAAATCCATTATCTTCTCACAAACTTGGGGAAGAAGGAAGGAGGAAAATGCAGTTAGAAGGCACGCGATATCAAAAACAAGATTACAGCAGCAGTGTGTGCTTCTGTAAGTTTGGGGAATGCCTTGTGTGTGTGTGTGTGTGTGTGTCAGCTGGTGGGTGGGTGCACTGGGCGGCAGAGCTGTGCGTGCGCGCGCGCGCGCGCGCGTGTGCGACCAAGACACACAGAAAAGACAGGACGAGGCTGGTGACTAGTAGTCCTGACAAGTATTTCCGCAGAGAGAGACTGCTCTGTCAATCACACCAAAGGGAGGTGGGCTGGTGGGTTTTCCCAGTGAGTTGCCAACTAAGGAATGGATTTGTCCACATATCCCCCCACCCACCCCTACCCCCACCACCCCAGCCATGTTACACACCCACACCCTTCCCCTCCACTCTCTGTCCCCTCACCGCTTAATCCCCTCCCCCCCCCCCCCCCCCTCCCTCCCTTACTATCACCTTCCCTCCCCTTCCCCCTTTCGCAGCAGGCTCTCAAACAAATCCTGGACCTGCAGAAGTAATGATGAACTCTCAGACTCTCAGAGACAGACAGACAGACAGACAAAGGGACAGACAGAGAGACAGAGAGTAAGAGGGTAAGGTAAGGTAATATTGCTTATAACCCAGCCGACAGCAGAGGGACATATCAGGCTGTCACCACAAGTTAAAAAAAAAAACAGTGAGAGAAAACGAGAAAGAGAAAAAGGGGGAGTGAGGGAGGGACGGAAGAGAAAGAGACAGAGACCGAAAGAGAGACAGAGAGGCAGACAGGCAGAGAAAGAGAGAGTGAGAGAGAGGGGGGTGGGGGCTAAAGAGACCGAAAGAGAGAGAGAGGGGGGGGGGAGAAAGAGAGAGAGACTGGAAGATCGAGAAAAAGAGAGAGGGGTGAGAGACAGAGAGAGAGGGAGAGAGAGACCGAGACCAACAGAGACAGAGAGAGACAGATAGACACA
>JADBJO010001750.1:25000-40000 GCA_016801955.1 Conus betulinus
GCACCGAAAACGCAGCGCAGAGTCGGAAAAGGGAATGGGGGGAGGGGAGAAGGGAGAGAGGATGGGGGAGGGGCGCGATCGGTTGGAGAGGCTGAAAGCAGGGATGAGAAGAGTGTCTGGAACCCAGGGGAAGAGGGGGGGGGGGGGGGGGGAGGGGGGGGGGGGGTGGGGCTTTCACATGGAAGTTGGGAGATCTGAAAAGACTGCACCGAACTACTTCGTGTCGGAAGGGCCGCAACTCGATTAGAATTCCGTGTCCGCCTTGATTTGCAAATCCGTCTGGTTGTGAACGCTATAATCGTGTCCCGTTGGTAGTGTGTGCGAATGATGTGGAACGGGGTGTTGTACGTGTGTGCAGTTGTCTTTGTTCCAGCTCGCTCCGTTTGGTTTTGGGGGTTGACCCCTGATCAATATGAAGTAGATGTATTGTTATTATTATCATCATATCATCATTTATTATAAGTAGTATTACTGATATCACTTAGGTTTATGATTCAAGTCACACACACACACACACACACACACACACACACACACGCACACACACGCGCACACACACACACTCTCTCTCTCTCTCTCTCTCTCTCTCTCTCTCTCTCTCTCTCCCTCTCTCTCTCTCTCTGCGCGCACGCGCGCTCCTCTGTGCGTGTGTGTGTGTGTGTGTGTGTGTGTGTGTGTGTGTGTGTGTGTGTGTGTGTGTTTGTGTGTGTGTGCTGTGCTGTGGAGAGAGAGGAGAGAGAGAGAGAGAGAGAGAGAGTGTGTGTGTGTGTGTGTGTGTGTGTGTGTGTGTGTGTGTTGTGTGTGTGTGTGTGTGTTGTGGAGTTTGTATTGTGGAGAAAAGAGAGAAAGAGAGAGAGAGTGTGTGTGTGTGCGTGTGTGTGTGTGTGTGTTGTGTGTGTGTGTGTGTGTGTGTGTGTGTGTGTGTGTGACTTGAATCATAAACCTAAGTGATATCAGTAATACTACTAATAATAAATGATGATTATGATGATAATAATAACAATACATCTACTTCATATTGATCAGGGGTCAACCACCAAAACCAAACGGAGCGAGCTGGAACAAAGACAACTGCACACACGTACAACACCCGTTCCACACCATTCGCACACCACTACCAACGGGACACGATTACGGCACAGACCTTCTTCACACGTTGAAATCAACCTGCCCGTCACTCACCCCTTCGCCGCTTTGTGTTAGATCTACGTGTCAAACCTTAGTACCACCACGCGCAGCACGTTCAAACCGGACAGAAGTCGCGCGGACTGGGGGGAACATTCATCTGCATGTGAATGGCGAGCTTTACGGTCCTGTTCGCTGCTGGCTCTCAGTTCGTGTGGCCAGGGCCAAAGTTCTGCAGAGTGACAGCTTGTGTCTGCGGAGATGCGAGTTGTACTCGTGCGTCCCACATGTGTTGCACGTCCGAACCCGTAGAAGCCGGTGTGTGACGACGTTCAATCATGCTGCTCGCTCAAACACTGAAGAGATAGATCAGTTCAGTATCGGTAACTGACCCCAGAGATCAAGGTCAGATACGGTGACCAGCTTTTATCTTTCCCAGGGCAAAAAAAAAAAAAAAAAAAAGCGAGAGGAAGAGGGGGGGAAAAAATTACAAAGGACTGATAATGACACACTGAAAAAAAAAAAGGTTCAAAGGAAAATAAAAACAGAAAGAAAGAATAAAAAGGGCAACGCTTAGGGGCATGCTTATTACAGGGGGAGGAGGTGGGCGGTAGTTAGTAAGGGGGGGGGGGGGGGGGGGTCTTACAAGTTGTTACTAATCAGTATAATCAGCCCAGCCATGCCTAATTACTGATGAGGTGTGAAAAGTGATCTCTTCTTTAGTCTTATGATCTCACTTTTCGTCTTTCAACATACGCACATCGTGCGGTCCGTTTCTTGCATAAACATGGTGAACATAACCACAAGTCTCTCTCTCTCTCTCTCTCCTCTCTCTCTCTCTCTCTCTCTCTCTCTCTCTCTCTCTCTCACACACACACACACACACACACACACACACACACACACACACACACACACACACACACGGATGGACAGATGGACGGACGGACAGGGAGGCAGGCAGACTGACAGAGACACTGACAGAGAGAGATTCGGAGAAAAAGACTCGGAGAGAGACAGACAGACTGACTCACAGAGAGACAGACAGACAGGCAGGCAGACAGATATACAGAGAGACTTTAGAGAGAGAGAGAGAGAGAGAGAGAGAGAGAGAGAGAGAGAGAGAGAGAGAGTCAAACAGTCAGACTCGGAGAAAAAGACTCGGAGAGAGACAGACAGACTGACTCACAGAGAGACATACAGACAGGCAGGCAGACAGATATACAGAGAGAGAGAGAGAGAGAGAGAGAGAGAGAGAGAGATAGAGAGAGTCAAACAGTCAGACAGACAGACAGACAGACAGACAGACGACCCCCAAAACAAGACAGACCGTGGCCGAACGAAAAAGACAACGGAGGTCAATTCAATCGAAGATGACAGTGAAGATGACGATGATATCTACACACAACTCCGTAGGACGAAGGACAGGAACGACCACGTTGGACGACAACTACAAACAAACCACCACTTGGCCAGACAGACAGACAGACAGAGACAGATAAACCAACTTACTGTCCAAACAGCGCGGCCTTGAAGGTCTCCGAAATCCCGTAGAACTTCATGGTGAACAGAGAGGTGACTTTGGGCAGCTTCCCATGGGATAATTCACTCGCTCACTACACGCACTTTCTTTCTCTCTCTCTTTCCCTATCTCTCTCTTTCTTTCTTTCTCTCTCTCTCTCTCTGCTCTCATGACTGACTTGCCACCAAGTCAGTCAAGTCACCAGACCAGCTCACACGAACAAATAAAGCCAAAATTAAACCGTTAGTCAGCTGTGGTGAAATCAGCAACGTCCGTTTCTCCCTTTAGGTCAAACCGCTCTGCCCCAAACCAACCGACACATACGACAAAACAAGTCCAGGGGGAAAACAAAGAAAAAAAAACAAAAAAAAAAAAAAAAAAATCCACGTGCCGATACAATTCAATAAATGTGAAGCTTAAAAACAGGCAGGTTTCTTTTCTTCTGTTGTTGTTGTTGTTGTTGCTGTGTTGTTGTGGTTGTTGTTTGATTTTTGTATGTTAGTCACATAACCAATTACCTCGTGCCGGTACAGTTCAGTGAACGTGAAACCTAAACCGGCAGGTTTTGCCTACATTTCTCTGTCAGTCACACACCAGATCCCAATTGTCTTGCGCTGCCCAACAGCGCCTCGTCACGAACGATCATGAGTCATCATTAACCCAAAAAGGCACTCGTCCGTCCGGAAGAAGAAGAAGAAGAAGACAAAAAAAGGTGGTGTCACCCCCTCCCACGCGCTGGTTCAACACACAAATGAGAACTAGGACGATTTCGCGGAAGTGTTACAAGTCTACCACTAAACTCCACTCCAAGCCACTCGTCACAGCGACAGGATTATCTCTAACCCCGTTTCTCACTCAAACCGAACATCAGCTGTAAACGTAACCGTTAGCTCTACTTCAAACTTCTGCCTTATCGACTGCTCAAATGGTACTGGAAACGACTACAACAAACCACGTGTTTCTTTTGTGACATCCGGAACTACACACACACACACACACACACACACACACACACACACACACACACACACACGCACGCACGCACACACACCCATGTTTAGTTTATACACACACACACACACACACACACACACACACACACACACACACACACACACACACACACAGTGTTACACACACACACACACACACACACACACACACACACACACACACACGTTACGTGGCGAAGCGACCAATGGGGTGATGGCGTCAGGGTCAGGCCTCATTTGCATAACAAACAGTTCTGCGAATCACCCGATCCTGGCTTGACTTGGCTACAGGCCAAACCATGGGATCACGACAGCCACAGCGACCAACCAGCATTACTAACGGAACGACTAATCATATCGGGGTAAGGGTGGGGGTGGGGGGGTGGGGGGAATCAGTTCAAACACACACACACACACACACACACACACACGCCAAAACACACACACACACACACACACACACACACACACACACACACACACACACACACACACACCACACCACACACGCACGCACGCACGCACGCACGCACACGCACGCACAGAGAGGTGTTCTGCTGCACGACAGTAGGCCCTCCTAAACTCAACGGTCTTTTAAAACGGATACATTTGACGGGGGGGAGGGGGGGGGGGGGGGGGGGGGCTGGGGCTGAGTCGGGTTGGGCAGGACGGGGGGGGGGGGGGGGGGGGGGGGGGGGGGGGGGGGGGGGGGGGGGGGGGGGGGGGGGGGGCTGCTATACACAACGGGCACAGCCAGACAGAAGTAGAGGCTGACAAGGTGTGGCGCCATTTCCGAACGACACCACTACAAATCACACCAGTATGAATCAGAAAATCGGAAACGTACTCAGTAACGCCTTATCTTCTGACGACGGGGTTATAAATACAACCGGAAAAAAGATTCCGATTTTTCTCTGCGCTTTATTTTCCCTCTACATTTTATTTGTTCACCCCACCCCCCCCCACCCCACCCCCCCTCCCTCCCCTCTACACACACACACACACACACACACACACACACACACACGCACACCTCCTCCACCTGTTTTCTGGATTTCTAAAAACCTTTTTTTAAACATTTTTGTGTACTCTGTGTATGTATGTGTATGCGTGCGTTCGTTCGTGCGTGCGCGCGCGCTCGCGCACGCGCACGTGTGTGTGTGTGTGTGTGTGTGTGTGTGTGTGTGTGTGTGTGTGTGTGTGTGTGTGTGAAGAATTTTCATTAAGTCTTTCTCTCAAACGTACATATCTGAGTTGTTTTTGTCTTTAAGAAAAGTATATTACACATTTACCAGATCATGAAACCATTGTATTGATGAAATGTTTTTGTTGTTGTTGTTGTTGTTGTTGTTGTTGTTGCAAACACAGGAATAAGACGACAACATGGACGGATGGATTGTTGAGAGAGTAGAACGAATGTGTATGAAGCGAGTGATAAATTCGATGGAGTCTCTGCCTGCCCCCCCCCCCCCCCTCCCCCCCCCCCCCCCCCCCCCCCCCAAAAAAAAAAAACGCAGCTTACGTCATCAGCTTCTCCCAAGCCCTATCTGAAAACACGTTCAATGTTTCAATCTGCGTAATCTGTCGAGCAGTCTTTGAGCAAACGTTCGCTGAATTCATCCATAGGCATAAAACCAAAGCGCTTTGATTATCCCTACCTGTGGATGAAATACCATGTTGGCTGGTACACAACGGATTCAATGTCTTTAACCTTTCTGACAACGAGTTGGTGAGACTCCCTTTTCCTTCAAGCTCAGTCTTGCATGCAGCTTGAAGGAATCCGGCATCGAAGCCATGGTCCTGCGCCACAGCGGTTTCAGCAAAGAGGGGTGGAGAGATATATAGCAGGCTCATCAGCCTACGATCTCATCCAACACATCGCGCGATTTCTGGTCAGAGGAGAACCAGAACCCTAAAGGCAACTGGCAGGGGGGTGCTGAAAAAGAGTCCCAGCTGGATCCGATCAAGGAAACATCACGAGGCGTGGATTTCCCCTACTTGGGTGTCCGGTGGTGATGTGGGCAAGACGTCCTTTCAAGGACTTGAGACGCCGCCCCATCCAGAAGGTGCTAGTTCGTATCCCGACAGCACCAGGAGATAAAAAAAAAAAAAAATGTTCTGACAGCAACGGGCATGTAGGAGCCTTGATCTGGACGCGGCCCGGCCCTCTTAGTGTATGAAGGGAGGGGGGGGGGGGGGGGGGAGACGGGAAGGGGGGGCGTGGGGCCTCTGCTCTCAAGACTATCTGCTGTCAAGGTCTCCCCAGCGTTAGTTTCATCTGTTTTTTTCTTCAACGTTTCCCACTGATGACGGTTCGCTCAATGTTATCATCTTCAACATCTCAAAATGGGATCAAACATGAGCGTGTGGGTCTGCGTGCGTGCGTGCGTGCGTGAGTGCGTGCGTGCGTGCGTGCGTGCAAGTGTGCGTTCTCTTCAGATCTGACATTACCAGCATGACAGAGTGAGCTTTCAACGGAATGATTCTTGAAGCTAGCGCTGCTCCTCCTCCATCCCCACTCCTCAATGCCAACTCCCCCAACATCGTCCGCACCTCCGACACTGCTGTTTTGGTAGAGACGTGCCTAGCCCCCCATACTGCACGCTCCTACATTCCACATCACGGCGCCTCAGTGAAGCTTTAAGTGCCGTTCCTGCAACAAAGACGTGCGGCAATCCAAACCTGCAGATGATGAAGGGCTTCCCAGACGGAACGCAAGCCTTGCGCACTTTGCCCACCCCTACTACAAATCAAGATTGTGTCCCAGTATCTGACAGTGTTCAAACGGCGGTACAGCCACCCACAGGGACCGCTGTGAAGAGGATTATTCCACCTTGGTGGGGGTCTTCGCTCTCCCCACGCGCCCTTCTCGTTGACTCGTGACTAGGATGGTTACCTGAACCATCGCCATCATGACACATCCCTCACCGTTTCTTTTCACGCGCACCGTTCATTCCACAAAAATGGTCGAAAAAGGCTAGCGCAATCATTTTGTCATCAACTCACGGTCCGACAATCCCACATTCAGCAGAAACTGCATTTCAGGAGTGCGGTTTTGACCTACATTCGTAAAGAGAACTCTTTTCGTTAATCCGATAATCAATGTAATGCTTATGCAAGCAGTAATATCATTGGTTCCCGTTGACAACCGCCAGAATGTAATCCACTGGTGCTTAAGTCATCCACACGGCGGCTATTTACGGACGAATAAAAAAAAAATAGAAAAAAAAAAACAAAAAACTTGTGACACAAGAACTTGATACTGTTAACGACGGACCTGCAGACAGCAGCACTGTGTGCAATTAACACTAACATTACGGCTAATTCGGGGGGGGGGGGGGGGGGGGGGGGGGGGGGGGGGGGGGCATCCAATGAAATGAAGCTCTTGGATAAGCCAGTTATAAACGACAGCCTGCTGTCAAAACCATGTCAGTGTTCTCCAAGCATGTCGCTTTACTGACAACGTTTTCTCTCTGATCAAAGGCACTGTGCCGGGTCGTGTTGTATCATATTGTACATTGTTGTCAATGCATGATACTGTATTTCTGTTGTACTGTAGGGAGCTTCCATTTCATTATGCTTTTTGCTTTTATCAATAGCGTAGCGCTGTCTAGGAACAGCGGAAGTGTTATCTGTGCAATGCGAGGATCGGCCTGATCAGCCATCTTCGTACGCACCACCCACCACCACCCAGTCACTGCACATGTCCTGGTCATCTTCGCCCGCGAAGGTCAAACAAAACAGTGGTGTGCTATACTGGACGTGCAGTTCCCAATGTATTCGCTTTCAGTGAAACACACTCCCACCCACCACTCACTCCACCCTCCACCATGTCTTCCCACCAGGGTCCGTTAAATCACCGACAGCCAGTACTGTGACACACAGCCCACGTCGACGGTCATTTCGATGAAACGATCCCTCCTCAAAAAGCCACCGCAATAACTGTGGTTCCCCACGCTGGAATTTAGTTGTAAATGAACCGAAAAGAAACACAAAAATCACGACGGTGCAGTGTGACGGCGTGAACTAGCTGACGGCCAATCGCCGTCAGAGTGATAGTCCCCCCCCCCCCCCCCCCCCCCCCCCTTACTAGAAACTGCCAAACAGAGACAAACTTCTTGAACAGACTTCTTTCCGTTGGAGGGAAAGAGCCTCGTCAGGACTGTGAGTCGGAAAGAGCCTCCATTATGAAATCTGTCCTCCATGTAACCATGAAGAGTCACGCCCTCCCGCCCTCTGCCTGGACAGCATCCACCCTTCATTCTCCCCCCTTTCAACAGCTGGAGACCAATCCTGGCTCTTCTAAGCCTCATTCCAGACCCGATCTTACAGTCTGCCCCGTGAATGGCGAGACTGACGTCCTATCGAGTTTAAAAGCTAACGTTAAGTGGGATTTTTTTTTTTTTTTTTTTTTTTTTTTTTTTTTTTTAAAGCATACGTCTCGTGGCATGTCAGGGACAAAATCTCTCGATGTCGAGGACGGGTAACGGGGCGGGTGGTGGGGGACGGGGTGGGGGGGTGGGGGGGGGGGGGGGGGCGCAAAAGCCATGCCAGTCCGTCACAGGAATCACGGAGCTTTGAACAAGTTGATCGAGTCGTCAACTGATTCGGGAGAGAGGGGAAGGGGAAAATCGATGGCCATTCAGGTTTTCTCGCTAAAAAAAAAAAAATAAAAAAATAAAATAAAAAAATAAATAATAAAGAATTACTATGCGCTTTTAGGGAGGGAGGGAGGGAGAGAGGAAGAGAGAGAGATCTGACAAAATCGTTTTTAAAAGCAGCGATCGGACCAATCTATTGTCATTCCCCCCCCCCCCCAACCCACCCCCACCCCCCCCTTTTTCTGTGTGTGTGTGTGTTGTGTGTGTGTGTGCGCGCGCGCGCGCGTGCATGCGTGCGTGCGTGTGGTGATGTGTGTGTGCGCGCGCGCGCACGCGCGCGCGTGCGTGGGCGGATATGCGTGTGGTGTGCATTGCATGTGTGTATTTTGCGCACACCTACATTTCGCAAGCCACCGCCACTCACTCTCTCTCTCTCTCTCTCTCTCCTCTCTCTCTCTCTCTCTCTCTCTCTCTCTCTCTCTCTCTCTCTGTACGCTTCATCTTTCTTCTGCCCCTAAACTTTTTCAAACCACCTCCCATGCCAAGTTTACTATTTTGTGACAAAAAAGAAAAAGAAAAACAAAAACAAACATAAAAAAACACGCCTGACCAGGTTTTCACCCTACAAGCTCTACACGAAGAAGAAGAAGAAGGAAGAAGCAAAGAAAATACGAAGAAGACGAAGAAAAAGAAGACGAAGAAGCAAGAAGAAGAAAAAGACGAAGAAAGAAGACGAAGAAGACGAGAAGAAGAAGAAGAAGAAGAAGAAGAAGAAGAAGAAGACGACGACGACTGAAGATGAGATGATGATGATGATGGATGATGATGATGATTATGATGATGATGATGATGATGATGAAGAAGAAGAAGAAGAAGAGAAGAAGAAGAAGAAGAAGAAGAAGAAGAAAACGACGAAGAAGATCACCAACAACAAAAACCAACATTAGAAAGAAAGGCGACGACTGTCTTCAGTGCTCTCCGCCTTGGCCTACGGGGGTGGTGGAGAGGGACTTGAACTGTTTGCTCTTCATTGTGCTGTGTCATCTGAACGGCCTTCCAGTGGCGGCAAAGAGTCGACCAGTCCCATCGCTTTTCACCGTCACTTTCTCTCCTCCAGCAGACAGGTTTGCTCTCCACATCACCTTGGGACTACGATTTTCTCAAAATGACGCTTAACAGCACAGACTACCTCTCTCTCTCTCTCTCTCTCTCTCCCCTCCTCTCTCTCTTCTCCCGCTTTTTTTTTATCCCCCCCCCCCCCCCCCCCCCCTCAGGGCTGGGTGGATAAAAGCATTACAGATTGCTTATCTCATTACTCTGGGGAAACAATTGTTCTCTCTCTCTCTCTCTCTCTCTCTCTCTCTCTCTCTCTCTCCTCTCACTCTCTTCACTACACACACACATATTCTCTCTCTCTCTCTCTTCTCTCTCTCTCTCTCTCTCTCTCTCTCTCCCCCCCTCACTCTCTCTCTCTCTCACTCACACCCACACACACAAACACTCAAACATTCTCTCTCTCTCTCTCTCTCTCTCTCTCCTCTCTCTCTCTCTCTCTCTCTCTCTCTCTCGCTCGCTCGCTCTAGCTCGCTCTCGCTCTCTCATTCATTCTTTCCCTCCTTCCTCATTTCTAAGCTCTCTGTCGATCCGTTTCAATCCTCCCAACAAACCGCTATACGGAGCGGCGAAGAGAGCCAGCCAGACCAGAACATAGCTTCAGCTTGCGACACCACGGAAATCGATAAGAATCGAAGACAACCGACCCTTGAAGCGCTGCCATCTTTCATCACGCCACCGCCCCCAGTCCAGAGGCCGTCCTAGTTCAGCGCCAAGTCTTGTACGACTTTCCGGCACTGAAAGAGGTAGGTCTGGAACCGCACTCCAGCAGTCTTCAGAGCAGCACTCTGCAAGGCTGAACGAGTCCCGATTCATCATTCCCTTCTCCTTAATGATGGGTGGTGCCGCCCACTCTAAAAAAAAAAAAAAAAATGGTGTCTCTTTGAGAGTCTGGCACCAGTCTTGCGTTTAGTTTCACCTATCCGGCCATTTTCGTGTCGCCTTTTGAAAAAGAATTAGTGAATGGTCAGATCTGTAAGCTCTCAACTGGTCTTGAAGACTGAGGAAAAGATACTCGCGGGAAAGTGACTCCCTGGCGAATGCACCATTTAGTCTCTCTCTCTCTCTCTCTCTCTCTCTCTCTCTCTCTCTCTCTCTCTCTACTCTCTCTCTCTCTCTCTCGTATTGAAGACAAGAATGCACGCGCGCGCGCGACACACACACACACACACACACACACACACACACACACACACACACACACACACACGCACAAGGGCCTACTCACGCACACGCAAACTCACGCACGTGTGCGTGTGTGTGTGTGTGTGAGAGAGAGAGAGAGAGGGGGGGGTGGAGAGTCCCTGGCCCATAGAGAGAGGAGAGGGAGGGAGGAGAGGAGAGGGAGAGAGAGGGAGAAGGAGACAGACATCATGACAGAGATTTGCGTTCAGGAAGTCTGGGGACTCTCACCGACTCAAGGACCATCTATTTATTTACTCCCTGGCCCTGAGAAAGAGACACAGAGAGAGGGAGGGAGGGAGGTGAGAGGGAGGGACAGAGAGGGAGACAGACATCATGACAGAGATTTGCGTTCAGGAAGTCTGGGACTCTCACTGACTCAAGGACCATCTCTCTATTTACTCCCTGGCCCTGAGAGGGAGGGAGGGAAAGGAGGGAGGGAGGGAGAGGGAGACAGACATCATGACAGAGATTTACGTTCAGGAAGTCTGGGACTCTAAAAGAACATTCTATTTATTTACTCCCTGGCCCTGAGGGGGGGAGAGAGAGAGGGACAGGGAGAGGAGGAGAGAGGGAGGGAGGAAGAGAGAGGGAGGAGGGAGAGAGAGAGAGAGAAAAGAGAGGGAGGGAGGGAAGAAGGAGAAAGAGAGAGGGAAGAAGGGAGGGAGGAGAAAAGAGAGGGAGAGAGAGAGAGAGAGAGAGAGAGAGGAGAGAGAGAGAGAGAGAGACAGAGACAGAGACAGAGACAGAGACAGAGGCGAACGCGGAATACAGGTCAAAATCCTTTCGCGAGTTTACCGGTCGTAAGCCGGTTAGTGCGTGCGCAGCATTTTGTCAGCAGCCGGGCGGCTCTACAGTAAAAGAAACGAAATACGAGAAGAGAGAGTCTCTGTGTGTGTGTGTGTGTGTGTGTGTGTGTGTGTGTGTGTGTGTGTGTGTGTGTGTGTGTAATAAAGAAGTGGCTGACTGCTGCTATTCGGTGCACAGGAGGATGCAGAAAACTTTTTTTTTTTTTTTTTAAACTCAAGCCATAAGTTTCGCCATGGAAGGGGGAGAAACGGCCTCAACTTTCCGGGCACCTTCATAGCCCATAACTTCTTTTAAAAAAAAAAAAAAAAAAATTAATTTTTTTTTTTTAAGTGGATTTCCCCGGGGATGTTGCGGAGGGAGGGAGGGAGAGAGGAAGAAGGTGAAGCGAATGAATCCCTCTTGAAAGAGAAACGAAGGGTATAATAAATCCAAGCCAAAACAACGCACACAGTCTAACAATGATGGTTCACGACAAAGGGGTGGGGGGGGGGGGGGGGGGGGGGGGTGGGGGTGGGGGGGAAAGGAATGTGGGGATACCGAGCGAATGGAGGAAAACCACCTCATGGCGACAGTTCAGACACACCTCTAAACCCCCCCCCCCTCTCTCTCTCTCTCTCTCTCTCTCCCAGGGCGTATCGTGCATGCCAAGTTGAAATTGATTCTACTCACCACCCTCGTCCTCCCCGCTCCCCTCCCCTCCCTACGCCATTCACCTTGACGGCGGAAGAGCATGGAGGAGGCGGAATCTGTAAAGCTGCTGGGCGTGTGCTCAGATTAAAACACACACACACACACACACACACACACACACACACACATATTCACCCGAACGTACACACACACACACACACACACACACGCGCGCGCGCGCGCGCGCGCGCGCACGCACACACACACACACACACACACATCCAAACGCGCGCGCGCGCGCGCGCACACACACACACAACACACACACACACACACACACACACACACACACACACACACACACACACATCGTCCATTACAGGCAAACGACCTCACTGCCAGCTTTTCCTCCTGCCCAGCTGTGTTGCACGTGCTTTTTAGACAACACCCCCCCCCCCCCCCCCCCCCCCCCCCCCCCCCCCCCCCCCCCCCCCCCCCCTCTCCCCCCCCCCCCTCTCTCCGCCTGGCTCCTTCCTTGTAAAGACAGTTCCCCCACCTGGAAAAACCCCAAGTGCGCCACCCCCAAGTCAAAACTCCGGGTTTTTTCTCTCGCTCAGTTTTGTTTTCCACTTTCCAATCAAGTACATACAACAAAAAGAACGAACACGACAACGTTCAATCAAAGCAAGCACAAACAGTAAGAAAATGGCACGGGCTAGTTGAGAAACAGCGGTAAAAGAAACATGAGCAAGTGAGGAATTATGTAGGATCAAATACAGTGTTAAAAACACAGTGCGTGCCGGTCAGTTCTTTGTCGCACCATTCCGGCCACGTCACCTTAAAACGTTGGTTTGTATCATAACCAAGCAGCACGAAATCGGTTCCAAATGCAGATTTCGAATGTTTCGAGTTCATAGAACTTTCAAAAAGACAGAAACTGTTAACGGTGAAGTATCTGGTTCTCTGTTACAGATTTTTCTGCAAATCTTTAAAACAGTTTCAATGGCTGTTTCAACTGATTTTTTTTTTTTGATTCCACACCATCTTTTCTGTGTGATCTGCACTTACAATCAAGGCACTGCGCAATGTTTTGCTTCTCATTATCATTTTTTGTAAATCCTTAATATTCTCAGTCTGTCGAATTATATTACAAGCAAAATTTCTAGATAATAACATTTGGGGATCTCCTCGCCTGTATCCACGCTAAACGTAGTAAGAAAAACAAAACCGACATCTGTCTGTTCGCCTAAACCGAGGCCTTCTTTTTTTTTTTTTTTTTTTTTTTTTTTTATTTAGCTGTTATCCATCGGTAAAGGTCTGCACCAAATTGAGAACTCCCCAAGAACTTCATGCAAAAACGACCAGGCCAGAGAATCAAAAGCCTTTTGCAAAATGTAGACACAAAAGGAGACCGTGTTTATCATTCTTATATTAATAACTAATCAAGCTGGGAAAAAAAAAAAAAAAAAAAAACTGAACGAACGTTGTCTCCTAAAATATCTGTTTGCTGTGAGCCCTGTTTGATCTTCACTTATGAATCAAAGGAGCAAACACTTTCCTCATACGATCAGCAAAGCAAGCAGATCCCGTTTTGTGAAATACACAGAGAAGAAAAAAAATCGGACACCAGTTCTGTATAAATTCCTTTGCCTACTCTCCATTGGTATGCACGCAACAACCCCCTTCCTTCTGAGATGAAAAACGGTTCACCATTTTTAACCCCCTCATTCAGAGATCTATTAACATTTTTTTTTAAGCTATATCTTACAAACAAAACAAAAACCAAACAAAACTTTCTGAGAATTCTGCACACACAAAAAAAAAGAAAAAAAATCACTTCCCCAACTTTGATCATTTTTCATGCCAAGAAGTACACAAATAGGGCCGACAACTCCTTTTTAACTGTTTCACTTTTTAACTGCATCAGTGTGTGGGACCATGTTCATGCTGTGACTATAATCATGGGGGTCAAACCAGGTCATATCTGGGGTCAAAAACTCCACCTGTAGGTTCTTTCACTTCATGCCTTAAAGTGGCGATCAGCGCATCAAGTATTTTTATCAACAAGAGAGCAAGAGAGACGTTGAAATGATTTTTTTTTCTTTATTCGGAAGTCGACTCGGACACATGCACACATGCATACACACGCGCGAACAACACACACACATACAGAAAGAGAGACAGAGGCAGATAGGCAGACAGAAACAGACAGACGAACAGCCAGGCAGGCAGACACAGACACAGACGCGCGAACAACACACACATACACAGAGAGACAGAGACAGAGACATAGACAGACAGACGGACAGCCAGACAGGCAGACACAGACGCGCGCGAACACACACATACAGAGAGAGAGGCAGATAGGCAGACAGAGACAGACGGACGGACGGACGGACAGGCAGGCAGGCAGGCAGGCAGGCAGACTCAGACACGCACGCGAACAACACACACATACAGAGAGAGATGGAGGCAGAGAGGCAGACAGACACAGACAGACGGATAGACAGGCAGGCAGGCAGACACCGACACAGAGAAAAAGAGAGAGGGGTGGCAAGGAGGAAGGTAGGCACACAAACCATCTATCATCTCCTGCACATGTTGGTCTTTTCCACGATCGCGATCTGAGCGAACACAATGATGATTGCACCGTGTTCAGCCCGCCTTCACCAAAAAAAAAAAAAAAAAAAAAAAAAAAAGCGAAAAAAAAAAAGAGGCAGATAGGCAGTCAGACAGACAAGAGACAGACGGACGGACAGACAGGCAGACACAAACACAGAGGAAAAGAGAGGGGGAGGAGGGACGGAGGGAGGGAGGGAGGTCACACAAACCATCCATCATCTCTTGCACAAGTCTGGCTTTCCCACGATCGTGATCTGTGCGAACAAGATGATTTGCGCCGTGTTCAGCTGCCTTCACCACAACTCAGCACGAAAGAAGACAGGTAGGCAGGCAGATAGACAGAGACTGACAGACGGACAGACAGGCAGGCAGACACACAGACACAGACACAAAGAGTGGGGGA
>JADBJO010001750.1:45000-52500 GCA_016801955.1 Conus betulinus
GAAGGGGAGGAGGGTGGGGGAAACAGAAGGGCACAGAAACAGAGGCACTGAAGGAGAGAGGGAGAAAGGGAGTGAGGGGGGCGGGGAGAAAAGAGTTGGAGAAAACCTGAAGAGACAGAGAGAGGTAGAGGCAACCTGAAGAGACAGAGAGAGGTAGAGGCAACCTGAAGAGACAGAGAGAGGTAGAGGCAACCTGAAGAGACGGAGAGAGGTAGAGGCAACCAACCTGAAGAGACGGAGAGAGAGTAGAGGCAACCTGAAGAGACAGAGAGAGGTAGAGGCAACCTGAAGAGACAGAGAGGTAGAGGCAACCTGAGAGACAGAGAGAGGTAGAGACAACCTGAAGAGACAGAGAGGCAGAGGCAACCTGAAGAGACAGAGAGGCAGAGAAAACCTGAAGAGACGGAGAGAGGTAGAGACAACCTGAAGAGACAGAGAGGTAGAGGCAACCTGAAGAGACAGAGAGAGTAGAGACAACCTGAAGAGACAGAGAGAGGTAGAGACAACCTGAAGAGACAGAGGTAGAGGCAAAGACAGACAGACAGACAGACAGGATAGAAAGTCAACTATCATCAGGGAAAAGCAGAAAGAGCAGAGACAAGAGGGGAGAGGAAACAAAGGGACAGAGTAGGGGCAGAGAGAGAGAGAGAGAGAAATGGGGGGGAAACAAAGGAACAGAGGGGGCAGAGAGTGAGAGACAGAGACAGAGGGGAGAGGAAAACTGAAGAGAAAGAACAGAGGGGGCAGAGAGAGAGAGAGAGAGACAATGGGGGGAAACAAAGGAACAGAGGGGGCAGAGAGAGAGAGAAAATGGGGGGGACAACAAAGGAACAGAGGGGGCAGAGAGAGAGAGAGAGAGAGAGAGAGAGAAATGGGGGGAAACAAAGGAACAGAGGGGGCAGAGAGAGACAGACAGAGAGAAATGGGGGAAAAAAAGGAACAGAGGGGGCAGAGAGAGAAGAGACAGAGAGAAATGGGGGGAAACAAAGGAACAGAGGGGGCAGAGAGAGAGAGAGAAAATGGGGGGGAAACAAAGGAACAGAGGGGTAGAGGCAGAGAGAGAGAGACAGAGAGAGAAATGGGGGGAAACAAAGGAACAGAGGGGGCAGAGAGAGAGAACAGAGAGAGAAATGGGGGGAAAAGAGAGAACAGAGAGACAGAGAGAGAGAGAGAGAAATGGGGGGGAAACAAAGGAACAGAGGGGGCAGAGAGAGAGAGACAGAGAGAAATGGGGGGGGAAACAAAGGAACAGAGGAGGGGGGCACAGAGAGAGAGAGAGAGAAAGGGGGGAAACAAAGAACAGAGGGGGCAGAGAGAGAGAGACAGAGAGAAATGGGGGAAAACAAAGGAACAGAGGGGGAGAGAAGAGAGAGAGAAAAATGGGGGAAACAAAGGAACAGAGGGGGCAGAGAGAGAGAGACAGAGAGAAATGGGGGGAAACAAAGGAACAGAGGGGGCAGAGAGACAGAGAGAAAAGGGGGGAAACAGAGAACAGAGGGGGCAGAGAGAGAGAGAGAAATGGGGGGAAACAAAGGAACAGAGGGGGCAGAGAGAGAGACAGAGAGAAATGGGGGGAAACAAAGGAACAGAGGGGGCAGAGAGAGACAGAGAGAGAATGGGGGGAAACAAAGGAACAGAGGGGGCAGAGAGAGAGAGAGAGAGAAATGGGGGGAAACAAAGGAACAGAGGGGGCAGAGAGAGAGAGAGAGAAATGGGGGGAAACAAAGGAACAGAGGGGGCAGAGAGAGAGAGAGAGAAATGGGGGAAACAAAGGAACAGAGGGGGGGGCAGAGAGAGAGAGAGAGATGGGGGGAAACAAAGGAACAGAGGGGGCAAGAGAGAGAGAGAGAGAAATGGGGGAAACAAAGGAACAGAGGGGGCAGAGAGAGAGAGAGAGAGAATGGGGGGGAAACAAAGGAACAGAGGGGGGAGAGAGAGAGAGAGAGAGAGAGAAATGGGGGGGGGAAACAAAGGAACAGAGGGGCACAGAGAGAGAGAGAGAGAAAATGGGGGGAAACAAAGGAACAGAGGGGGCAGAGAGAGAGAGAGAGAGAAATGGGGGGAAACAAAGAACAGGAACAGGGGGCAGAGATAGAGAGAAATGGGGGGGAAACAAAGGACAGAGGGGGCAGAGAGAGAGAGAGAGAAATGGGGGGAAACAAAGGACAGAGGGGGCAGAGAGAGAGAGAGAGAGAGAGAAATGGGGGGAAACAAAGGAACAGAGGGGGGCAGAGAGTGAGAGACAGAGAGAAATGGGGGGGAAACAAAGGAACAGAGGGGGCAGAGAGAGACAGACAGAGAGAAAATGGGGGGAAACAAAGGAACAGAGGGGGCACAGAGAGAGAGAGAGAGAAATGGGGGGGAAACAAAGGAACAGAGGGGGCAGAGAGAGACAGAGAGAGAAATGGGGGGAAACAAAGGAACAGAGGGGGCAGAGAGAGAGAGAGAGAGAGAGAGAGAGAAAACATGGGAAACAAAGGAACAGAGGGGACACAGAGAGAGAGAGACAGAGAGAAATGGGGGGAAACAAAGGAACAGAGGGGGCAGAGAGAGAGAGAGAGAGAGAGAGAGAGAGAGAAATGGGGGGAAACAAAGGAACAGAGGGGACACAGAGAGAGAGAGAGAGAAATGGGGGGAAACAGTGTAAGGAACAGAGTTTTTTTTGAACTGGAGCAAGGAGGGGGGGAGAGGGACAGAGAGAGAGGAAAAGGGGGGAGAGAAAGAGGGTATAGGACAGAGAGGTTTGAAACTGGAGACAAGGAGGGGGGGGGTGGGGGGGGGGGGGGGGGGGGGGGGGGGGGGTGGGGTGGGGGGGGGGGGGGGAGGGGGGGTGGGGAGGGAAAACAGGGGGGTGTGAGGGGGAGTAGCGACAGTGAAGATAGGAGAGGACGTGGGGGGGTCGATGATGGGTAACATGAGAGACAGATGATGAAGTGAACGAGACAGACAGGGAGGCAGAGAGATGTACAGGGTATCATTAGTCATAGACAGAGAGAACACAGAGAGACAGACAGACAGACTGACAGAGAGAGACAGAGACACAGATACAGAGAGATACAGAGAGAGATGCTCACAGCTGAGGAGACTTAAAATGGGCAGACTCATACTTCATGCACTAAACTAGCATCACTTCCATAGGTTTTAGTTTGACTTCAATGAAATAATGTAAGTACCAATACTGCCACACCACACGATACTCGCCAGAGTTGTTTACATGTTGGACAAATATTAAGACAATCACTACGTCAGCACCAAAGGGCAGATTCCACTGTCTTGATCTGTCCAGAAGGACAAACTGGACAAGCCACTCAACCCCCCAGAATCCAGCAGGGTGTGTTAAGTGTTTTTCTTTAAGGCTGCCCACTGTCCAGAGTCACACTTTGACCAAAGGGGTCAAGCTCTCTTCAGCTCCTCTTGGCCATCACTTTTATCTCACAACGCCAACAGAACAAGAGTCAAGGACAAAGCAAAGTCACCGACTTTTTTCTCCCCTCAAGCCACAAACCCAATGAACTTGCTCAAACAAAAAAAAAATCATCTACAAACCCGGGGCTTAGGAATCCCCAAAACTACAGGGCAAACATTCCAGATTTAAATAAAAGAACAATAACGTCCTTTCTAATCAAATTTCTTTCACTCAAGATAGATTTATAAAAGAACAATAACGTCCTTTCTCATCCACTTCTTTCATACATGTCTAGACCATCCACTTTCATGAATTGAAAAGCCCCTACTCTGTGGATCCTCCTGATCATACTGAAAATGCTAGCAAACGTTATCACAAAGATGGCACGTTTTTCCACACACTACTAACATCAGAACAAACGTTTTCTTTGTACTTCTAAGGTTAATGGCTCTCTCAAACAACTAACACCATAGCAAATGCTCTTCATACTTCTAAAGTTAATGGCTCTCTCTAAACAACTAACATCATAACAAATGCTCTTCGTACTTCTAAAGATAATGGCTCTCTTAAACAACTAACACCATGACAAACGCTCTTCATACTTCTGCAGTTAATGGCTCTCTCAAACAACTAACACTATAACAAACGCTCTTCATACTTCTAAAGTTAATGGCTCTCTCAAACAACTAACATCCTAAACAAATGCTCTTCGTACTTCTAAAGTTAACGGCTCTCTCTAACAGCTTCTAAAGTTAATGGCTCTCTCTAACAATTTCTTAAGTTAATGGCTCTCTCTAACAACTTCTAAACTTAATGGCTCTCTCTAACAACTTCTAAAGTTTATGGCTCCCTCAAACAACTTTTCAGTGGCACCTGACAAGACTGAGAGTGGCTAGAGGTCACATTCTGTGTCAGTAACTGTCAGTCACTCTTATGGCAGGGCTTGCCCTCCTTCCACCAGTTCATGAACCCCACAGAACAGTCAAGGGTAAGGCTAGGTTTACCCACCACTTGGCTTCCACCGTTTTTTTACATGGAATGGGCCGTAATTACCTTTCATATAAAAAAAAAAAATGTGTATAAAAACACACATCGATCATCTAGTAATAATTAATGCAAAACTGCCCTCCACCCCCACCCCCCCAATTAACCATATATTCTAAGTTTTCATTGTGTGTGTAATTTGTTCGGACCTAACCCCAGAATACAGAAAGTTATTTTTTTTTTTCTTAAAGCACACTTCTGAAAGAAAAGGGGGGGGGGGGGGGGTTACACAAAGTCACACATACTGTATTAAATGTACACTAACTCACCTCCCCCTTTCTCTCTCTCAGAATCAGAGGAAAATGTGACACTAATAATGTTGTTATTTAAAGTAACATAGCTCAGAAACTCGTTTACCGTGGAAGACAGGAGCTGAGGAAGAAACCATCCATCAACAACAAACTGACACTTGTGAATGACTATGTACATCTCTCTCTCTCTGAGTCTCTCGGAAGTCTGAAGAATCTCTCCTCATTCTCTCTCTCTCTCTGACTCCTCTCGGAAGTCTGAAGATCTCTCTCTCTCTCTCTCCTCTCTCTCTCTCTCTCTCTCTCTCTCCCTCTCTCTCTCTCTCTCTCTCTCTGTGCCTGCCAGTTTGTCAGTCGTTGAGATTCTCTCTCTCTCCCTCTCCCTCTCCCTCTCTCTCTCTCTCCCCCTCTTTCTCTCATGAGAATATGTACACTCATTCTCTCGAAGTCTTTCGTCTTTCGGTAATCTGAAGAAACTCACTCTCACTCTCTCTCTCTCTCTCTCTCTCTCTCTCTCTCTCTCTCTCTGAGGAAGACTTACACAAGTGAACAACACCGCAGTACTTTAAGTTACCTTACCTAACTCTGGAACTCTATTACAATTGCTCTAAGACAGTGTGATATCATGTAGACTGACAACACTAATCCAACACTCTCTCTCTCTCCTCTCTCTCTCTCTCTCTCTCTCGCTCCCCTCTCTCTCCTCTCCTCTCTCTCCTCTCTCCTCTCCTCTCTCCTCTCCTCCTCTCCCTCTCTCTCTCTCTCTCATGTACACTCACTCACTCTCTCTGAGGTCTTTCTCCCTCAAAGTCAGAGGATTCTCTCTCTCTCTCTCTCTCTCTCTCTCTCTCTCTCTCAACACCCACACACACACACACACACACACACACACACACACACACACACACAGAATATACACTCACTCACTCTCTCTGAGTCTTTTCTCCCTCAAAGTCAGAGGAATCTCTCTCTCTCTCTCTCTCTCTCTCTCTCTCTCTCTCTCTCCCCCCCCCCCCCCCCTCCCCCCCCATCTTCCCCTTCACTCCCCTTGTGCTCTCTCTCTCTCCTCTCTCTCTCCTCTCCC
This sequence comes from Conus betulinus, assembly GCA_016801955.1. Taxonomy (NCBI): domain Eukaryota; kingdom Metazoa; phylum Mollusca; class Gastropoda; order Neogastropoda; family Conidae; genus Conus; species Conus betulinus. Next base: position 50,783 of record JADBJO010001750.1, read on the forward strand.
CCCTCCCACTCTCTCAACTCTCTCTCTCTCCTCTCTCTCTCTCTCCCTCCATCTCTCTCTCTCGCTCTCTCTCTCTCTCCTCTCTCCCCTCTTGAGTCTGAGGTCAGAGTAAAGAGTTACAGCAATGTGGCTCTTTTATAATCATTAAGCTCTGGAAGTCCCATCTAACTTCCTGACAGTGTGATGTAATGGTCTATCAGCTGAGTCCACAGACTGATCACCATTTTAAACAGTATGCTCTCTCTCTCTCTTCTCTCTCCTCTCCTCACTCTCTCTCAGCTCACCCTCCTCTCTCTCCTCGTCCCTCTCCTCTCTCATTCTCTCTTTCCCCTCTTCGCTCTCTTTTCATGAACATGTGACAAACTCCTCCAGTTGAGGTCCGCTCTCTCTGCAGCGAATCCGAGGACACTCTCTCTTTCTCTCTCTCTGCCTAAAAATTTCTCTCTCCTCATCGATCCTCTCTTCTATCTCTCTCCTCTAAGAATCTCCTCTCCTTGTCCCCGTCTCGTCCGCCTCTCTCTCTCGCTCTCTCTCTCCTCCTCTCCTCACCTCTTTACCTCCTCTCTCTCTCTCTGGAACATGTCACTAGTCTTACTGTTTCTCCTCTCTCATTCAGAGAACTCACTGATCCTCCTCTCCTCTCTCTTCTCGCGGTCTCCTCGCGGCTCCTCTCTCTCTCTCTCTCTCTCTCTTTCCCTCTCAAGTCTGAGGAAAGTATGACCTTAGGACCATTTTAAACCCTTGTACCTCTGTTAGTCTAGTTCGGTTCTACTGTTTCTAGTCATGAGATGTTAAATGATCTGACTACATTAGTAACTATCCCTGCATATTGTATGGCTCCTAAACCTTTTCCGATCTACTCTCCCTCTCCCCCCACCCCCATCCCCACCTCTCTCTCTCTCTCTCTCTCTCTCTCTCTCTCTCCTCTCTCGTCTCCTCTCTTCTCAAATCTTTACAATTTCCCTCAAAAACTGCTTTTTATATTTATAAAAAGTTCAGTAAGACAAAGCCTGCTGAGGAATGCAACACAATAACCCCAGCTTGTGGCCATTAGTTTCCACCGCTTCCAGAATCTAGACTCAATTACCCACCGAAGACTCCTCGTCATTCTTACACTGGACAACATATGTTTTTCAGAAACTTCTTGCTCACTGGATTTGTTAATTAATATGCTGACACGCTTCATGACAGGAATCGTTTTACCCAACAGCAATACTATCACTTTGGGGGTTTTTTTTTAATGTTCCAGTGGCAGTCTTCTCTGAGGGACCCTGAAGAGCCACAGTTCCTGTCAACTGGCAGTCTGTACCACAAAAACTGAGTTGAAATAAAGCTGGCCTTCATGCTGTTTCACTTCAGTTTAAGGCATGGGTGACAACTGTGCAAAACTAAAATGTGTTCCAAACTAACAATGGACTAATCAGCGAACATAATCACAATGGTGGGTCAAAGGTTTGTGATTTTTTTTTTTTTTTTTAAAATCAGGAGAAGTTAGGCTTATAATTGAGGGTATGCGTTATGCATGCATGAACATCATATGCATTCAGTTACGTCTGCATCCATGTGTACAAGTGTGTGTGTGTGTGTGTGTGTGTGTGTGTGTGTGTGTGACTGTGTGTGTGTGTGTGTGTGTGTGTGTGTGTGTGTGTGTGTGTGTGTGTGAGTGTGTGGAGAGAGAGAGGTTTTTTTATAATTTAAAAAAAAACACACACAGAAAA
>JADBJO010001750.1:57500-72500 GCA_016801955.1 Conus betulinus
ACAGTCGTGCATAATGCCAGTGTGTGGACATACGCCTGCCGAACAATAGTCGATCAGGCTTAAGCCATCCGAACCTGAATCCACCAAAAGAAGTAATAAAGCGGAATGGAAACGCACTGGTTGAGGGGAAAGGGGCGGGTGTAGGAGGTGTAATCATGGTGCAGGTCGTGATTCTTGATCGGCTTACATGATCTGTTCTTGTTTATAAACTTGCGATCTTTTCAATCGTAAAAGAAAATCAAGAAGAAAAAAAAGCTAGACCATGCAGTATTAGTCCTTTCAGTTTTGTCAACACTCGAAGACTTACGGGCAAAAAATCGGTTTTTTTTTTTTTCCCCGTGTGAGTGTGTGTGTGTGTGTGTGTGTGTGTGTGTGTGTGTGTGTGTGTGCGTGTTTTTGATATTTTTCAAGGATGTGTGTGTGTGTGTGTGTGTGTGTGTGTGTGTGTGTGTGTGTGTGTGTGTGTGTGTGTTTGATATTTTTCAAGGAATTGTGTGTGTGTGTGTGTGTGTGTGTGTGTGTGTGTGTGTGTGTGTGCTTTTCGTTTTCTTTGGGTTTTCAGTCTGTTTTGAAATGCCTTGTCATCAATGTAAAGATTGACTTGGACGTTTGTTCGTCACTTTTGTTTGTTTAATAAGAGAAGATCAGCCATAAGTGATGAAACAATCTGTTATTGTAATCATTATCATCAGTATGTTGTTGCTAGCATTATCATTTCATCATTGTTATCATCATCACTATCAACGTCATTATCCGCGTCATTATCTTCCTCCGATCAGCGGTAATACTTTTTCCCCCTTTTTTTCCTTTTTTGTTTGTTGTTGTTGTTGTTGTTTTTGTTTGTTACTCTTAGTATTGTTCCAATGTGTGTCCAAAATTATTAAAGGTCAAGGTCACGAGGGAGTAAAGAAAGGCTTGAGACACCAGTCCCCAGCCCCACCCTACCCCTCCCCGACCCTCCTCTCCCCTTTACCCTCTCCCACCCCTAGTCACCCATTTCGGTGGGTGGGGGGTGAGTAGGGGGTGGGGTGGTGATTAGTGCCGAGAAAGGGGGAGGGAGGGGGAGCGGCGTTGTAAGTGTGGGTGGGGATTGACGGTTATAGACCCTCGCCTCTCCAAGACTCATCCAAAGTCCTTTGGGTTTTTGCTACCTTTCTGCAAAGTTCCGAGGTTACTCACGGGTTCTGGACATCCCCCTCCTACCCCCCCCCCCCCCCCCCCCCCCCCCCCCCCCCCCCCCCCCCCCCCCCCCCCACACACACACACACACACACAAGTCTCAGCGCCCATTTCTCACTGGCATCTGTCCCGGTTAGGACAGTTCCGTATAGAAACGGTTTGCATACCTTTGAAATATTGTGGGGCCTCCCCTTGTTATTGTTGTTATTGATAGTAGTAGTAGTAGTAGTAGTAGTAGTAGTAGTAGTAGTAGTAGTAGGACACTGATCAACTTCTTACATTTATCAGTGATCCAAAAGTGATCTGCCCCTACTCTCGTTATAATTATTGTTGATGTGGTGGTGGTGGTGGTCGTGGTCGTCGTCGTCGTCGTCGTGGTTACTATTATTATTATTATTGTTGTTATGATTATTTTTGTTGTCGTTGCTGTTGGTGATGGTGGTAGTGGTGGTGGTATTATTACTATCATTATTATCATTTATTGTTACTATTCATTATTGTTCTTGTTGTTATTACCTTCTTCTTGTTGTCAAGTCAGTTTCATAGAGCAGCCAACTGTATAGTGTTTCTTCGTGCGGTGCACACACACACACACACACACACACACACACACACACACACGCACACGCACACGCACGCACGCACGCACGCATGCATACACACATACATACTGACACGCGCGCGCGCACGCACGCACGCATGCACACACACACAGAGGCCAATGCGCGCGCGCGCGCGCACATACGCACGCACGCACGCACGCACGCACGCACACACACACACACACACATACACACACACTCACACGCACACACACACACACACCACACACACACACACGCACGCACGCACGCACACACACACACACACACACACACCACACACACACACACACACACACACACACGCACGCACGCACGCACGCACGCACACACACACACACACACACACACACACACACACACACAAAGAGAAACGAAACTCTGCTCAGGCCAATGTGTGACTTACACATCAAGACAAAAAGCCTGCTGGCAGGAAAAGCCCTCTGGACTTCCTGGTGCCTGCGGCTCTTGGCATTCTATCCGTCTATGGTCAACGCTCTTTCCTTTAGTGATGGGGAAAAGAAAAGACAACTCCGCCATACTCTTCTTACATCGTGGGCAGACGTTGGCAATGAAGGTCACACTAAGTTTTATTGAGCTGTAGTTACGGATTAAGTTAGATTACGGTTGGGGTCGAGTTGGGGTTAGGTGTTAGTGCAAATAAATTCCGAAGCTAGAGAGCCTTCGGCTTCTTTTTTTTTTTTTTTTTTTTTTTAATTTCAGTTTTCCATCTGGAATGAATAAACATGCTACTTCATGACATTTTCCCCGTGTAAGCAGAGGGTTAACTCTTCAGCCTGAAGACTGAACTTTTTTTTTTTTTTTTTTTTTTTTTTTTTTTTTTTTTACAAAACGCCCACACACTGTTTTTTCTTTTATATTTCTAGCAATATAATAAACTCAAATGTTGTCAAAGTTCAATTTTTTAAAAATCAGAACGAAAACTCAAGTGCAGCAGACTAGCGATAACAAAAGGCAAGGGAATAGATTTTCTTTAAGTTATCAAAATGAACAAATGAATAGAAATAAATACATACATAAATAGAGAAATCAACAAATAAATAAGTAAATGAATAAGAACGGTTCTGATAGCAACGATAGATGGGGTCATTCATCATCCCTCCACTACCCACCACCACCATCCCCCCACCCCCCACCTCCACCTCAGTCAAGTAACGTCATCTCATTCACTCTATGAATCGCACTTATCCTACCACCTTCCTTTCTTCTTGGTGATCATCCTACGGCGCTAACCCCCCCCCCCCCCCCCCCCCCCACCCATCCCATCCCCGCCCCTTCCTCCTCATAGTCGTTCCACCCAGTTTCAACCCCTCTCATCATCCACCCCCTCTTTTGCCCCAATCCCCAAATACTCTGCATTGCGTTACGACGCATACTACTTAAAACGAACTCTATTCCGTGAAAAAACAAACAAACAAACAAATACAAGCGAAAACAACAACAAAAGACACGTCACCTAAAACAAAGCAGTGCATCAGTCTTTACTGCTAGACCAACTCTATTCAGTTAAAAAGAAAAAAACAAAAAACAAAACAAAAAGAGAGACACGTCACCTTAATCAAACTAATGCATCAGCTTTGCCGCTGAAGTTTGCCAGCCTGCACTAGAAAACAGAACACAATGTTTTGAAACTGGTTCACAACAGTCAGTGTCAAATGGGGACGAGGGGGGGGCGGGGGGGGGGGGGGGGGGGGGGGGGGGATAGTTTATGGTCATGAAATGACCATGAGAGTGCCTGGATGAATCAGTTTAACCCATTGTTTCCATGCGTCAGAAAAGGCACGTCCCATCTGCCACCATCACGGAATTACCTTTTTTTTTTTTTTTTTTTAAGTTTTGCACACAAAAAAAAGATGTTTGATTTGTCCAGGAAATTTGCTGACGAACTACATATTTTAAAAAAAATAATGATAACAAAATGTGAACCACACGGTATTCCGCTTGAGGTTAACCAATGAAAAAAAAAAAAATTGAAAGACGAAAAGAAGAAAAGAAAAGAAGAAAAGAAGAAAAGAAAAAAAATGAAGAGAAGGAAAGAAAGAGACGGGCAGCAAGAGTTTGGGGCTTTTAAAAAAAAAAAAAAAAAAAAAAGGTTGAACACAAAGTAGTAAAAAGGTGCAACTCGTGACGATGTTGAGCTTCACACACAGTTTTGCTGGGCAGGGTCTGTATCTGAACTTTGCATTCGGACAGCCCCCACATGTTCATCTGTGTTGCGTTTGTTTAACAGCGTTTGCATGTACATGTGGAGACGCACGTATGTTCCACGTTTGTTCTTTTTTTTTTTTTTTTTTTTTTTTTTTTTTTTTTTTTTTTGACTGATTTTCAGAGTTGTGTTTTACGATTATTTTATTTAGTTGAAATTTGAACAGCAATGAATTTTCTTTTCATGATTCTTTCCTCGAAGTGCTCATCATTTCAATTGATTATGTTAGACAGACAGACAGACAGACAGACAGACATGGAGATTTCAACGACTACACTTCAGAGAGAGAGAGAGAGATGTCTTGTTTTTAGGCCAAGGCCTTTATAGTCTCTCAAGAAGGAATACGCATAGCCTGTGCTATCATGTGGATGATAAAATGGTTTCTGTTGCATTGTTCTGCATTTCATTGTATTTTTTTTTTGTATCAACACACACACACACACACACACACACACGGGTCGAACTTTAAATTAATAACCTGTTCTCCGGGTGATTCAGCTTCAAGATGTTAAAGTCTACTAAATCTTCGATATGCACGAGATAAATATTGTCTTTCAGGGTTAGAGATCGAAAACGAAATCCTTTCTAATAATGTTCAGATATTACGATGTGTGTGCGTACGCGCGTGCGTGCGTGCGTGCGTGCGTGTGCGTTTCGTGTTCAGAATCAGTACCGTCCCCTGATCAACAAACGAAGCGATCTGAATGTTCTCACGTGCTGTTCCACGCTTTTTTTTCCTTTAAAGCCCAGTATACAGATCAACAGCAAAACTGTAACCCACAGACATAGACAGAAACATTTGTGATGTTTTATTGCTTTGACAGAATCTTCGTTTTTACAAATGACAGGAACAAACGAGGCTTGAATGAACGCATTCAGTTTGCGGGATCGTTCAAACAGAATCACCCCACCAGGTAGATTTAGCCACGCCTTCTCCAAAGCCCAGGAGTTTCGCTCAGTGTATACAAAGTAAATTTGGTGGTGTATGAATGATTAGAAAAAAAAAAAGAAAAAAAAAGGAGACAGAAGGAGCAAAAAAAAAAAAAAAAAATGGACGAGAAAAAAAGAAAAAATGTACAAAAATGTAAATTTTAAAAAAAAGGAGGAGTGTGGAGGGGAGAAAAAAAAAAACGAAACGAAAAAAAGAAAGAAAAGGAAAAAGGAATAGAAAGAGCAAAAAAAAATGTTCAGGAAGGTACACATACCAAAAAAAAAAAAAAAAAAAATGAAAAAAGGAGGGGTGAGGAGGGGAGAAAAAACTTCGAAGGAAGGAAAGAAAGAAAGAGAAAGAAAAAGGAATAGGAGCAAAAGAAAATAGACAGAAAAGGAACACACAAAAAAAAGGAAGAAAAAAAAAAAAATTGAGGAGGGGAGAAAAACTACGAAGGAAAGACAGACAGACAGACAGACAGACAGACAGACAGAAAAAGGAACAGAAGGAGCGAAAGAAAATGGACAGAAAGGAAACACACAGAAAAAAAAAAAATTTTTTAATCATAAAAAGGAGGGGTGAGGAGAGGAGAAAGACTGCGAAGGAAAGAAAGAAAGAAAGAAAAAAAAGGTAATAGAAGGAGCAAAAGAAAATGGACAGGAGGGAGCACACGGAAAAAAAAGGAAGAATGAAATTTAAAAAAAAAAAAGGAAGGGTAAGGAGAGGAGAAAGACTATGAAGGAAAGAAAGAGAGAAAGAAAGAAAGAGAAAAAAAAGGGAAGAAAAAGGAAGAGAAGAGCAAAAGAAAATGGACAGGAACACACGGGGAAAAAATAAATTAAAAAAAAAAGTACACACACACACACACACACACACACACACACACACACACACACACACACACAAAGGAGGGGTGAGGAGGGGAAAAACTAAGAAGGAAAGAAAGAGAGAGAGAGAGAGAAAAAAGAAAGGAACAAAACGAGCAAAGAAAAATGGACAGGAAGGAACACAGGACAAAAGAGAAAAAAAAAAAAAAGAAAGAAAAGAAAAGAAAAATGGTGGGCTGTGGAAGTGGGGGGGGGGGGGGGGGGGGGGGGGGGGGGCTAAGCAGGGAAAAAAAAAGAAAACGTTTCAAAACCGATGAAGAAAATTATGTTGGTAGTTCCATCAATAACCAGACAAAACTGAGGAGGATGACGAAGGGAGGGGGGGAGGGGGGGTGGGGGGGGGGTGGGTGGGGGTGGGGGGGACTGGCAGAGCACACGGGAGAACGCAGACCTCTACTAAGATTGAACGAATCCTGGATCCGCGATATTGACTCAGTTCATGCGTGAATTACCAACCAACAAACAAAAAAATCGTTATCTATAAGGGTAAACAGCGGTTCATACAGACTGAAGGTGTTTCCTGCCTGTTTTTCTTTTTTTTTTTTTTTTTTAACAGAACATGCAAAATACAAAATCTCAAGGTGTATATGACCAGTACATTTTAAAATTTAACAAAAATGCTTAACGTTACAGATAGTTTGTCAGTTCTGAAACTGTAACTTGGCTGTATTCGTGTTCAATGGGGAATTTGTCACAGTTTTTGTTTTTTTTGTTTTTTTTTTTTTCTCTTTTAGTATCAACGTAAACAGATCCTGGATCTGTCGTTTTGGGTGCAGATCCCGACCCATACATCCGCATTAACATTGTACGGCTTCATGCTTAGGCCACATTCCATCATAAAATCCAGATTCAAAACAACAACAACAACAAAAACACACAGAAAAACAAAAACAAAAAAAAAAAACCCTGATTCCTTCTGCCGATTCTGTGCAATGAAATTATGTGTTCATCTCGCTGAACGAGCCTGGATACGTACATTGATCCGGATCCGTATCACGGATCCGCGACATAATTTGATAGGTTTGTCCCTGAGCCACACATTACAGGTTTTGACGAACTTGGTTAACATAGGGTTCGGCAGGTTTATGACAATCGCACCTACAGACAAACAAACAAACAAACAGATGCACGTAGAAACATAACTTCCTTGACAGAGGTGACATTCACACACGCGCACGCACGCACGCACGCAGTCACGCACGCACACGCACACACACACACACACACACACACACACACACACACACACACACACACACACACACACACACACACACACACACGCACGCACACACACACACACACACGATCTGAAAATAGCCCCAAACAGTGTCCCAACCCATCCTCTTTGCCCTTTTGGACGAGGGGCAGTCTTCCCCACGATGTCTGTGTGGTGTGAGTGAGTCACTGATCGCTTCTCCTCCCTGGCTGAGTCACGTTTATATATTTGTCACATTTCCCTTTGTGTTGTGTTGACACAGAGAGACTCAGAGACAGAGACAGAGACAGAGAGACAGAGAGAGACCAAGACAGTCCCATCCATGCACACGTTGTGTGTAATCTCCCTTTTTTCCTCGATCCCATCCCGAAAGTCACAATCTAAAAATTGTCTTACAGACACTCCCAGGGGTAGGGAGGAGGGAGGTGCACGGGTGTGCGTGTGTGTGTGTGTGTGTGGGGGGGGGGGGGGGGGGGGGGGGGGGAACGAAAAGTAACACAAGGAAGCGTCCAAAATTTGGCGGAAAAAAAACAAGAAAGATCACAGCTTTTTTTTTTCTTTTTTTTTTTTTTTTTTTTTTTTTTTTTTTTGTCAGTTCAGTTCTTTCCCCGTCGGCTACTTTTTTTTGTGTGTCTTCTCTCTCTCCTTCTCCTCTGCTCCTCTGCTCCCCTTACCCCCCCCCCACCACCCCCCCCCCCTCCCTCGCCTCCCCTCTACAGCCTCCGAAAGAAGACAGGGGAAAAGTGGGGAGGGAGAAGGTAGGTACAGATTACAGTATGTAGGTGTAGGTGAGCCAAAAGTAGATTCTTTTTGTTTCGTTTTGTTTTGTTATTATTATTAAGAAAAGAAAGGAACACGTGGGAAACTAAGCCAAAGGCAGAGACAGTAGAAAAAGGCACAGAAAACTAAGGGGGGGGGGGGGGAGGTAGGGAACGGTAAACAAAAAACAAAAACAAAAACAAAAGAAAAAAAAAAGGTAGGCAAACTGAGAAAACGTAGGGAAAGTAGGGAAAAGGTAGGGAATGTTGGTAAAGATAGGGAAAGTTGGGGAAAAAAAAACCGGAGGGAAAGTAGGAACAGATATAGAAAGTTGACAACAGAGGAAAAGTAGAAAAACAAACAAACAAACAAACGAACAAAACAACAACAAAAGGGTGGGAAAACTGGGTAAATTTAGGGAAAGTAGGACAAAGGTAGAGAATGTTGGTAAAGATAGATGAAGCTGGAAAGCGGAGGGAAAGCACGAACAGATATGGAAAGTTGACAATGGAAGAAAGTAAGAGAAAAAAAAAATTAAAAAGTAGGGAAATTGAGAAAATTCGTGGAAAGTCGGAAAAGGTAGGGGAATGATAGTACAGACGGGAAATTGGGGGGAAAAAAACGGAGGGAAAAATAGGACATGTATGGAAAGTTGACAAAGGAAGGAAAAGTAGAAAGAAAACACAAAGGGTCGTAGGGAAAGGTAATAGGGAATGTTGGTAAAGATAGGGAAAGTTGGGGAAAAAAACCGGAGGGAAAGTAGGAACAGATATAGAAAGTTGACAAACAGAGGAAAAGTAGAAAACAAACAAAAACAAACAAACAAACGAACAACACAACAACAAAAGGGTGGGAAAACTGGGTAAATTTAGGGAAAGTAGGACAAAGGTAGAGAATGTTGGTAAAGATAGATGAAGCTGGAAAGCGGAGGGAAGCACGAACAGATATGGAAATTTGACAATGGAAGAAAAGTAGAGAGAAAAAAGTAAAATTAAAAAGTAGGGAAATTGAGAAAATTCGGGGAAGTCGGAAAAGGTAGGGAATGATAGTACAGACAGGAAAATTGGGGGGAAAAAAACGGAGGAAAATAGGAACAGATGTATGGAAAGTTGACAAAGGAAGAAAAGTAGAAAGAAAAAAAAAGGGTCGGGAAAACTGGGTAAATTTAGGTTTTAAAATAGGAAAAAGGTAGAGAATGTTAGTAAAAAAAAAATAAGGAAAGTTGGAAAACGGAGAGAAAGAAGGAACAGATATGGAAAGTGGACAGCTAGGTAGGAAAAGTGAAAAACAAGTAACATTAAAAAGTAGGGAATTGGGAAAATTCGGGGAAAGTAGGAAGGTAGGGAATGACAGTACAGACAAGGAAAGTTGGAAGACAGAGGGAAAGTAGGAACAGATATGGAAAGTTGGCAAAGGTTGGAGAAGTAGATTTTTTTTTTTTTTTTTAAAGGTAGGCAAACTGGGAATATTTGGGGAAAGTAGGGAAACAGTAGAGAATGGTAGTTCAGATAGGGAAAATTGGGGGAAAAAAAAAAACAAAAACAAAACAAAAAAAAAACAGGAGGGAAAGTGGGAACAGATATGGAAAAGTGGCAAAGGTTGGAAAAGTAGAAAGAAAAATAAAGGTAGGGAAATGGAGACAATTTTGGGGGAAAGTAGGGAAAAGGTCAGGAACGTAGAAAAGACGGGGGAGGGGGGGGGGGGATGTACGAAATGGGAAAAATGTAGAGAGAGTAAGAAAAGGAAAGGTGGGGGGGGGGAGAGAGAAAAATAGAGAAGGGTGAGGAAGAGGAGGAAGACGAAGGGGAAGAAGAAAAAAAAAAAAAACACGTGGAAAACTAGGAAATGGCTGAAAAGGCAGTTTCAGTTTCATCAAGGAGGCGTCACTGCGTGCGGACTAGTCCATATATCCTTACACCACATCCGCTAAGTTTTGAGACCACATTGCGCATGATTTCAAGCTGATGGATGAACACATTAATGGCGAAGATGAGGGAATTTAAAGAAGAGGGTCTCTCGGCTACGACCTAACAGATGTCTGACCTACAGCATTAGCCCAACGCTCTGGCCAGACCTTGAGTGCCTACCTAACATTGGTTGTGCCGTTTTTATCCGTGTGTGTGTGTGTGTGTGTGTGTGTGTAGAATGTATACATGTGGGTGTATGGATATGTGGGCACGGGCCCATGTGTGTGTGTGTGTGTGTGTGTGTGTTGTGTGTGTGTGTGTGTGTGTGTGGAGTGGAGAGGCAGAGGCAGATTTGGAAAAGACACGGAGAAGCAGAGACAAGCAGAGGCCAACAGCACATTAAAAAAAAAAAAAAAACTAGAAGAAGGACAGGTACAGACACAAATAAAACCAGAACGAAGGGTGGAGCATGAACGGGAATGTTTTTGGAAAGGTTGGGAGGGCAGGAGAGGGGTCAGTGGTGGTGGTGGTGGTGGTGGGAGGGGGATGGAGTGAGGGAGGGGGGGGGCGCAGGAGAATACGAAAAGATCTGGAAGAGGAAAGGATATGATAAAAAAAAAGGATGGGGTAAAGTACGTAATAATATAAAAAGTAGGAAAAAACAAACTCGTACAGCAAGAAAGCAGTATAGGGTTAAAAACTGGGGGGAGGGGGGGGGGGGGGAGATAGGAAGAAACTAGGAGAATAGGACAAGAGCCTGGATAATTACGGCGGACAAAACTATCACAATATGCATGATGTATATCATGCGGGAACCTGCTGGGGTGGTTTGTTTGTTTGTTTGTTTCTTTGTTTGTTTGTTTGTTTGTTTTTTTTTCGCAGTAACGCAACCACCAGGCTTCCAATGCTACAGAAAGCAGGAAAAATAGTCCTTGTTTGCTGACTCTAATATAAAAAAAAGGAAAAATCCCCCCCCCATCCCCCCCCCCCCCCCCCCCTCTCTCCCGTGCAGTCACAAGAATTTCAATCTATGGGGAAAAACTGCGTAGGCGGTATATAGATAGATAGATAGATAGATAGATAGATAGATAGATAGTTAGGTGGGCAGATAGGTAGGTAGGTAGACAGGTAGGGGCAGCTAGCTAGCTAGCTAGACAGACAGACAGACGACAGACAGACAGACAGACAGACAGATAGATAGATAGATAGATAGTAGATAGATAAATGGGTGGGTAGGCGGGTAGAAGTAGATAGGTAGGCAGCTAGGTAAGTAGGTACATAGTTAGACAGAAAGAAAGACAGGAAGAAAGAAAAGAAAGAAAGTAAGACAAGAAAATAAAAAAGAAAGAAATCTCATGGGTGAAGAGAATCCGATTGATCAAACGATCCACTCACTGCACCTGACAGGTTTCATGCGCCGTTATGATATTCAGTGCACACCTGTATCACGTGTACAATGCCTGGGGGGGGGGGGGGGGGGGGGGGGGGGGGGGAGGGTGGTGTTAGTTGCGATCCCTCAACCTCCGAAATAAATGCAGCCGGTCATCCGCTGATATAATGCATCATCTCACCCTCAGTCACATCGTCCATGAACAGCAAATTTAGGAATGCCCCCCCCCCCGCCCCCCGGGTGTTACCCCCCCCCCGCCCCCCCCCCCCCCCCCCCCCCCCCCCCCCCCCCCCGCCCCCCCCCCCCCGGCTGAACAGGGGTGTGTTGCACCCCCCCCCCCCCCCCACACATCGTCCATGAACGGCCACTCAACGTGTGGATGTGCTGCTCCCCCCCCGCCCCTCCCCCCCCCCCCCCCCCCCCCCCCCCCCCCCCCCCCCACCCTGTGAAACAGGGCTATGTGAGATATTCGACTACGAAGAACTGACAACGATATTTCTTATCTGAAACGGCCACTGAACGTGTGAGGTGTAAGAAATTGACTCTCTCCTCTCTCTCCTCTCTCCTCTCCCTCTCTCTCTCTCCTCTCCTCTCCTCTCTCTCTCTCTCTCTCTCTTCTCTCTCCTCTCTCCCTCCTCTCTCTCTCTCTCTCCTCCTCTCTCTCTCCTCTCCTCTCCTCTCTCTCTCTCCTCCTCCTCTCCCTCCTATCCTCCGACCAGAAAGTCATGATCCTGTCGAAAGGGAAACATGAGTCTGGCAATCTGACGTATCTTAGGTTGACAGCAGAAAAGAATCTATGAGGTTCAGGCAACATAATTCCTCTCTCTCTCTCTCTCTCCTCACTCTCTCTCTCTTCTCCTCTCTCTCTCTCCTCTCTCTCTCTCTCTCCTCTCTCACTCCTCTCACACTCACACACACACACACACACACCACACCACACACACACACACACACGGTTCTCTCGGTTCTCTCTCTCTCTCCCTCCAATCCTCGTCTCTCTCCTCTTCTCTCCTCTCTCTCCTCTCTCTCTCCACAACACGCAACACAACAACAAACACACCACTCTCTCTCTCTCTCTCTCTCTCTCTCTCTCTCTCTCGGCATTTTTGTCGAGACAGCATGTGGAAATCCTATAGATCTATTGTCACTATCCCTATGGGTGTTGTTTTTATTCATTTTGGGGTGTTGTTTTTTTTTTGATAATTTAAAAAAAAAAAAGAAGAAATAACGAGAGAGAATGGCAAAATAAAAGATCGCTCCTATGAACAAAAGTGGATGAATTCGCACCTACAATAACGTTAATAAAATAAATGAAATAAACCAAAACACATAGTCACACGGTGGCCACGGTGCGTATTGTCATTGTGCGAGTCAAGTGTAGTGTTCAACAAAACAGTTACAGCAATCGTCTTTTCACACACTTCTTAGTTGCACACAATCAAGTTAAATATGTACGATGTGTAGACGTTTGTTTGTTTGTTTGTTTTGTTTTCTTCTGCTCTGTGTTGTTGTGTTTTTTCAGAAAATTGATATTTTCGTTTTTCAATCACTTCATGTATGTGGTATGCCTAAGTCATCAATGTTGCTTAGTTGTATACTGACGTTTTTGATAAACTGCTTGATTGACAACGCTCGCCCATTACTGGAAACTGACTCAGTTTGACAATCAGGATCAGTCAGAAATTCCACTTTTTTTTTTTCTTTTTATAAAATGTTTTTATGGAACATCTTCGTTTCTCCGCTAGGTCCCTAATTTGTCATGTCAAATTATCATATTACCTCGCCTTGGCTTAAGGCTGTGTCAGGCCAATTGACATAGGCTAGAGAACACCAAGGCTACAACAAAATGTTGTTATGCTCTGCATAGTTATGCGGGGGATTGTCTTTAGTCGTGACAAGCTCCTAGCATAACATTATCAGTCTCAAAAATTCCCCGAAGTTGGAGTATGGCTGCCCACGTGGCGGGGTAATCAAAAAACGGTCACACACGTAATGTTCTCATCACCAGCTGATGCATTTGTGTACCATAGTGTTCGAGTACTTCGGCTGTTCGGATGATCCCTGGAGTCTTTTAGCCAGGGTACGACAACAACAACAACAACAACAACAACAGATTACCAATGAAGATATTGTCATTGTAAAAGATAGGATCCGAATGTTATTTACTCAAGTTACTACATATCATATCAAGGCAGAATACCCCGAATGCTTTACAACAACAAGAAGTGTCTGAAATCTGTTTCTCTGTGGAAACGTTGACCCCAGCCGCTGAGTCGTCAGTTCAAACAGTTCTGGAGGACTCATCTTCTGTTGCGGGTATATTTCCCATTTGACTCGTAAGAGACATTTCCTGAGCTTCGATGATTTTGAGAGCGAAATCGATATTTTGATCATCATGGCTGGTATGTTCAGTCCATCTTGGTTTACAGTCTTAATGGAAGCTTGAGGACTTCGTTGACATCTATACCACCAGAGTTACTGGTAGAAGCCCCTCCCCCTCCCCTCCCCCCCCCCCCCCCCCCCCCCCATTCCACCTCCCTACCCGCCCCTATACTCCATCTCTCTGAACTTCTTAAAAACAAACAAAGAAAGTTTACATTGTTTGTCCTGTGTCTCTCTACTGTAAGCTTTGATACGAAGTCGAAGCCGTTTCACCAAAGAAAGAAACAGCTGAGCAATCCTCTAAAAAGTTGACTGACCAGTTTCTGTCATCAGCAATCACCTTCCTCAGCTGAATGAAAGCTAGAAATTGTGTGTAGTGTCATTATTCATAGCAGCCATATCAAGTGTGTGTGCGTGCGTGCGAACGTGCGTGCGTGCGTGCGTGCGTGCGTGGTGGTGGTGGTGGTGGTGGTGGTGTTGTTGCTGCTGTTGTTGTTGTTGTGGTTGTGGTTTGTCGTTTAATGGATTAAAATGCAGCCATATGACGGATTCGTATGCACGTGTGACGGATTCGTATGCACGTGTGACGGATTCGTATGCACGTGTGACGGATTCGTAAGGAGTCCCCTGACGGACTCGACTATTGATATTTCAGTGATGAAATGCAACCTGACCGCCAGGAGAGAGAGAGAGAGAGAGAGAGAGAGAGAGAGAGAGAGAGAGAGAGAGCGCAGCCTGACTTATAAGAGAGACAGACAGACAAACTGATGGATGGACACAGAGAGAGAGAGGGGGGGAGAGAGAGAGGGGGGGGAGAGACAGACAGACAGACAGACAGACAGACAGACAGAGAGAACACACACCTGACTTATAAGACAGACAGATAGACAGACGGACGGACGGAATGAGAGAGAGACACAGAGAGAGAGACAGAGAGAGAGAGAGAGAACGGAACCTGACTTCTAAGAGAGACAGACAGACGGACGGACAGAGAAAGACAGACAGGCAGACAGACAGACAGACAGACAGGCAGGCAGGCAGAGAAAACGCAACATGACTCCCAAGAGAGACAGACAGATAGACAGACAGAGACAGACAGAGAGACAAATAGAGAGACAAAGACAAAGATACAGACGGGACGGACGGACGGACGGAGACAGACAGACAGACAGACAGACAGACAGAGACAGAACGTTAAACCAGGCCAACCACAATTTCAAAACTGGGCCTGTTTGGTTTTAGAGGTTGTCCGGATGACGTGAACAACGGATTATAATTTTAAATCAAGCCTCTCTTTGTTGGTTCTACAATGAGTCACTGTGGGTCAACTCGGTAAACATCATCACGTTGAACTGGGCCTCTGTCTTGCTTGCGTCTTGTCCTGTCGGGCGTGCTGGGAAAAGCGTGAGAGATGGGGAGGGTGGGGGGGGGGGGGAGGGGGTGGGGGGGGGGGGGGGGGAGGGGGGGGGGGGGGGGGGGGGGGGGGGGGGGGGGGGGGGGGGGGGGAGAAGGAGTGT
>JADBJO010001750.1:85921-90921 GCA_016801955.1 Conus betulinus
TTCTAAAAAAAAAAAAAAAAATTAAAAAAAAATCCTACAAGGTTTCAAATCGTTATATATGTTTACTCCATAATTATGGCCTTATTCCCCTTTTCCTCCCCCCCCCCCCCCCCCCCCCCACCCCCTCCCCCCTCTTCCGCGATTGGCTGGAGTTATAAACGACATGGCAAATGAATTTCTTTATTATTTCCCCAGAGAGTTAACTTCGTGGAAGCACTGATATGTGTACGAAGTTTTCTTTATGTCCACATAGGTGTGAGTGGTTAGATGCAGTTCCAAAACAGAATAAAATGGTCGGTTGTGATTTTAGTCAAACCTTCCTCCAGATTAAGCGTGAAATGTGCTGAATATTTAACACAGACAGATAGGTTGAAAGAAACGTTATCAGTGTTCACTCGGTGCATTAAATTCTTAGTCTTACAAAAAAAAAAAAAACAAAAAACAACACCCAAAAACCTCGACTTCCTCGCATATAAACTCACCTACGCCTTCCTCAGTGGACGACTGACCGACCCTTCCACAAGAACAGCAACCTCGTGATCCATTAATGGGAGACAACCAGTACACACCCGCTGGTGCAGCCTGTCACAGCAGGATTGCCTACCTTAACTAGGGAAGCTTCTCATGAGACAACTAGAGCAACCTGGGGAGGGTTCATCCTACTTTTCTGGACAGAATCCAAAACATTGAAAGGGAGCCGCAGACATCTAAAAGTAGAAGTTAAATCTCTATGAAAGAAACCACCGACATAATCTCTCTCTCTCTCTCTCTCTCTCTCTCTCTCTCTCTCTCTCTCTCTCTCTCTTATAATTTTTGCAAGTCTTAGTCGCTAGTTATGCTTAGTAGTCGCTAGTCATGCTTAGTTAGTCCTTAGTGGGGCAAGGGCCGGATGAAAAAAAGCATGTGTTTGCTTATCTGTTACCCTTGGAAATAAAGATTATCATCATCATCATCATCATCAGCATCTCTCATCTCTCTCTCTCTCTCTCTCTCTCTCTCTCTCTCTCTCTCTCTCTCTCTCAAATCTCGAAAGTGCCGATTTTCTTGTCGTGGCTGTTCATCAATATTTCTAAAAACTGTACAACATTTCTTTGACACGTGGCACTTTGGAAAATTTTCATTTTTTTAAAAATCATTTATTTTGATTTCTTTATTTCTTTCATTTGTGGGCATTTGTGTCTGCATTACCGAACGCTTTCTGATGAGAGAACAACCGCTCGAGATCGTGAGTCCTTGGCCCCCAGGTCGTCTAATATCCACCCTGAACCTGCTTTGTGTTAAACAATTTCATGGCTGGCAAACCGGGATGACGTTCTGAATTCGAAACACTTACCAGTGTTTGTCTGGGGACTATGTCGTGTCTTTTGAAAGATGACTATGCGTGACATGTACATGTAGCGCTTTTGTGACACACGGCTGTGACTGTCACACACACACACACACACACACACACACACACACACACACACACAGAGAGAGAGAGAGAGAGAGAGAGAGGAGAGAGAGAGGAGAGAGAGAGAGAGAGAGAGAGAGGTTAATGTCGCATCAGGTAATGCGACTTCCAGGCTCTTCCTCAGAGGACTTAATGAAAAGAATAGAGCCATGTGTACATATATAGCCTACATGCGTGCATACGTACATGTAGATATAATAGATAGATAGACAGACAGACGGACTGGCAGACAGATAGATAGGTTCATTGATAAAGAGTGAGAGATGTTTTAAAGTTTAAAACACGAAAAAGCGAAAGGGCATTTCATAGCGTTCCCGTGTAGTTTAGAATGTGTCACGGAAGTGACGCAATCAGTGTTAAAGAATAATAACAGTTTACACATTTTGGTTGGCCTGCGCCGGCAAATTTGAACGTTCGAAATGAAAAGTAGGCCACACTGTCTGTCGTTCTTTCCCCTTTCGAAAGCAAAACTTCACAAAGAAGTTGTCATCTGGTTGAAATTTCAGCTGATTTCAACTCTGAATACATTGATTTAATTAGTCATAAAACTCGAACACAACAGGAATTAACAACTTTCGCTGGTTCTGTTCAGCATTGCTGATTACAGAATATGCAAGCACAAGCACATTAATTATTTTGTTATTAATAATAATGATTTAGAAGCTTGATTATTTGTATTACCATCAGAATAGATTTCAGACGTTAGTTCGTGGCTGTGACGAGTAGGCGCTCGCTTTCGACTGGCTGGTCCGAGCTTTGTCAAACTCTTAGCTGTTTTTATACTTCTATGGTTACATTTTTTAAACGATTATATTTATAAAGCAAACGCAATCTATAGCAAATATTGTATGTGGTTTGTGGCAAAACAAAAGGTGGCAAACAAAAAAAAAACGTATATATTATAATATTAAAGTTTACACTTACCGTCGAGCAGCCCGGTTAGCTCAGTCGGTAGAGCATCAGACTTTTAATCTGAGGGTCAGGGTTCGAGTCCCCTATTGGGCGCTGCCACTTTTTTTTTTTCTTCTTATTTTGTAAAACTTACAATTGAATTATTCAAGCTGACAATGAAGTTACGAATATACCTTTCTTCTTTTCTTTCGGTTGGATCACCACTATTTTCGAGCGATAAGTATAAAATACATATAGTGTTAGCGTGCGGACCAGTCCATATAGGCTTTCGATTCACAGAACTGCTAAGCAACCATGATTCCAGTTGCGCAGGAATGTACAATTAAATAAAAAGTTGACTGAAGAGAATCCGTAGACAAGAAAAAGGTTTGGAAGAGGGGATTAATTTAAGACGAGACCTAGCGACTTGGCTGGTCGGCTTACGCGGCAAATTAATGGCCGAACTCGTTTTCGTCAGAAGGTACAGTGACTGAAACAAAATAAGAACGGAAAACACTGGAACATACATGCTCTTTTTCTGTTCACAGGTGCAATCACACCACACCACACCCAGCCTACACCCCTCTCCCCTCCCTTTACCTTTATTTATTTATTTATTTTATTTTTTTTTTGTAAGTCATCTAATGTTCATAAGAAAACTATGATATGCGACATAATCGAACTGGATTGCCACAAACCAGAATGGAGGAACTTTCAAAACAGAATGCTAACAGCCGCAACTCGCAGAATTCCAAACACTCACCGTACGAAAGTGGAGGAGTTTCAAAATAAATGAATATACGCGCGTGGCCCGCACTTTTCAAACATATTATTTTCAAACAGATCATATCATTAATAAACCAAGAATCAGATGAGAATATGTCTGCATACTACTACTACCTGTCACAGCCGGTGGGAGTCAGGTTTGGAAACACACGAGAGAATCTTTGAATTCTTTCAGTTTGTGACGTGTGTTCGTTCACACAGTTTGTGACGTGCGTTCGTTCACACAGGCCGGTTGTCGAGAACGACACTCACGGAACAAAACCAACTGAGTAATAGGCCGCAAGTGAAGGGGGGAAAAACAAAAACAAAAACTGAAAAAACTGAAAAGTGTGTGTGTGTGTGTGTGTATGTATGTGTGTGTGTGAAAACCTCATTGTAGTAACAATAATGTGTGGTCGAACCCGCCTTTCTTATTTTCCCGCCAACTTTCTTGTCATGTGACAAAAAAAAAAAAAAAAAAAAAAACAATCGCTTCATTGACTGTGTCACAGTGACCATTTCAAAGAGGGAGTGTGTGTTTACAGCTTACGCTGTCGGTCATCACAATAGCGTCTGTAAGTTTTAAATGCTGAGATTTTCGGCAAGCAAAAACGCCTTTAAATTGTAGTTGTGCATCTTTAAAAATGAAGAATTACCCACACAGCACTTTTTTTTTTTCTTTCTATTTTATTCAAATACACGCCGAGCCTCGCTATCGTTTCATTTTATGTGCAACTACCGAAAGAGTCGAGGCAAAACAAACGCCGTACACACACATCACCAGATTTGTGTAGAACGTGTGTAAAATCCAAGTCAAAACAACTGTGACAAAATTGTGGGTTTTGTAAGCTTAATTACTGAGCGGATATGAGTGTGTTGCTAACATACACTTTTACAGCGATGCCATCATCCTCTGTCTGGAACTGGATTGTGTTCTCTGCTGCCAATGACTGGCCATCTACTGACTAACACTGTCACGTTGATGATGGTTTGAACAAACGGTCACAACACTAAGGTCTAAAAGCGTGCGTGCGTGCGTGTGTGTGTGTGTGTGTGTGTGTGTTGGAGCGCGCACGCGTGTGTGTACATGAGTGCGTGTGGTGCATGTGCGGCGCATGTGTGTTGAGGTTTTGCATGTGCACTCATGACTAAGCTAGCTCAGCGACAGGCAAGATGTGCATTCGTTTTGGGGACGCGCGCATGCTTCATTCCAACTCCATGTTCTTTTTTTCTTTGTGTGTGTGTGCTTGCGTGCATACGTGCGTGGGGTGTGTGTGTGTGTGCGCGCACGCACGTGCATGCGTCTGTGTGTGTGTGTGTGTGTGTGTGTGTTTAACGATTTGTGAGTCGACTTCAACGCGGTGACAGCCCTGATATGGACCTTTGCGGTCGGCTGGGCTATAAACAACAGTACCTTACCTTACGAAACCATGCGGGCCGACGGCCAGGGTCCATGAGAAGCCAGTCCTTTTTGACTGGGTGTAGTCAAAGAAAACCATACCTGATAATGCGTTGTCGTCGTTTTGGGGTTGAAATCGTTCGATGGCTGCGACGAAGATCGATATCAGAGTTTCCATCGGTTTTTGTTTTTTGTTTTTTGTTTTTTTTTTAATTCTTTCCGGAATGTTAATGCAACACACACACACATACACACACACACACGCGTGCGCGAGCGCTCGCGCACTCACACACACACACACACACACACACACACACACACACACACACACACACACACGTGCGCACGCGCTCTCGCGCGCGCGCATACACACACACACAAAACACACACACACACACACACACACACACACACACGCGCGCGCGCGCGTGCGCACGGGCTCGCACACTCACACACACACGCACACACACACACGCGCATATGAAAGAGAGA
>JADBJO010001750.1:95921-98421 GCA_016801955.1 Conus betulinus
GAGCAGCGACAAGTAGGGAGAATATAGAACTGGAAGATATCGAGTTGGGGAAAAAGGGGGGGGGGGGGGGGGGGGGGGGGGTTGTTATGAAACTGGGGGAGTAGTGAGAAGGGGGGAGTATCAAAACAGAGACAAATATGAGAAGAATTGAACAGGGGGGAGTAATCTATACGTGCCATCTGAGGAGAGACCCAACAACACTGTCCCGGCACCTTTGTATTGTAACGTACTGTATTGTGTCACTTTCTCATGAGGTATGTTCAAAGTTGAACAATAATACAGATTAGAATTAAAATCACCTTTGTTTGCCTCATCGGCAATCCCCCACCCCACCCCACCCCACCCCTCACCCCGAAAAAAAAAAGATGATGATACGTGCACGAATCAATAGCCACACATATGAGAGGACAGCGCGCATCTGACTCAACAAGGCATGGCATCAGTCAGACACTGACAAACACACACGCGCGCGCGCGCGCTTGCACACACACACACACACACACACACACACACACACACACACACACACACACACACACACACACACCTGTGCAGGAGTTTTCCCCTTCCTAGTGGCCAGCTCGGTGATCACTGGATCCTCCATGGCGCAGGGGTCACCGCTCTCCTTCCTGAAACACACACAAACAACGCTGTTACTAAGTCAGGTCTGGCCACTCTTCATCAGGTCTGTGACGACACACTGACCAGAATCTTGACGACGAGTCACTCTGTAACAGCTGACTCAAGATTTTTTTTTTTTTTTTTTTTTTTTTTTTTTTTTTTTTAAGGATAATGAATTGTGATTTGTTCGAGGGTCATGCAGTTGTGTCCCTTGTATCTGTTATCATGTCCTCTTGTCGATGTGTTAGCTGATTGGTGATTCATGTCGTGGAGGTGGTGTGTTCTCTGTATCTATAATCATATCTACGTAATCGTGTGTTTTCTGTCTTTGCAACTGTGTCCATATGTCTCCTTAATCTATGAACAAATCCATCGTCCCCCCTACATCAATAATGATGACTCTGTGTCTGTAATTATATCCCTTGTGTCTTCTGTGTTCATAATTATGTCCCTTGTCCATGAGTCCCATACTTTTATGATTATCTCCCGTTTCCATGTGCCTTCTGTAACTGTAATAATGTCGTGTGTTCATGTATCCTCTGTATTCATGATTGTATCCCGTGTCCGCGTGTCCTCTGTGTTTATAATTACGTTCCGCATCCTGGCGCCTTCTGTATTTTCAGTTATCTCCCATGTCCATGAGTTCTCTTCTCTCCGACAAAAAATAAACAGCATTCAGGACAATGAATTTAATGTCCATCATGCGCCGACTTTGACCAGATCAGTGATTGCTCGCTCTTCGTCTTCTTTGTCCTGAACATTGTTTATCTTGCCTGAAGAAGATCTAAGAGGTCGAAAAACGCGTCGTGTTTTGTCTTGTCATTGGTTTGTCCATGTTAACTGGCGGTGTTACTTAAAATTAACTTGTAAAAAATTTGTTTCAATTTCTGCCTGCGGTGACTTCAATTGAAACCAACGACTTGTGATGTTCTGTCAGTTGATCATAGTCGACATTTTGCTGGCTAATCTGTACACCGGGATATAACAGACAAACTGTGAAATCCCCCTACCACGAAGGTCGTCAACACACGCATGTAAAATCTGTTCTCAGAGTTAACACAGAGCACAGGCTGCACGCCAAAAAAGAATGCACCAAAACTTTGCTTAAGGAATCGAGTATTTATAGATTGGCGCAATTACATTGTCTGGAGGGTTTTTTTTTTTAATTGCGTCTGAAAGTTGATCCTTCTCATTTTCCTTCCTATGGCCATCAAGTTACGAGCCAGGTGGTTCCAAGCAGACAGGGTAAAGTCACAGGAATGGGGCTATCTTGTGGGCTTGAGGCTGGCGCAAAGATAGGGTCACGGACCGTGTTAATTCTTGATTAGCAACCCTCTTTGGGGAATAATCACACTTAATAGAAATTGTATACAGATCAGCGTCAAGTAATTATCAAAACCCGGCAGACTGTCCATCGATACATGATTTTTTCCTTTTTAATACCCTTTTGTGTGTCGTGGCTCTATGATTGATTTGTTTCGTTTGTTTGTTTGTTTATGTGCTTGTTTCGTTTCTTTATGTCTCTTTTTAAAAAAAAAAAAAAAAATGATGACACTTTGCGCACTGTCCTTTTCCTGCGCACTTGTAGGCTCTAATATTAATTGATTTAAAAAAGAAGAAGAGAAAAAGACCATAAACAAAATGATAGGGTCACGGGTGAGAAAGAAGGCCTGAAATGTGACGTCAACAAAGGGGAAGGTCAAGGTCATGTCTCTGAAGATTGTTTGTGATTTCATGGGTGAAGATCTCCCCCAGAATATGGGAAACAATAGGTAAGGGAGTTTTTTTTTTTTTTCTTTCTTTCTTTTTCTGTGATCAGTTATCAGCTTAACATTCAATGCTGGCTCAAATGTATGGAAGGCCTCAAAGCGCTTACAAG
>JADBJO010001750.1:110921-120921 GCA_016801955.1 Conus betulinus
ATCCAATAGAAAGGTCAGAAAAGTAATCATGGCAACCATATGGACATTGTGCTCCAGTGCGGAGCATTTTGAAACTCTAGTATCTTTTAGCAACTCAGAAAAAGTAACCATAGCAATGATAGAAATGGTGTGGTCTATTGGAGAGCATTTCAAAATTCTAGTATCTGCAGCTAGATGTATTCTGCCCTGACCTGAAAAACTCAAATCAGAGGTAGAACAACAGTCATAGCACGTAGAAAGAGTACAGAGAAACGAACGAAACGTGTCGTATACGAAAATAAGACATACATCAATTACGTGTTGCAAATTTTTAAAAAAATCAAATATATGAGTTTGCTAGTAGGCATATCACGTCAGAGTAGACAAAATAAGGCACACAGAGAATGTGATTGAGCCCTGTAATCTTTTACAGCCTGCAAAGCCAGCATGTGTTAAACGTGGGTATGTGAAATGTGAAAAATCGTGCTGAATGGGCTTCAGTCTCTGTGCTTCATAAGTTGGATTTTAAAATTATATTATCATAAAATTTGATTGATGAATGTATTGAAGTTCTAATTCATGCTGATGTTTATAATCGCAGAATGTTTGAAGTAAAATTCTCGGGGGAAAAAAAATAACGTCAAAAGGCATCATACAATAATAATCATGATAATGACAATGATAATGATAACAATAATAGCAATGATAATCATAACAATAATAATCGTAATGATAATAGTAATAATGATAATGATAATAACAATAATAGTAATCATCATCATCATCATCATCATCATCATCATCATCGTAATAATGATAACAATGATAAGAATGGTAATGATAATAATGGTAACAATAATAAGAATGGTAATGATAATGATGGTATAGTTAGAATAATAACATCAATAATGATGATAATGATTATAACAGTAACAATAATAATAAATTGAACGCAGGACCTACGTGGAGAGCTAGCAATGACTCACGATGACCATGGCCCACTCACTTACCCCCCACAGTCCCACAGCACGGCCAGCCAGAAGTTTGGTGCACTGGTCACTCAGAGTCCCTGACTGTCCGGCAGGACACGGACCTACAGGCTGGACAGGGCTCGTCCCCTTATCGGTGGAATTCTGAGGGCTGTATGTGAGGCCAGCCACGTCCCCCGCCCATGGGAACCTTAACACGCCTGGCCTGCCGGTGATACGTGTCAAAGATGACACACAAGTCTGTCCACCCTTCTGGTAAATTTCATCCACAGAATGTTTGTTTGCCCTGTGAGAGCAGTAAGAGCTGGTCTGGGTTGTTCGTTGTTTCTTGTTGTTGTTGTAGTTGTTGTAGTTGTTGTTGTTGTTGTTGTACCCTGGCTAAAAGACTCCAGGGATCATCCGAACAGCCGAAGCACTTGGACACTATGATACAAATGCATCAGCTGGGGATGAGAACATTACGTGTGTGACCGTTTCCGACTTGGGGGGATTGTGGAGACTGATAATGTTATGCTAGGAGCTTGTCACGACTGAAGACAATCCCCGCATAACTATGCAGAGCATAACAACATTTTGATGTAGCCTTGGTGTTGTAGCCTATGTCAATTGGTCTGACACAGCCTTAAGCCAAGGCGGTAGGTTGTTTTAAACCGAGTCTCTCAAGTCCCTTCTCATTGTAAATACTTAAATGACCTTCGAGCATAAATGAATTATAAGCATAAGATTAAATAAGATAAGTAAGTAAGTAAGTTTAGTGAGTAAGTAAATAAGTAGGTGACAAAGTGAGTGAGTGAGTGGATGAGTTAGTGAATGAATGAGAGAACTAACGAACGAACGAACGAACGAACGAACGAATGAATGAATGAATGAATGAATGAATGAATGAATGAATGAATGAATGAATGAATGAATGAATGAATAAAAATGAAAATAAGCTGGCGTGCTATTCAGTTAATTTTGGCTTTGTGTTTAAATGTACTTTTTTTTTTTTTTTTTTTTTTTGAGTTATTCATCCTCAGTGTTCTGACAAGGTGTCACACGATTACACTTTTGACCCCTGTCTTGATCCCAAATTATCAACATGATGAACATGAAGCAGCCACCACGGGCGAAGTGGTAGCATCAGAAGATGGGGCTGAGAGGTCACAGGTTCAACTCCTATCACAAGCATCCTTCGATTACCTCGGCCAGAGACGTTATAGATTCACCTGCGTCTGTCGATTTTGTTTGTCTGTCTACCAACAAGATTACATAAAACTTCTAAACGGCCAAAAGGAAACTTGAAGGACAGAAGGAATGTAGACCTTCTGTTCTTCTTCTGGGTGAGTTTTACGTCCTGTTAGCCATAGGCTCTTAATAATATAGGGAGATGTTATCCAGACGGCAGGAGAGTTGTGCCAATGTCTCTCTCTCTATCAGCCGCCGTGGCGAAGTGGTTAGCGTCGCTGTATCTCTCGGGCCTGGTTGACGCCGGGATATATTATGAAAGGAAGCGTAGAGTACAGCCCTGTCATGTAGTCTCAGACCGAAATGGAAATCCGTAGCATCATCTTAATCATCCTCATTCTCATCGATCAGCATTTAAAAAAAAAAAAAAAAAAAAAAATGTCTCTCAATTCTGTGGCCCTTCATGCCCTGCTCTCATGGTGACCTCAGTTTCGATGTCCTCTCCACGTCTGTGGCCTTGGTTTGGTTCCGTCGGGGTCACCGGTATCGGCGAGTCCATGGGGGCTGTCGTTGGACGGACGTGGTGGCGCCCTCCGGGGGAGAGCTCACTCACGCCGGCTCCGCGACTAAGCAATTATTGTCGTCAGTAGGGGGCTTAGTAGGTGGGTGTCCTGCGTATGTTAGATCAGAACAGGCGCCACTGAACACCACCGAAGTGACTCGGCAGCAGTGCAGTGTGTCTCCTCCGGTGGGTTGCCTCTTGACGACTTGACATTGACTGCTCCCTGTGGATTGCTGTGCCGGGGCTGCGGCGGGGCCGACCGGGCTGTGGCTGTGGACGGGGTGTCGGAATGATCTCTCTCTCTCTCTCTCCCTCGCTCGCTCTCTCTCTCTCTCTCTCTCTCTCTCTCTCTCTCTCTCGTTCTTCTTCTTCTTCTCTCTCTCTCTCTCTCTCTCTCTCTCTCTCTCTCTCTCTCTCTCTCTCTCTCTACCTGCCTGCCTGCCTGCCCCCCTCTCTCTCTCGCCTTCTTCTTCTTCTTCTCTGTCTGTCTGTCTATCTGTCTGTCTGTCTCTCTCTCTCTCTCTCTCTCTCTCTCTCTTTCTCTCCCTTCTAACCCCCCCACACACACACACACACACACACACACACACACATACACCACCACCACCGACTCGACAGTGCATTTTCAGACCTACGTCTCTACGTGTGATGCGATTTCCACAACCCGAAGTTGAACGGAGAAGTAAATCCTAGAGTGCATGAAAAAGAACAAAGTCTGTACTGCTATTGAAACGTTCACGACTCACAAGTATAATTATACTTTATAGTAAAACCTGGGAGCCCCGCAAGTGTGTTCGTTCTTGCGTGCTGGTCCCTGGTTATGTCCTACCCCCTGTTCTGCCTGACCCCTGGTCAATTTTTTTTTTTTCAGTTCTGTCATGAGTAGGTTATCATAGAATGTCAATCCCCTGCTGTCGTTTGTGCACGCTGTCTTGTTTGCTGGGTTCAAAGTGGGAGGTGGGTGGTTCGTTATTTCAATTGTCATTTATCTGGCTAGCATTCAAAACAAAAGTTTTTATAAAAAGGTTCGATGTATGATAGCCTGTAGGAAATGCTCTCTCTCTCTTTAATCAGGCATATCGTAACAAGATTGATGTGTTCAGGAACGAAGCATCTGTGTGGGTGTGTGTGTGTGTGTGTGTGTGTGTGTGTGTGTGTGTGTGTGTGTGTTTGTGTGTGTGCGCGTGTGTGTGTGTGTGTGTGTGTGTGTGTGTGTGTGTGTGTGTGTGTGTGTGTGTGTGTGAAAAGATATGATTATAATACCATATTAATATTATTATTATCATTATTATTATCATCATCATCATTATCATTATTATATTGTTGTTGTTGTCGTTTCATTTTATCGTTTTAACCTGTATCCTCTCCCCTTCAACATTAGTTCCATTCCAGAACTCTAATTGTTCACCCAAGACGAAATTCTGCACCTAGATCAAAGAGGAAAATGACTGTCTGTTCGTGCTTTGCTTTCGTTGTTTTGAACGTCATTTATCCTGCCGGAGGAAGAACCAATAGGTCGAAAGGCGTTGCATTTGTGTTGTAATCTGTTTGTTCCTTCGTTCGGCGGTCCAGCGTTTCTTGTGTGTGTGTGTGTGTGTGTGTGTGTGTGTGTGTGTGTGTGTGTGTGTGTGTGTGGTGTGTGTGTGTGTGTGTGTGTGTGTGTGTGTGTGTGTGTGTGTGTGTGTGTGGCTCCTGTTTCAGTCAATTTCCGCTTGCAGCCACTTCACATTTACACGAACTTGGTGAGATTTTTTTCTTTTTTTTTTTTTTTTTTTTTTGCGAGTTTATTTTTTTTAAGAGTTCGGCCGTACTCTGGTCGCAGACGGCGTTTTTGTTGTAGTATGACTGCGGCTCTTTATTTGGAGCATAACAGTTGGGTGTTGTATTTATCAGGGCCAGGGGTCCCTCCTGTCTGCTTATGACAGCACACACAAGCATCACCTTTGGGTAAGTCGAACGGTGATAGATCACGCCCTTCCATCGCCATCGTATGGAGGAATAAGCGTCACAGATAGCCTCCCCTTCCAAAAGCGCGTGGGGCGGATCATTATTCTTAGAAAGAGGAGCTCAGGAGAATTTTAACAGAATTGTCATAGACAGCCTCCCTAGGGAAGACAAGCTCAGGGGAATTTTAGCAGAACTGTCATAGGTAACCTCCCTAAGGAAGATAAACTCAGGAGAATTTTAACAGAATTCTCATAAATAGCCTCTCTTCCAGGAACAGTATTGTCAGAAAAAAAAAACAAAAAAAACTGTGTGTGGACGGGAAACCCTGGAGAATGACGCGAGTTGACAGGTTGTGTACCGGCGCTCTTTTAACTATCTGGAGGGTCGCCCGTTCCGATCCCTCTCGTGGCGGGAGATGGTCCGCCCGTCCCTACCTTCCCGCCTAGTTTCAGCGAGATAACCTCAAGTCCTTCTTGAAGCGAGGGCAGCCCTAGGTCAGCGCGGCCGGCACACAAGTGGCGGTGGATTCTTTGGACATGTGTGTGTGTGGCCTTTTGACCCCGGGCACCAGGCTAGTAACACACAGCCGATCATGACCCCTGACCCTGTGGCCACAGACCACAATTAGGATTTTGCACTAAAAACGCTATAAAGAATCCATGACAGCGTTTTGAGGCACACCATAAAGTTGATCCAACGTTTAATGTTAAACTGCTACTTGATCAAAAGAACACTCCCCCCCCCCCCCCTGCTAATTACTCCCCCTGTTTTTGTTTTTTGTGTTGTTGTTTTGTTTGTTTGTTTGTTGTTGTTGTTATTTGGGGGGGTTTCACCGATGAAATCACAATCTTCACAATACGTAGCATTTCCCCTTAATAGTTGACTCACATTTCAGGCCTTCTCACTCACCCCCTCACCCTATCTTTGCGCCTGTTTCAAGAACGCGAAGTAATCCCATTCCTTTGGTCGCCAGGTGTTTCACACAGTTTGTCAACCATTTGAGAAATGAATTTCGAATTCCTGAATTGCTTGTTGAAATTTTTGTTTTTTTTTTTTTTTTTTTTTTAACACTTTGGAGATCTCTTGATTTGACCCATTCTGTTTATCAACTTCTTATCACACAGTCCTACAGAAATCTTTTATTACTCGACTGACTCATCGAGAAAGATGATAAATCAACTGGTCTGTGGCCTTCAGCTTCGTCTTTTAATTCCACTCACAACTTCATCGTGTGAGCGAAGTATACAGAGTGAATCAGCTTTAAAATCTCCTCTGAAAACTGGAGCTTGAAATCTGAGAGCATTTTTTTTTTTTCAAACGCCTGTGTATCGAGTCCGAGTCGTTATCAATGCCGGGGTCATCTGACCCCGCACCTTTCTCTCCGCCCCTCAAGGTCAAGGTCAGAAGCGGCAGAGAGGTGTTCAAGTTGGATCTGGTCAAGGAGGAACAAAAAGTGAACTTCATAAGGCTTAACTTTCCTACAAATATCAGGTGTCCCTGTGGCTCAGTGGTTAGTGCGCGAGTCATTAAGTGGAAATGAGCATGTCCAGAAGGGCATGGGTTCGAATCCCAGTCATGGCTCATCCCAAGATGGGAAAAAAAAAAAAAAAAAAAAAAAAAAAAAGGGGGCAGCAGAGGGACATCCGGAGTCATGAACCGGGGGTGTGGCCCAACCCCCCTAGAGTGTCAGGAGATAAGGGCCGAAACACTCGCTTGAAGGGGGCTTCTCTTCTGAGGACTCTCTGCTGCCACGCTCTCCACGAGTTTCTTTCTACTGATGCATGGGTAAACCATTGACTTCCGGGAATAGGCTCCCAGGATTCACCGAAAGGAGGGGGAGAGAATGATGAATCCATCGGTGCTCAACCAATCACGACTGCAATCCCAAACGGACTACGAACATGGACCAAATGGAATATCCATGTGTCTGTGGAAAGCGTTTCGCTACCACCCGTGGCATGAAGATCCACAGAACAAAGATGGGATGTGTGAAGACTCATCTGAATGAGCAGAGCAGCAGCGCACTGCATCAGCAGATAAGACGTCGGAAGACCAAGGCCAGGATTTTAAAAACCACAGTGCCAAGGACATCCACGCTGTTGGTTCGGATGAGGAATTTGCACAGGCCCTCGATGCCAGGCGCCTGAAACTCAACCTGCCACGAGCAAACGAGACTGAAGACTGAAGATTGGGGGAGATTGGGAGAAACTGGATGCAAAAATCGTCCAAAGACTCGATGCATGCACTGATAGGGGAAAAGCACCCTGGAACACAAACTAGCCACATGGGGACATATGGGGACATTGTGTATGCCACATGTAGAGACGCCTATGGAGCAAAACTACCCAAAGAGAGAAAACACCTCCAAAAAAGAAATCCAGACGCCAAGAAGAGATGGACAAGATCAGGGTCCAAAAGAAAAACCTCAAGAAGCAAATGAAGACTGCTCTGCCAGCTGAAAAACAAGGCTTGGAAAAACTCTGGGAAGACCTGAAAGCAAAACACAGCGCCCTCAGCAAAGCGGAATCTGCGCGAAGGAGAGAGGAAGAGGAAAAAAAAAAAAAAGAAGAAGACACAAGAGCGTTTCTTCAGAGACCCCTTCCAGTTTGCCAGAACTCTGTTCGAGCAGCCAAAATCTGGGACCCTAAGTGTGGACAAAGGAGTTCTTGAGCAGCATCTGAGAAAAAACATACTCTGACTCACAGAGCAAAGCACCACTCGACATTCAAGGTCTGGTGTGGCCAACCAACCAACCCTGAGGAACAGTTCAATGACAAGCCTCCAACGTTGGCGGAAATCAAGAAGGTGGTCGACAAAGCCAGAGCCAAATCATCATCACCAGGGCCAAACGGAATACCTTACCAGCTGTACAAGAAATGTCCCAAGGTGCTGGAGTGTGGCTCCACAGGCTGCTGCGATCAGCTTGGAGAAATCAGAAGATCAGCGGCCAGTGGATGACAGATGGTGTGTGTACATCCCCAAAGAGCAAAACTCAAGTGACATCAGCCAGTTCAGGCCCAATATCACTACTGAACGTCGAAGGGAAAATCTTCTTCTCTGTCATGGCAGCAAGGCTGACCAAGTAGTACCTCATGGAAAACAAGTACTTGGATGTGTCAGTCAGTCCAGAAAGGTGGCATCCAGGCGTGGTGGCTGGCTGTGTGTAGAAACGCCACAATGATCTGGGACGCAATCCAAAGAGCAAAAAACAAAAAAAAAAGAGAGACCTGGACGTAGTGTGGCTGACCTGGGCAAACGCATATGGATCTGTACCCCATGAGATGATACAGTTGGCTCTTAAGATGTACCATGTGCCAAAGAACATCCGCGACATGCTCAAGAAGTACTTCAATGGCTTTCTCAATGCGGTTCTCTACCAAGGAGTACACAACAGATGGGATCAACTTGGAAGTGGGCATTGCAATGGGCTGTGCCATTTCCCCAATACTGTTCGTGTTGGCAATGGAAGTCATCTTGAAAGCAGCAACAAGCAACGCAAGACAAACAGACCTTGGCGATGGATACAAGATGCCCCCTCTCAAGGCCTTCATGGATGACACTACAGTGATTTCATCCAGAGAAGACGAGACACGTCACGTGCTGGAGAGGCTGGACGACATAGTTGCCTCATCCAGAATGAAGTTCAAAGCCAAAAATCACGGAGTCTCTCACTGAGGAAAGGAAAAGTGGGCCGAATCTGTGGTCTTCAGTGTTGCCAACCAGACCATTCCAACAGTAACAGAAGAGCCAGTCAAGAGCCTTGGAAGATGGTATGATGATACGCTGAAAGACACACAAAGAAAGCAAAAAGAAAACCAAACAGATGTCGGAAGAAGGCTTGCTTGGAGACCATTGACCAGTGTGGGCTCCTGGCAAATACAAGGTCTGGTGTCTGCAGTTCATGCTGATACCAAAGCTCCTATGGGCCTCTGATGATATACGACATCTGCACCCAGCATAGTGGAGGCAATGGAATCCAAAATCAAAATCAACAAAGTTCACAAGGAAATGGCTTTGGTGTCCCACCCTGTCTGACTGACATAGCGCTATACTGTCGCCAAGCAAAGCTGAAACTACCACTGAAATCCATCCTGGAGGAATATAAAAGCAGGGAAGATCAGACTTCAAAGCATGCTGGAGGACTCTCAGGAGACAAGGTGGTTGAAGCAATCAAGCCCCAGCTGAAGACAGGCAGAAAATGGAAAGTTCAAGAGGCGATGGATTCTGCAAAAGAAAGTCTCAAGATCAGAGAGAAATAACAGGACACACACAGACAGACAACAGACAAGGACTGGGGGGGTGACCAAAACTGAATGGTGGTCAAAGGCCAAAGGAAAAGCCAAAAGAGACATGATGATTCAGGAGATGAGAAAAGAAGAAGACCAAAAAAGACTCCAAAAAAAGCAGCAGTCCAGCAGAGAGCAGCAAGGGCAATGGACAACGTGGGAGAATGCACTCCAAAGAAGTCTCACTTGGAATGACATTTGGCACATGGCCCCTCTCAGGATCAGCTTCATTCTCAGATCTGCATATGACCTTCTGCCCTTCAAATGCAAACCTGGTGAAGTGGGGGAAAACAGACGATCCTTCATGCCCCCTTTGCCATGAAAAACAAACAGTGGAGCATGTCCTAAGCTCATGTAAAGTAGCCCTGGCTCAAGGAAGGTACACATGGAGGCACAACCAAGTGCTCAAAGAGATTGTACAAGTAGTCTGGGCTAGTACCAACACACCACAAAAGGGAAAATCAGGACTCCAAAAGCACCCGCAACATTCTTCACGGCAGGAGGCAGCGAATCATGGCCAAGAACAACAGTGCCACTCGGAACATGCAGGCAGAGTCTGCTGGACGGGGGCAGATGACTGGGAGTGCACAGCAGACCTCCCAGAATGGAATAGAAGTAGTCACCCAGAGATTATCAGCAAGAGTGGCATGAGACCAGACATAGTATTACACTCTCAGTCAAGTCTGCATACAGCCTCATGAAAACAGCTCTCAGTTGCAGGGAGGAAAAAAAAACCAAAGCCCTGAAAGCAATGGCAGAAGAAGCGGCAGAGAGGTGTTCAAGTTGGATCTGGTCAAGGGGAACAAAAGTGAACTTCATAAGGCTTACTTTCCTACAAATATCAGGTGTCCCTGTGGCTCAGTGGTTAGTGCGCGAGTCATTAAGTGGAAATGAGCATGTCCAGAAGGGCATGGGTTCGAATCCCAGTCATGGCTCATCCCAAGATGGGAAAAAAAAAAAAAAAAAAAAGCAGCAGGCAGCAGAGGGACATCCGGAGTCATGAACCGGGTGTGGCCCAACCCCCTAGAGGGTTTATTGGAACAGGGGAGTATTGGACAGGGAAGTCTGAG
>JADBJO010001750.1:148421-180921 GCA_016801955.1 Conus betulinus
TGTTAAAGTAGCTTAAAGCTTCTTTCTGTGAGTGTTAATGTAGCTTAAAGCTTCTTTCTGTGAATGTTAAAGTAGCTTAAAGCTTCTTTCTGTGAATGTTAATGTAGCTTAAAGCTTCTTTCTGTGAATGTTAATGTAGCTTAAAGCTTCTTTCTGTGAATGTTAATGTGGCTTAAAGCTTCTTTCTGTAAATGTTAAAGCAGGTTAAAGCTTCTGTCTGTGAATGTTAATGTAGCTTAAAACCCTTTTGAAAATCTGTGGAACCCTTGTGAGGTTTTGAATACATGCATGTGTGTGTATTGTGTATGTGTGGTATGCGCATGTGTGTGTGCGCATGTGATTGAATCTCTGTTTCCTATGTATGTAACAGATCATATCATACCGACAAAGCGTTAAAAAAAAAAAAATGAAACATAGATTTGATTATATAACATAAAACTTCATTATTCATATGAGAACCACGATTTTGAAGTTTGAGTCATGTTTTTTTTTTTTCTCCAGAAATCGGTGTGGGGTTAGCCGGCTTTGGCATAGCCTTTCTGTTCCTGGGGATGTTGCTGTTGTTTGACAAAGGCTTACTGGCCATAGGAAATGTGAGTACCTTGTCTCATGCCATCCTTTTCTCTGCTTTTTCTTCTTCTTCTTCTT
This sequence comes from Conus betulinus, assembly GCA_016801955.1. NCBI lineage: Eukaryota > Metazoa > Mollusca > Gastropoda > Neogastropoda > Conidae > Conus > Conus betulinus. The sequence goes on from JADBJO010001750.1 coordinate 149,070, forward strand.
CTGCGTATGCAGGCTGAGACTCCTGCAGACACTCCCTGTATAGACAGGCAGGTATTAATCCCATCTGCTCACATCTGCTCAACAAAGGGAGTGGAGTTTTGTGTATGACTACTATATTTTTTTATCCTGCCATTAAAGCAGCCATACTCCATATCCTTTTCTCTGCAGGGCATTGCTGTCTGCACACTTGTCCAGCCTCTTCTCTGTGTGCGTGTGTGTGTGTGTGTGTGTGTGTGTGTGTGTGTGTGTGTGTGTGTGTGTGTGTGTGTGTGTGTGATGTTGCATTGCTTTGCCCTGTGTCATGCTCAGTTTTGTTCTGGTATAAATTGTCTCTTGACATGCACGCACAAGCTGTGTTGTACTCACTCATGCACATTCACATTCATACTTGTACAACCACCTACGCAAATCGGTACATGCTTATATAGAAAGATGCACGCACATTGCATTGAATCAAGTCATAATGTTGCGCTTCCCTCTTTCATTCCTAAATTTTGTCAGTAAAATACAAATTCACAAATGTTGGTATCTGGTTCATTGGTATTTCATGCAGCAGTATGATATTTTATGGCGATACTAAGAAATGACTGTAATTATGATTTCGAAGATGTCAGCAGTAGAACTTGACCCTGTAGCATTTGTAAAATTAACTGTCGATTTTCAGTATATGTGCCTGCAGCGCAATGAGCAAGTGTATTCTGTGCATTGAACCGTTTATGAAAATGCAGAACAAAGAAGGTAAGTTTTGCTCTAATGCTGAAAGAATTACCGGTACATAAACTTCAACTACTGCTGGTTGTGTTGCACCCTTCACCTGGTGGACATGGAGAAAGAAGGCACATGGAACATAGAAACTGCACAAAAAGTTCTGTGTGCCTCATGTCTGCATTTGGTCTAGGTGAATGGGCACTGCAAGCGACCATTGACAGTAGTTGCTTCACCATGGAAGCAGAAATCATCTTCCTGATTAAGTGCTGTGTATGTCACCTAATGTTACAGAATGAGTTCTGTAAATAACGAAAAAACACAGTGATACCATTTGTCGTTGTTGTTGTTGGCTGTTTCTAGGAATCTCATCTTCCATTCTCTTTCACTGGCATTACTCAATCTGGCCACACCCCTACACAGCCACACTGAAGTTCGTCCTATCACAGCCCCAGCACTGGTAGTCCTCAGAGAGCTATCAATAGCAGAGGAGACACTGTGCTTCTACCGGGCCCTTTGGTTAGTGTTCAGTGGTGCCTGTTCTGATCCAACATGTGCACACCACCATATACTGAACTCCCTTACTGATGACAATAACTGCTTTGTGTGGAGCCCGTGTGAGCGAGCTCACCCCTGATGTAGCTAATATACCCCTGCATAGAGTTGTAGCTGTAGCACACATATCAGAGTGTCATTGTCAGACCTATGGGTCAGCAGTATGGAGCAGTTCAGCCACCTGGTGGCCAGCAGAGAGACCAAAACTATCATCCAACCATTATCAAGCCAGTAGAAGAGAAGGCTGGGTGCAGACAGTAGTGTTGATCCAGTCCATCAGCTCCTTAGATACCAGCAAACAATCCTCTTCAGACTGAGAACTGACCACTGCCAACTGCTGAGCCACCTCAGGAAAAATCTAGACTGCCCAAACAGACGAATGTCGATGTGACACTGGATCTCAGACCCCAGAACACATCCTCCAACTCTGTCCAGCCCATGATGTTCTACTACGGCGTCATACATGGCCAGTGGATGCAGAACTTCAGGTGCAGCTTTGGGGCAGCCATCAAGACCATGAGAAAACTGTTAGATTCTTTGTGGCGACATGGATGATATGGAAAAAAAAAAAAAAAAAATCAACTGAAGAAGAAAAGAAGGGTCTTTCACAAGTCACATCTTCATCCAGAAGTTCACAGGGTTGTTTGTAAGGTCAGTATCAGTTACTGTTTAAACTGGGCCCAACTCTGATGGACTATTCTTCACTTCTGATGATCATGAGGTCCGTGGTCAGACTGGTGCATTACTTCCAAGACTGATTTAGAAGAAAATTTATAATAATTCCACTGGACAAAATGGACAAACAAATTACAAGACAAAGCATGTCACATTTTGACCTCTTTGGTCTTCTTCAGGCGAGACAAACAACATTCAGGACAATGAAAACAAAGAAAGAGCCATCACCTGTCTTCTCAAATTGGGTGTAAAATGGACGTTGAAACGAAAACGAGCCTGGTTAATGAACTGATTTGACTCTTCTTTCAGATCCTCTTCATCTGCGGGCTGGCCTTTGTCATTGGCCTGGAGAGGACGTTCCGCTTCTTCTTCCAGAAGCACAAGCTGAAGGCCACGGGCTTCTTTGCCAGCGGCATGCTGATTGTGCTGCTGGGCTGGCGGGTCATCGGCATGGTGCTGGAGATGTACGGCTTCTTCCTCCTCTTCAGGTGGGTGCTGCCTCCAGACCTCAGTGGCTCCACGTTTTGGTTTGGTGTTGTCGGCTGTGGAAGATTTACTTTCCATATGCCGGTCAGTGTGGCCGAAGGACATAAAGATGAAAAACATAGTCTGAACCATTACCACAGGGACTGCAAGACAGTCATGTTTTAGGTGTGATTTGCTGCATGAATTTTCCACCCTCCACACATCCCGTGGTAAGGGATTAGAGGCGGGGAAGGAGGAAGGGGGTGGGAAGGAGAGTTTTCAGAGGTTCCAGAACCTACTTCCATGATCCAGAACTTTCTGATTCATCAGCTTTCAGAACTGGACCATGCTGCATGTTCTAGAATCTCTGGGAGGCGCCCTTCTGGTTTTGTCAGATTCGCTGTCAGCTGTGGAGGCCATAGCTGGCCGCAACCTCCAGCATCCCGAACTTTTACACTTTTTTTTTTAACTTTTTACCAAGTTGAAAGTGGATGGTTACAACATTATTCTGGCTTGGGTTCCCGGTCATGTTGGCATCGGAGGGAATGAAATGGTTGATGGTTTGGCTAAGAATGCCACAACAGAGATACTGTCAAACACACCTATCCACTGCTCAGATCTGAAACCCAAAATTAATGATTATGTCAGAGACCTCTGGCAGGAGGACTGGAATACACAGATGGATAACAAACTCTTTCAGATCTGTCCAAACCTTGAGGAGTTCCTCTTATCTGTGTCTGGTGGTCGTAAAGAAGAAACAGTTCTGTGCCGGCTGCACACCGGCCATTCGTATTTAACCCATTCCTACCTTTTAAAGAGTGAAGAAGCTCCGTGGTGCATTCCTTGTCATGTGCCACTCACAATGAAACATATTGTTTTAGAGTGTTGGGAATTGCACGACGTGAGACATAAACATTTTACAGCACAGTCCATTAAAATCCTGTTCAGAGATGTCCCGCCTGATGCAGTCTTTGAGTTTTTGAAAGAGGTTAACATTTTTCATCGGATCTGAGATTTTACAGTGGAAAGATTTTTAACAAAGTTTTGATTGAGTTTTTAGACAAAGTATTTTAAAGAATTGTATGAATGAATGACCTGTGAGTTAATCTTAACGTAGTGATAGCCCTGATATGGCCCTTTGTGGTCGCTGGGCTATAAGCAACATTATCTTATCTTATCTGGGAGGTGCCCCCCCCCCCCCCCCTCCTCACCCTACATCCCCTTTTCTCAAGCTTCCCATTCCTCACTTCTTGATCTGTGTAGGGGGAAAATTCTCACAGTAAATCACATCTGAAACATGAGTTTCTTGTCACTGTGGTCATATCCTGACAGAGGTGAAAGGTGTTACCTAGGTTTGATGAGAGAGGTAAATCCTTTTGGCACTGCTGGCATGAGATATGGCAATATGACTATGATTTATTGCTGTAAGAATGTCACGGTAGTCAAGTTTAAAAAATGAATAAATAAAGAGAACACATGTAAACAGCACTGATCATCCAGGGATACAGTTCTTACCATGCCTGACAATTACAGCATGAATATTGATCTGACAGGCCCCGTTTCACACAGGCTTTAGGAAACGTGACAGAAACTTCACATTTTCCAAAAGTTAATGTTTAAACAAGACACTTACACACACACATTCATACACCCACACCCAAACACGCACAAGTGCATGTGGACGCACATACGCTCACACACAACACACACATACACACACATGCACGCATGCACGCAGGCTTTTGTACACATACTCGCACGCACTTATGCATGCGCATGTATGCACATGTGGCCATACACAGTTTACTTTAAATGACTTGTAAGATAAATTCTTTCATATGTAACATTACACATGTAGCAAAGTATCAACCTGTAGCATTTTTCTCTGAAACAAACCGCTACTACAACAGTTACATTGTTTTGTGTTGTTTTGGTTTCCATGGCAGTTCAGGCACCAGATAACAGGTTCACATGCAATCAATAGGATTTTGTGTAGAGCAGCATGATCTATTGATCAGATAACAGGTGTAGATGCAGTCAATAGGATTTGTGTAGAGCAGCATGATCTATTGATCAGATAACAGGTGTAGATGCAGTCAATAGGATTTGTGTAGAGCAGCATGATCTATTGATCAGAGAACAGGTTCACATGCAATCAATAGGATTTGTGTAGATCAGCATGATCTGTTGATCAGAGAACAGGTTCACATGCAGTCCTTAGGATTTGTGTAGAGCAGCATGATCTATTGATCAGAGAACAGGTTCACATGCAGTCCTTAGGATTTGTGTAGAGCAGCATGATCTATTGATCAGAGAACAGGTGTAGATGCATTCAATAGGAATTGTGTAGAGCAGCATGATCTATTGATCAGGCAGGGAGGTTCTGAGTGTGTCAATTCTGCAACAACAAACACCAGTTTCGTAACACATAGTTGTCATGGGGTGTGGCTGACAGCTGCTGAACACGTGCACAGATTTACTGTCCCATGCTTCTCGTATACACAGTCATGCTCATGTATTTGCTTGCTCGTATGCATGCACATACATGTATATGGACACATACAGATGAATATGCATACAGATACACAAACACACACACGCATGCATGCTCATGCACACACACACACCCCCACTCACACACACACACACACACACACACACACACACACATATATATATATATATACACACATACACACACACACTCTCTCTCACACACACACACACACACACACACACACACACACACACACACACACACACACACACACACACTCTCTCTCTCTCTCTCTCTCTCTCATACACACACACACACACTCTCTCTCACTCCTCTCTCTCTCTCTCTCTCTCTCTCATTTGCATGCTCACTCACACACATCCACACAAACTCACACACATACACACACACACACACACACACACACACACACACACACACACACACACACACACACACACACACACGCACACAACATACGCACACACACACACACACACACACACACACACACACACACACACACATGAACATGTGACCATTCAAACTTTACCTGAAATGATTTGCGAGACAACTTCTTTCATAGATAACATTACACATAGAGCAAACTATTAAACCTGCAGCGTTTCCCTCTGAAACAAAACACCACAACCAATATGCAGTTGTGGTATCATTTTGCTTTCCTGGCTGTTCAGGACAAGATCATAGGTTTACATGCAGTTAATAGGATTTGTGTGGAACAGCGTGATTGATTGATTAGGTCTGGGGGTTTGGAGTGTGTGTGCGAGCATCACCTGTTTGTAACATAGTTGGGGAGGGTGGTGGCTGGTTGGTGTTCAGCACATGCACAGACTTACTGTGGCGTGTATCCCATACACACGCATGAATACGCTTGTACATGCATGCACACGTGTGTACATGCATATGTATGTACATGTACAGATACACACAGACGAACAGGGACACTCATCATGTACGCACAAATGCATGTGTACTTACGTAAGTATAGCCACACTTACATACACACACACTCACAGATGTGTGCACACACACATACACATGCACACATGCATGCATGCACGCATATACAAACACAAATGCACATGCACGCGCACGCGCACACACACACACACACACACACACACACACACACACACACACACACACACACACACACACACACACACTCTCTCTCACACACACACACACACACACACACATTCTGTCTCTCTCTCTCTCAAACACACAGACTCAGAAGCAGACACACACACACACACACACACACACACACACACACACACACACACACACACACACACACACACAAACATACACACTCTCTCTCTTTCTCTCTCTCTCTGGGTACAGAGCAGTGGGTAGCATTGTGGGCTTGCAGGCACACACATACTTAGTGCACATTAAATACATGTGTGCCTGCAAGCCTGCTGGTTTACAGCAGTGCTGTGTCTTCTGTGACAGGTTGCCTCATGGTTGCCTCTGCAGGCTTGCAGGCTGGGAAGCTGCCAGTTTGAGTCCCATCAGAACAATTTACATGTGGGATTTTTCAGAGACGTGGTTGATGTCTACCCTGAGTTGAGTAGTGGGCTCAAATGGGGAGACTGGAGCTACACACTGAAGTTCCACCTGCTCAGTGAATGTATGTGCCCTCGTCTGTTGGCCAGTGCAGCAGGTGTCTGTATGTGTCATGGTCCAGCTTGAGGCAGACATACTGTGAAAGGAAGTGCACAGTACAGCCAGGCTGTCTCAGTCCAGAATGCACCACCTTAACAACATCTTCAGTATCTTTGTTCTCATCAATAATCATTAAGAAAAAAGAAAAAAAAAAAAAGAGGGGGGGCGGATGGGGGCGGGAGGTGGTTCTGAAGAACTGTGGCCACTGCTGCCATGGTGATGTGGTGACTTCAGGTTTGATTTCGTCTCCACATCCACGTTCGTGTTGAGTTTATGTTGAAGCCCTCAGTAACAGCAAGTTCTTATCAAGCTGTTGTCAGATGCATGTGGCGGCCATTCCCTGGAAGGATGGTTGCTCACTCACACTGGTTCCATGACTGAACAGGTACTGATGTGGGTTAGTAGTAGTTGTAGTGTCCTCCATGCATGAGTCCGGAACAGGCATCAGTGAGCACCACTGAAGTGACACAGTGGCAGTGCTGTGCCTTCTCTGGCAGGTTTCCTCATGGTGACTGGATGTGGACTTGCTTCCTGATGGCTGCAGGGCTGAATCTGCAGCAGGACAGCCTGGGTACGGCTGTGTGTGTAGTGCTGCAGGGATGGGTGGTATAGGAGTAATCTTCCACGCCTGGGTACGGAGAAAAAGACAGAAAAGGGGGGAAAAAAAAATGCTGATTTATTTCTTGAGGATGATGAACTGTTTGAGTTCAGTGTCTTAAAAACTGGCTGTAAATGCACTGTGTTAAAGTATTGTCCAGTGTCTTGCTTGGTGTCTGTTGATTCAGAATTACAAAGGCAAAAAGCAGTCTTGAGTGTATTGCAGGTCGAGTTTGTTTTGAAAAAATGATGTTCATGCTTGTTTTTGTCTTTCAGTGGCTTCTTTCCAGTAGCCATCAATTTTTTGAGACGATTGCCGGTCATTGGAACGATTCTCAATTTGCCTTGTATACGATCAGTAAGTTTGGCAGAACAGAGCATCTGTGAAAGATTTACAACTTGCACATGTGCATGCACACACATACACACACATATGCAAACACACATGCCCACACATACAAACACACACACTTACACACACACACACACACACACACACACACACACACACACACACACACACACACACACACATACACACACTTATGTAAGTATGTTAAAACATGGATACAAATATGAATGCACACTTTTGGTACGCTATGATGACACTGACTATGTTGTAAAATTATGAAGACAGTCAAATAGACTCTGTTAAGTTGTAGCAATATAGAGTGTGATGGCCAGTTTATCAAGACCGTAAGGCTGTTATACAGTTGTAAATATACAGACTGAAATGGCCAGTTAAGCAAGACAGTCGACTGTAGTAGTCAGTATATCAAGACAGAAGACTTTTGTACAGTTGAAAATATCTAGACTGAAATGCTACTTGGTTGTAAATATATAGACTGAAATGGCCAGTATTTCAAGGTGGTAGACTGTTATACAGTTGTAAATATATAGACTGAAATGGCCAGGACTGTTATACAGTTGTAAATATACAGACTGAAATGGCCAGGACTGTTATACAGTTGTAAATATACAGACTGAAATGGCCAGGACTGTTATACAGTTGTAAATATACAGACTGAAATGGCCATGACTGTTAGACAATTGTAAATATACAGACTGAAATGGCCATGACTGTTAGACAGGACTGTTATACAGTTGTAAATATACAGACTGAAATGGCCATGACTGTTACACAGGACTGTTATACAGTTGTAAATATGCAGACTGAAGTGGCCAGTATTTCAAGGTAGTAGACTGTTACACAGTTGTAAATACATAGACTGAAATGGCCAGAACTGTTACACAGCTGTAAATACATAGACTGAAATGGCAAGAACTGTTGTATAGTTGGAACTGTACACAGACTGAAATGGCCAGGACTGTTGTACAGCGGTAAAATGCACAGACTGAAATGGCCAGGACTGTTGTACAGCTGTAAATGTACAGACTGAAATGGCCAGGACTGTTATACAGCTGCAAATACACAGACTGAAATGGCCAGGACTGTTATACAGCTGTATATACACAGACTGAAATGGCCAGGACTGTTATACAGCTGTATATACGCAGACTGTAATGGCCAGGACTGTTATACAGCTGTATATACACAGACTGAAATGGCCAGGACTGTTATACAGCTGTATATACACAGACTGTAATGGCCAGGACTGTTGTACAGTAGTAAATACACAGACGGAAATGTCCAAAATATCAGGACTGTAGTCTGTAGTGGCCAGTAGAGCAAGACCATTGACTACTGGCCAGCACAGCAGGCATAAGACTGTGTTTTGAGTTGTTGACATAGTGACTATAATTGTTGATATACAGACAGCAAATCTCTCTGTGTGTGTGTGTGTGTGTGTGTGTGTGTGCGCGCGTGTGTGCGTCTGTGTGTGTATGTGTATGTGTGTGCATGTGTGTGTGCATGCATGTGTGTGTGCGTCCACGTTCATGTATGTGAGTGTGTGTGTGTGTTTGTGTGTGTGTGCATGTATATTACTTTAAAATGATAAGCTTGTTACAAAACATTTGTTGATTAAAACGATAAGCTTTTTACAGAACATATGTTGATAAAAACGATAAGCTTGTTACAGAACATATGTTTGATAAAAACATAAGCTTGTTGATAAAATGTTGATAACGATAAGCTTGTTACAGAACATTTGTTGATAAAACTATATAACTTGTCACAGAACATTTGTTGATTAAAACAATAAACTTGTTACAGTACATTTGTTGACGCCAACAGGCAGAATGAGGAAGAAATGATAAGTTGTTCTCAAATGTTTGTTTCAGCTGGCAGACAGATTTGGGGATTCCAATTCTATGGTATAAAGTCTTCCTTTTCTTTGTGGTGCTGGTAGTCTGTGTGCTGGAACAAATTACTGTGTGTAGGTGTGCTGGAGAGAGAGTGAGCGAGAGAGCAAAAGAGACTGTGTGCTTTCGTTTATTTCACCATGTTGATGTGAGTCACTCAGCTTTTGTGTGTGAGCAGCTGTGGTTGATGCAAGTGTGGCTGTGTGCTTGTGCAATCTGAAAGTCATTTTGTGCCGATCTTCATGTATGTAAACGAAGTTGTGCGACTGAATGTCAAACAGTTTTGCTTTGATCTGTCAGTGGACTGGTTTCTCATTGTGGCCCTCTCCAGTCATTGTATGTTTGGACTGTAAAGCAATATTTCTTTATTTCTTTAGAAATATCGCTTGGTTCTTTTCCATAGATAAATCAAGTTTGGGCTTCCAACTTTTCTACAGGCCGAAGTGTATGATCTGTAAACACAGGGTCGATCGCCCTAACGTCGTCATCAATCCATGCCTCAAACTACAGCTGTGTGTCAGCTCAGTGTAGTCCAGCATGATCACAAGTGCATGTGGCTGTCTGCTGGGTGTACAACTTGTACAGACAGCATGAAAGGATAGCCATCTTTCCCTTCCTCTTATACGACTGTATCAGGGAAAAAAATATGAACAGTTAGGTGTTACTTCTGAAGGCCTATCAGAGTGCCACAGTCCCTCATGTCACATTCAAAATTCAGTCCAAGAGAAGAGACCCAGCAGCTGAAAATTTGATTTTGGGATGAAAATTTTCAGCATGGCCGCTGCGAAACAGAGAATTACAAAGGTTATGCCATCCTGCTTCCAGAGCAGAAGGCAGGATTTCAGGGGCAGGAGACTGGACTGTGTATGTGGCAAAACTGATACACCCAAGAACGTCAAACGTTGCGTTTGGTTATTTTTTTTTAATTTTTTGTAATCAGATCAAGGGGGTTGATTTATTTACAGCCCAGAGTGTCTTACAGTCCAAAATGAATGCGTTGCACCCAGCAACGTCTGTCTGTCGGTTTGGGAGAGTTGTGTGTGGCCTGTGTTAGGAGTAAATTGTGTTCTTTTAGGACAAACATTGGAATGGGTTTAATCAGTGTGCTGCCAAAGGTGTGTCTATGAAGGAAGCTTCAGAGAGTCAATCAGCAAAGCAGTTTGAAAATGTGTCCTATTAGCTGTTGATATAATGATTTAGAGATATGTTTGATTTCATGGCAATAATGATAACTATTACCATTCATTATTGCAATGACTTCTTTAATCATATCACGTCTGATTTAAGGCAGTAACATGAAATGTGTACAGTGCATTTGGTATATGCAGCAGTTTATCAGTTCTTGATGGAAAAGATTCACATTTGGTTGTGTAATTTTTGGAAGAGATGAAAATCTCACCATGCCTGTTTTGGGGATCTCATGTTATTGAATGTATATGTAAGCCTGTCATTTCTAATAACCACGCAGTGAAACACCTCACTTTTACGAAAGAGACAGTGAAGCCTCGCATGTTTATGAAACAAACATTGAAACCTGTTACATTTTGTAAATAAGCATCAAAACCTGTCATATTTAGTTAAAAAAAACTTTGAAATCTGTCATGTGTAGTGATTGAACTGAGAAAGATATCATGATCAGTCAAAAAACAGTGAAATCTGTCATGTTTTGTAAGCAAACTATGAAACCTCTTACTTATTTTCCCTTCTATATGTTCCTTAGATTTCAGTTATTTTGAAGTTTACAAAATGTCCATGTTTGGTTGATAAACATGAAAACTTTATGTTTAATAGATAAACATTGAAATACCATCTGTTTAATAAATGAGCAGTGAAACCTCCCATGTTTAGTAAAAGAAAACCCAAACAAACAAAAAAACATGAAGCCTATTATGTTCAGTAAATAAACAGTAAAATTCTCTGGTCTAGTGAATGACCAGGAAAACCTCTTATGTTTAGTATTGAAACTTATAATGTTTTGTAAATACATAGTGAATCCTGACATGTTTGGAACATGAACAGTAAACCTTATCTTGTTGAGTGAATAATCAGTGAAACCTCTCATGTTTGCAAATAATCAGTGACACTTCTGTTGTTTAGTAAAGAAACAGTGAAATATCTCATGTTTTGACAAATAAAGAGTGAAATATCTCCTGTTTAGTAAATAAAGAATGAAACCTGCCGTGTCCCATAGATAATCAGGGAAACTTCTTTTGTTTTGTAAAGAAACAGCAAAACTTCATGTTTTTTTAATGAACGGTTAAACCTCTCCTGTTTAGTACATAGATAGTGGCACTTCTCATGTTTTGTAAGTAAATAGTGAGGCCTGTCTCTTTGAATGAATAAGCAGTGAAACCCACCATGTTTTGTAAATACACAATGAAACCTCTTGTATCTAATAAATAAGCAGTAAAACGTCTCAGAAAAGGCCTTCTAATGTGATGGGTTGCTGTCTTAAACGACAAGCTTTTCTTGAACATTTTCTCTCTGTTCATGCTTGATCTCCTTTTGAATGAAGAACTCCTTCCAATTCAAGACCCGTTTAAGAAAGAAGAAAATTTGTGGGGATGATGTTTCAGAGATTTCCACTGTGCAGTGTTCTGTTTCGTTATTTTCACTGACAACTTCTGCTGCTGTCAATATGGTTTTCCCTTTATCGGTCGATTTTAGCATGTGATTTGTGTGTGCTTGAAAACAACGGCTGACTGAGTCACCATACTGTGCGTTTCTGTGTCGCACATGCACAAAAAACTGTGAAATGCGTTTGAAGATTTCAGACTGAGCGTAGGAACATTCAACATAATGTTAACCAGTAAGCAGGTCTACGCATGGTGTCAGCATCGAGTTGAAACTCAACCAGACTCGGCAGTGTTCTGTTCGGAATGCACCCTCCCCAAGTAGAGTATAACAGACTGCATTTGGACAAAACGTTTTGCAAGCATGCGTGATCGATTTTTTAATGAAGTTACAACTTGACAATGACGTTGTCGCCAAGTCACAATCTATGGCATCATAAAAAAGAAGAGAGTATTTTATTAGTTATCTTTGAAACATCTTAGCTGAAGGAACTGGCTTTGCTAGAGACACATGTGGGGAGGTCTATCCGTCAAAGCTGTATAGCAATCAGAACAACTGCAGCTACTAAATTCTGAAAGAAAAAGTATTTTACGTCACAGGGAAGAATGAGTTTGGGAGAAAAGGCAGTGGAGTGGGAGGGTGCGAGGGAGGGGGGGGGGGGGGGGGGGGGGGGGGGGCAGTGGAGTGGGGGGGGGGTGGGGGGGGGGTAGATTAGAAATAAATTCTTATTGGGGGGGGGGGGGGAGAGGGAACAAAGCCATACCATCAGCCAGCCACGGAGGAAAGTTTTGGAAAATGTTGCTCAAAGTAGATTAGAAATAAATTCTTATTTTCCAACAATTTATGGAGGAAAGGAAAAAAAAAAAAAGAAAATGGACTAACGATAACATTGCTTGTGTATGCAATAACTGTTCTCCCATCAAGTGTACTGCTGTAAAATATGCATTGGTGTTTAAAATACATGCAAGTGTTTTGGGGAAAAAACAATCAGCAATGTCAACCTTTTAGTTACCTTTATACCCTCTCTAAAAAAGTCTGTGAGGTACAAATACTGTGTATAAAGATCCCGCAGAGAGTACGCTAGGTACAAATTCTCTATATTTTTAAAGATCTTGCAGAGGGTACACTAGGTACAAATACTCTATATACAAGTCTTGCAGAAGGTACGCTTGGTACAAATACTCTACATACAAATCTTGCAGAGGGTATGCTAGGTACAAATACTCTGTATAAAAATCTTGCAGCAGAAGGTACACTAGGTACAAAATACTCTGTGTACAAAAATCTTGCAGAAGGTATGCTAGGTACAAATACTCTGTATAAAGATCTTGCTGAATGTATGCTAGGTACAAAATACTCTGTATAAAAATCTTGCAGAAGGTACATTCGGTACAAATACTTTATTTAAAAAAATCTTGCAGAAGGTACACTAGGTACAAAATACTCTGTATAAAAATCTTGCAGAAGGTACAGTAGGTACAAATACTTTATTGAAAAAATCTTGCAGAAGGGATGGTAGGTACAAATACTCTGTAAAAAAAAAAACAACAAATCTTGCAGAGGGTATGCTAGGTACAAATACTGTCTATGAAAATCTTACAGAGGGTACGCTACTCCCTAAGAACAAAAGAGTATGAAGCATCAGACTGTCCTCTGTGTGTGTGTGTGCTCAGTGATTGTTGTTTCCCTCTTTGTGTGGGTGTTGGTGTTTTTCTGTCCACAAGATAATTTCAAAACAGGTCACATGCATCTTGATCAAATGTTGTATGATTTCTCGTGAGGTCATTTCTGCGCCTTTTTTTTTCTATTTTGAAGTTTCTAGGTACAACACAGGAGGAATTTTTTTTTAAGCCAGGCCAAATACAAATCTGGAGGAAAAAAAAAGTGTCCTTATGGGCACATAATTTTTTCATTTGTTCTGGTATTGGCTCAAGAACAAAAGATTTGCATCCCTCTCGTGCTTTACCTTGTTTAGTTGTGTCGTGTTGTGTTGAAATATGTGCAGGGTTTCTTTTGATTCCTCTCTTTTGATGTCGTTTTGTTTGCTTTTTCCTTTTGCTCATGTGTGGGGAGAGAGTGAGTCTGATTTTTTTTGTGTTCTTTTTTTTTGTGGGAGCGGGGTGTGTGTGGGTGTGTGTGTGTGTGGGGGGGGGGGGGGGGGGGGGGTTGAAAGGCAGCATGATGAAAGGGTGAGAAATAAGTGAATTATGATGGACGAGAGGTTGGAATTGTCAGGAAAAACACATATTTGGGGGGTGGGGTGGAGGGGGGAGGTGTCAGTTGGAAAGGTTAAAGAGAGAAAGATAACAGATAGAAAAAAGACTGCATGCGCTTTGTATGTTACATTTGTGTTATATAACATAAAGTTGTCACATTGTGTTAAGGCAGCCTTCCCTCTCTTTCCATCTGCGCAAATCAAAGGGACAATGATGTAGAGTGCATGTGTATGTAGGGAAAGTTTGTGTACACTTATTGAAGTTATTCATTACTGTGAAATAGTGTGGGTCAAAGGTAAACTGCCTGCTTTTATTCATTGTTGATAGCCGTTGATTTCGCTTTGGAGCTAGTAGGACTCGTGTGTTGATGTGTACTTGCATGTTTTCATTTTATGTTGATTTTGGACTGAAAAATGATAGGTAAAAAACATAGTAACAGTGCTCAGATTATGGAAATCACTCGTGTTGTGTGTTTTTTTTTTTAATTGTCTCAAAAAACACAAACTATAAATCCACATAGAATCTATTTATTGGGTATGTAAGGTACGAAATGTGTGTGAATGTGTCTTGCATGAGTACTTTTTTTTTTTTTTTAAAGGAGTGCTAACAATGCTTTTTCTTGTTCTTTCTCTTTTGCAGGATAAAGTATGAGTGTGTGAGCGCACAGTGTATGTATCCTGCTTGATGCTTGTGTATGGTCTGACATGTTTGACCGTGTAGTTCATGTCGTTGCATGGCGTTGGGATTGGGATGGTGAACGTGTCATCTCTCTTTTACTCTTTTTTTTTTTTTTTTTTTTTTGGCCCCCCCTTAATCAGCAATAAGGGGGGAGCAAGTGTGTGACAAACGTGCTATGCACTGTTTACGGTGCCCTTCAATTTTTCTGGTGTCTGGTATCGTTTTTTCCTGGTTGGTTCCCCTGATCTTCTGTTGGACTTTTTTTTTTTTGTGTTTTTTTCTCTCAATCCATTGATGTACCAGTCTCTCTGCCAGGAGTGGTTTCTTCTTGTGGATTTTGTTGTTGTGAATACAAGTGTGGAAATATTCAATGAAAAAAGAAGAAAAGAGGAAAATGACCAGGCAGCATAGAATTCAGTCAGAAAAAATAACTAACCAGAATTGCCATATGGGTTATCGGGACTTAATGGTAAAATCTAGCATGCAATTTGTTGTGGTGTCTCTTAACAGTGTAAACCTGATTGGGTTTTGTTGTTGTTGTTGTTTTTTCACTGAAAGGCGATTTATATTTAAGGATATGGGCCTTTTTTGTATTTTTGTGAAGGATACTTTGAGGGCATGTAGTCGAGCAGTTAGAGCCTTTGACTGTGGAGCAGGTAGTTGTAGGGTCAAACGATTTGTGGGGTTGAGGTTTGGCTCGATATTGTTCTCTGTCCTCCCAACAGCTAAAGGAAACCTGATGGAAAGATTTAAAGTCTGGAATAATCGTTTAAGCCATACACGCACACACACACACACACACACACACACACACACACACACTCATTCACACACATGCACACTCTCTTTAGATATAAACCATGCAATCTATACAACCTTAACATCTTGCTAGAGGTTAGTCTCTTATACTATAGTGAGCATGTGTGTTAAAGGAGGGATTTTTTTTTTACCTTTGCATTGAGAAACAGTGACTGCACTGCATGTGAGAATCCTTTTATCACCAAATTCTTTCTTTTTTCTTTCCTTTTTTTAAAAATTTTTTTTTTTTTTTTTTTTTTTTGCAAAAATATTCTGTAATCAAGACAGATTCAGAAGCAGCATATGTCCATCAGAAAGTATTAGCAGAAATGATCTTACACAGCATGGATAGACTGTATGTAAATATGAGAATGGAAGATGTAAATATGATGACAGAAATAACAAAAAACAACAGAGGGGGAAAAAAAAAAAATTTAACCCACTGGAGAGAGATGAGGAATTGAGTACTTTGACTCGTAGAGTCTTCAAAGCAATGACATAAAGATCATGTCAGTGTGTCTGGTGCAACAGCACTGGTGACTCCTTCAAGAGAAAGAACATGGAGAAAAAGATCATCCACCATCTTGGTACTACAGCACCAGATGGCCTCAACATCAGAGACTGAACCAAATCACAGCTTCCCCCGTCCCCACCTTTCCCCTTTCCCTCCCCTCCCCCTCGTTTTCCTCTTGCCCTACCACCCTTCCCTCTCACTATTTACGTTTCCCATGCGCTACGTCATAATGCAGTGATGATGAAATCCTGATCTTTACGTTATTGCTTTGAAGACTCTACAAGTTGAAGTACTCAATTCCTCAACTCTCCAGTGGGTTCGAAGTTTTTTTTTTCTTCCGTTGTTTTGTCATATTGTTTCGAAAGAACCCAGGCAGTCTAACTTCTTTTATATGATGACAGAAATGTTGATTGTAAGCAAAGTAATGTTTTCATGTAAAAGTACAAAATGTTATCTATTTGTTTTGCATTAGTGTGTGTGTGTGTGTGTGTGTGTGTGAGAGAGAGAAAGCCGTCATTGTGAAGAGTTGTGTGAAGTTGAAGGTAGTGATGGTGTGGTCCGAATGTCCAGTCATTAAGGCCAGGAAAATGTTTCTGTCCTTGTTACATGAATAGCATTCAAATCGGTTTGGTCAGACTGGTTTTTCTGAACTTGTTTGGAGTGGTATGGTCCTGTAGTGATCGTTGCCCGGTGTTCTTCTCTTTAACCTTGAGATTTAGGTTTAGCAGAGTTTTATAGTGGCATAAGCAGCCAACAAGAATTCTGGGTGGAGCTTGTTGAGGAGGAAACAAACATAAATTTCATGTGGCTTATGATTTCCCAACATACAACGGTGTCCGATGGAAAAGCGGTTTTGATATCAGTCACAATGTTCCTTGAGGTGATCGACCATCGTGGAAGTGCAGGTTTCAATCTGGCAGCAGCAACAGTGAAAAAAGAAAAAAAAGAAAAGACTTCAGAAGGGCATTGAGGAGTCATGGCCTGGATGTGGCTCTGCCCCTCATGTTAAAGTGTAGGGAGTTCAAGGCTGAAAACTCTTGGGAGCGGGGAACTTCTCTGAAAACCTGCTGTCCCTGTAGGGACTTCCCGGTGAGTGACCTTCACTCGACTAAATTTGAATATGAATTATTAGTACAAGTGTGTGTGCTGTCGTTTTCCCCAGCTGTTATTTCTTTCAGTTAAGTCTGTTTTAGTGCATACGCAATTTGTGGTCATGTCAAACTACCTCTGGGTCTCTACCTTTTTGGTTATAACACAGTATGAATTACGCATATCAGTGATATATAACAGGGTGAAGAAAGTGAAGTATGTCTGTTGTTCATGTGTTAACAGAAATGTCCACATGTTCAGCTTTCTCTGTATGCGTGTGTGTGTGTATGTGTGTGTGTGTTAGCATAAATGATAGAAAACAGCATCGCGTCTAGGAGTCTGTTATAGGTCTCACCATCTGCTGACTTCATTGGAATTATTTTTTTTTTTTTTTCAATCAGATTAGGTGACCATTAGGGGAAAAATTTGATATCAGCTATGTTTTTTTTCTGTTCATCGTTTTTTCTTTCCACTCTCTGTCTTTGCTCAAAGCGATGTGGCAAGACTGGCAGACGGAGTTGAAGAATGGGTGACGATGATGACAGCTGTCTGCTGTATTGTCTGTACATTGGTAGAGCTAGGGAATGGGGCATTGTTTTATCTTGCTGTGGTGTTGTAGTTGTGTACCAAGTTTGTGTGAGAAAGGGGAGAGAGAGAGAGAGAGAGAGAAGACAGTACTCTGTGACAATGGTCGCAGTGGGGTTTTCTTTTCCGTTTCCTCTGCAGCCATTAAATTTTACACCAATTTATCAATCCTGACACACAGTGTATTATGTTCCCTTGTCATTAGTCTTTCAGAATCTGTTCATGATATTAAGCAGTGCAGCTGTGCTGCTGTGCTCATCAGTATTGTGTGTGTGTGTGTGTGTGTGTGTGTGTTGTTTTGTTTGGTTTTTTTTGTTTTATGGGTTTTTTTCCCCCTAATTTTCAAAGTTCAGGATTTTACAGCGGTTCTTTGAAGTAATTTATATGCTGTCATGTTTACCTTCTTTATCCTTTTTATTTCTTTTTTTTTTTTTAGGTTATCATGATAATCACACAATAGGGCATGAAGAGTAGTTTTGAATTTGATTGTATGGCGATTGACAGCATTAGTGTGGTGGTCACTCTGTTTCTTTACGTTCTCTAGGTATTTGGTGAGTAAATTTGTATGTGCTTATGCATATGTCATACATTTGTATAAAGCTACTGCTCAGGTGTGTTTGTGGCTGTTGCCATACCTTTTGCCTGATGTGAAGGCTTCAAGTTCATTTTCATTACGATGGACTGTAACCCTTCTGATGACGCTTGTGGTTACAGGTTTTTGTCATGTGTTTGATCGTCATACCTCAAACCGTTGTTCGTTTCAAAGTGAGGTGACTGCAGGCAGATATTGAAACAAATTTGAAAACGAAATTATTATTTCGCAGACAAAAAGGGAGAAACAAACCTCAAGGCAAAACACGACACGTTTGGACCTCTTGTGATTCAACGTCCATCTTGCACCCTATTTGAGAAGAATAGGCGACTGCTCCTTGTTCATTTTCACTGTCCTGAATTTTAACTCTTACCTGAAGAAGCCAAAGAGGTAGAAATATGTCGTGTTTTTGGTCATTTGTATGGGCCTTTTGTCCAGTGGAATGATTGTCATTTCTCTTTAAAATGCATTTTAACCATCATCGCCTGTATTTCACCGTCAGCTGTGCCCTTCATCTCAAGTGATGGTTACTCTCTCTTAATATATAAGTAGAAAGAAAATGCATTGAGAGTTAAAGACTTGTGCATGCGTTTTTGAGTGTGTGCCATTATGGGTTCAGTTTTGTTTATGGTATACTCATATATGTTTTTTTTTCTGTTCTTTGTTTCATTTCAGTGTTTGTGGTATGAAATGATTGTACAGCTAAGGCATGTACTGTTTGCAGTGAATATAATGTGGACCAGATGATATATTTCAGTCATCCTCCTTTATTCTTTTATCTGATTAAAGAGAGAAAATTAGTACAATTTGGCAAAAGTTTGGGGGGGTGGTGGTGGTGGGAAGTACATGATCATGTAACTATATCTGTGTCATTTGGCCTGTTGTATGTCAGAAGAAGTTCCTCTGTGGTGCGGTGTTTAAATTACAAGACTTCTAGGCTGGTAGGTCATGGGTTGAATCCCATCAGATGCATTAATGTAACAAATTTTTCATCCCAAGTCCATCCTTCCCAGTACGCTGTGGGAAAACTGGAGCCTTACTGTTAAGTTTCGTCCACTTCATGACTACGTCTCTGACAGTGTGGCTCAAATTTCCTGACCAACACTCCAGGTGTCTGTAGCTCTCAGGCCTGGTCGACTCTGAGGTTTATCATGAAAGGAAATACAGAGCACAGCTTAGTTGCTTTGTCTTAGATCAGGGTAGACACCCATAGCATCGTCTTCCTCTTTCTCATCTCATTGATGATTGTTAGTCTCAAATGGTGTGGCCTTCTAGGTTTCTGCTCTATAGTGATTTTAGTTTCAACTTGCTCTTCGTACCCATGCCACTGTCCAGTTTTTGTCACAGTCGTTGGTAGTAGTAAGACAGTGGAGGCTGTCGTTAGATGGACATGCTTGCATGGAAGGGGAAGCTAACTCCTTTGGGGTGTGCAAATCGCAGTTATTGTCCGAGGGCGACGGTGAAAAAGATGTGTTTGGAGAGTGAACAGTTTTTTTTTTTTTTTTTACACAGATAGACTTGAATAAGAGGGCCCGTGGTCAGATGGTTAGATCGTTTGTTTTTAGAGGCGAGGGTTGTGGGTTCAAACCACTCATGGGGTCATATTTTGCTGCTTGGAAACCCTCTCTGCCCACTTGGTTCAGTTCAGGGAAGGGTGAAGATGGCAGGAGGAGAGAGACAGCTGCTGCCCTCTGTTGTTTGTGCAGTGCCCTAGACATGGTGAGCTTCCGAGAGTTCTCTGCCCCTACGGCTAACAGGTTATGGGAACCTTACCCTTTGACAGACTTGACCCACACACACCCCTAGGATCTTGTTGCTTGTTGGGCAGGAACTCACTGACCAGGCAAGCCACAGAGGGTAGCATCACTGTCTAAGAGTCAGGTGAGGCCAGCTTGTCTGCTGACCTTGTGTAGTCAGAAAGAAGGTGTGAACATTAACGCGCATATTTCAGTCAGAGTAGGAATACAAGTACTTCATCATTTGTCATCTCCACTGAAATTCCTGCCCGGAGTTCTCAGGCCTAGAACAGTTTTGATTTAGCCCCCCCAAAAAACAAAATGGTCAAGATGGTTTCAATGTCTATAAATAAAACGAGGTTGTTATTTGCTGTAGTCCCACTTACATCTCTTCCTCTCTGGTTGTCTTTGCCTGTAGTTCATTGTTTTTTTTTCTGCCTTTGTGATCCGTTTGCCTGTGTTTGCTCTAGCCAGTCTTTACACAAGCTTTCTCTGGTAGAATTTACAGCATGCCAGGTGGTTTTTGTTTTTTGTTTTGTTTTGTTTTTCAAGTCTGGCAGGCAGGCAGTGAAAATGTAATATTGTCAGGATTGTTCTCAAGATGTCTATTCTTAGGTGTCGTCTTCCCTGTGCAGTTGTATTCATGTTTGTGTGTGTGTGTGTTGTTTGTTTTTTTTGTTAATTTCTCATGATGTTCATTATTTTTTTTCCAGGCAAATAGGATGGGGGGGGGGGGGGGGGGGTGGGGGGGGGGCTGGGGGCAAAAAATGAAAGGTCAAGTCTGGCACCCTGAGCAGGGCCAAATTTTTAGCAGCCTGTGAGAAATCAGTGGAAAAGATGTGCTACGAATTTTATGAGTATGTGCGTACTTGTTTGCTGTTGCAATTTTTCTGCATGACAAAGACTTTTCTGTGAGTGATGGCAACCTTGAGAAGGCCCTTGTGACTGGCTGAGGTAGACAACAACAAATAAAGAGCTGGTCCTGCCTTGGACTTGGCATCTCAACCATGCTGATGTCAACATGTTGGCAAGTCAACAGAGAATGGAAATAAATATTTGACCCGAGCAGTCTTTTGGGATTAGGACTTTTGTTGTGATCAACTGGTTACTTGGTTGACGCATTAAGGGAATCCTGTTGCTTTGTGAACTCGATTCTTCCTGTGCTGCCATGTATGATTTGATGTTTGTGTGTGTGGTGAAGGCAAGTCTAGTCTCTGTGTTTGTGTGTGCGCGCGCACGCATGTGTGTGTGTGTGTGTGTGAGCAAGTGCAATAGGAATCAAGAATGTATGCCGGTGAGTGCGCATGTGTATGCCTGGTGATCTGTAGGTTTAGTATTGCTATGCAACTAATACCGACAGCAAAACATTTATGAACAGCTGCAGTTTGAATGTGACAGGTTGGAATTCATGTTCAGAAGTCTGGCTCAAGTGTGTATGGACAGTGGGCAGGGCAACGCAAGATCAATCTGAAGTTAACCTGGTCTCCCTCAGTATGTCTGTACAGGAGAGCCTGCCCGCTGACAAAAACCATTTGTCTGTTAATCTACCAACAATCTATTATAATCAGGTCATGTCACTGCTATGTGCAGACAGGACTGTGTTGTTTGTGAGATGTGTATGGACATCTAATAGTTCATTTTCATCGAGATGCAATGAGATGTCAGATCGTTTGTTCTTGAACCAATAAAGTTCTCCAGTCTGCCTTCTGTGCTTTTCACAGGTCGGCGTTCCTGTGTTTGCATGCATGTTTGTATTCGATGGAACTTAAAATTCCACTTCATTATTATCACTTTTATTTTTGAAGAGCTGTATTCAGCTCGGTCAGAGTTTTCGAATTTCATGTCTTGAGCTGTGAGCCTGTGTGGGAGAGAGTGGAGACCCTTTTCTCTGTATTTGGTGATCAAATCCAGCAAGTTGTGCAACCTATGCTGGTATTCTCCACCTCCTTGGGAAAGGAGAGAGACAAGATGGTGGAGTTAATCCACATCCTAAGACGACGATCAACACAGGACATAAACCCTCACCTTTGTCACATTCCTGACCTTCACTCTCTTAGACAACAAAACCTAATATAGTGATGACACTTTTTTTTTTTCATTTGAGCTTACAAAACTGACTGATCTTTCTATCTGACCCATTCAGAAGACATGATGCACAAGAAGTGACTTATGTAGGTGGTGGTGGTGATGTTTATTCTACAATATAAAACATACTGAACAATGACAAGAGCATCATCGTTGAAATCTGAAAACAGAAATTCGGGCTTGTCATTCTAAAAATACAATATTATGTATATTTGTGTTTTAAGATTTCAAAGGTAATGTAAATTTTTTTGTGTTTCTGGCATGAAATAAAAAGAAAACTTTGAAAAAAAAAAGAATTTAAATTATAAAATTAAACAAGCAAAGTTGTATCCAAGAGTACTGGGGAGAAAACACCACCACGAAGCAGTTCTCATTCTTACTGTTATCAAGGGAAAGTTGCTAAAGATTGTCTGTACTG
The DNA here is from genome assembly GCA_016801955.1 of Conus betulinus. Classification (NCBI taxonomy): domain Eukaryota; kingdom Metazoa; phylum Mollusca; class Gastropoda; order Neogastropoda; family Conidae; genus Conus; species Conus betulinus. The sequence goes on from JADBJO010001750.1 coordinate 171,806, forward strand.
ATTTGTCTTGGTCATTGCTTGGTCTCTGTGTGCCAGTGGACATATACATCTTTAAATGCAGTAAATGTTTTTTGTGCATTTTGCCCACACAAAATTCATATGCCTTAGAGAATAATGCACGTATTTCATTCTGCCCAAAAAGGCCTAATTCTCCAAATGTAAAAAAAAAAAATGTTTTTCAGTGCATTTTTGCCCACACACGCTTTCATACACCTTAGAATAATGCACATATTTCATGTTGCCAAACACTGTAAAATTAAGTATGTGATTAGTGAAAGTGGTCTGGCCTTTAAAAACTGACCCATGTAAAAATTCTTTAAACACACACACACACACAAAACCCTCTAGCCTTTAAAACTGACCCATGTAAAAATTCTCCAAAAAGCAAAAAAAAACATCTGGTAATTGGAATACGCACGACAGTTGGTTTTAAAAACGAAGAACAGATGACAATGGCAGGACAGTGCCAGAAACAGAACATCAACCAAAGTGCCTGTGACTGTTGGACACACATCACTGCAGGTCTGTGGCTGGGCGTGGTCGTCTTCCAGATTTCTGGCAGATAGGCGTCTTCAGCCTTACAGCTCACTGAGGCTGCTGCCGCTCTCTGTTTCACTTGTGGACGGATCTTGGACAAAAAGAACAGACAAAAATGGTAGCAGCTACCCACCAGTGTCATCCATTCTGAAATTTCCTCACAGACATGTACCATGCGCACATGCACACGTGTGCGTGCACACACACACACGCACACACAAACATGCATACGCATGCACACACGCACACACATAACACACACAAATGCACATGAAAACATGTACACGCGCAAGCACACACACACACACACACACGTACATGCATGCGCCACACACACAGACACACTGGTACATACCCTGTGTGGGTCCGTGAAATCAGAGGTACAGTAAAGAGTGTAGGTGAAGCTGAGCCTAAGGCCACTCTTCAGGGCTCCCCCAGTAACTGTCTCCCTGCTAGCAGCTTTTGACCCAGTCCTACACATGTTGGACAGCAATCACTACTCTGTCCTGGAGAGGACAGACGTGTGCCTATAAAGCCAGAATGAACACTTCGATGCAGAGAAAAACGCTGTTTTGTCAGACTTTCGGTCGGTGATATCCCATTTCTTTAGCTGTCTTGGATCTTTTTTCAACTTGTGTGCACACCATCTATAAATTCTTTGTGTCATTTCCACACCACCCCCCCCCCTTTTTTTTTTTTTTTGTTTTTTTTTAGGCAACAGTCAAAATCATGAAAGTGTTGCATTATAAGTGTCCTTCAGAGTTTCAGATTAAAAAAAAAAAAAAACACTAACAGTTGAGCATCAATGGCTGTGGTTGAGATCACTGACCAACTGGAATTAACAGGGAGAGTGAGATAACTGCGCACAAGTGTTAGTGTCTGAGAACCTTGACCAACAACTTAAAGAATTTGTCAATTGGCCACTAATGGCCGTGGCTTAGCTCAGTGCCGCCGTGTAACTTGCAGAATCATGATCAGGCACTGATGGCAGTGGCAATATTCAGGAACAGACAACTTGCAGAATCAGATTCAGGAACAGACAACTTGCAGAATCAGATCAGGCGGCACTGCTGGCAGTGGCTATATTCAGGAACAGACAACTTGCAGAATCAGATTCAGGAACAGACAACTTACAGAATCAGATTCAGGAACAGACAACTTGCAGAGTCAGATTCAGGAACAGACAACTTGCAGAGAGTCAGATTCAGGAACAGACAACTTGCAGAATCGGATGATCAGGCACTGATGGCAGTGGCTTAGATCAATTTCTTAACAACTTGCAGAATAAGATAATCAAGCACTAACAGCAGTGGCTCTGATCAGTGACCCGAAATCTGCAGAATCAGAGATAATCGAGCATTATTCGCAGTGCCTAAGATCCATGACCGAGAGAATTCAATAATCTGGCACCACTGGCAGTGACCAGGGTCAGTGATGGAACAACAGAGAGGTGGCAGGACACAAGCAAAGGGGAGATGAACCATGCTTTGACCTGCCAACACGCAGTCGGTCTCCTTCAGTCGTCAGATCCCCATGGACATCTTGCAGCTTGGCCTCCTGCCTTTCTGGGGGGGGGGGGGGGGGGGGGGGGGGGGGGGGGGGGGCTGGGTACCCAGCAGAGATGTGGAAATGTCTGTTGGCACAGGACTGGCACAATCAGAATTTTGCAGCACCCGGACAGAAGAAGTATTCTGTGTACACAGTCACCATCGTGGGTATATTACTGACTGACTTGCCCAATTCAATGTGAAAGAAAACATCATTTTGAAAATTGTTTGTAAATAGAGGCTTGCCAGATGTAGTTCGTGAATCTTGACAATGCAACAATAAATGTTTTCATTTCATTGTGGATTTATTATTGGTGATGAGGTACAGAAAACAATTTGATTAAACTGCCATTTTGTTACCTGCTTTTCCCTACCAGCTTTCATGAAGTTTCTGACTCTAGTTTAGAGCTATGAAGCTCAAATTCATGTATTCAGGAAGTAAACGGGTATCAAAACGTGCCTTCTGCAATCAATAAAATGTACCTGATAGCATGGCTGATTTATATGTAGTTTTTAACCCTCAAACGACCAAGCTATTTTACCTACGAAAACAACCAAGTGGGGTCCATTTGGACCCCAGTAGATTTTCTGCTGAAATGCTAGCTTTACCAAGTCAATTTTCCCTAAATTATAGTTTTATTACTTCTTTCAACTTTGACAAATATTATCTAATATTCAAATGCAATTATGGTTTACGAAAAAAAAAATAAATAAATAAAAAAGATTGTGGACCAAAAAAGTGAGTGACTTCTCTCCCTTTGAGTCTTTCTTATAGAACAACGTATTTTCTTTCCTTCATAAAATAAGAAATAAAAAATAAAGAGCCTAAAACTAGTCCTGTTGTCCATGGTTTACTGTAACACGATACGAAACATTCAGTAGATGTGAAAAGTCTGATGAAATTCAAGGCGCGGTAACATCATGCGACATAGTGTTATTTCTTGCTGGGTCTGTTTGGACCCCAAAGACATTTTCACTACAATTGTCTTGCCCTCATGCAGATTTTTGTAAAAATGTGAGTCAGTTTCAAAGAGACATAGATTGACAAATTCGTGGCAGGAAATTTTTTTTCTCTAAAAATCTCAAAAACGGCACATAAAAACATGCTGCTGGGGTCCAAACAGACCCCACTTGGTTGCTTGAGGGTTAAACATGGATAATCTTTTGTTCAAAAAACTCTGTCGGAATAAAGTTCAAAGAAAAAAGTACAAGAGTAACACAGGGCTCGAAACTTCCATCCATCTCATTGTGACAACTAAATTTTGTTGGCAGACAAATGCAAATTTTCTCTTTTTTAAAATTTTTTTTTATTACTGCAGAGTTCATGCAACTGACACTATCTGCAGCACAGTCATTTTTTTTTTTTCTTTTTTTTTTTTTTTGTTGTTGTTGTTTTTTTCTTTTGTTAGTTGTGTGTTTTTTTTTTGTTGTTTGTTTTTTTTTTTTTGTTGTTGTTGTTGTTTTGGGGGGTCTTGATCAGAATTTGTAAATTGAAAATCTGACATTGTCATCAGCATAAAATTACCTCTCTTTAGCATGCAGGTACCTTGAAATACTCAACAATCTTGCATCTGGTTTCTGGTCTTCACGAAAGATTTTGGGGACCAAAGATTGTGGCTCTACTCATCGACACACAGGTGGATGATTGTGTGTATGTATGTATGTGTGTAGTGTGTAGTGTGTGTGTGTGTGTGTGTGTGAGGTTTTATACTTCCCAACCCAACAAACAGCAAGATGACATACATACTCCCAAACTCACACAGGTTTTTTTTTTGTTTTACCTCATGAGTCCAAAAGGCAAGTGGCAGTTTAAAGGCAACCTGTCTCCCAGGAATATATAATACCTACCCTCATCTGAGCTCTGCTCAAAGGAAGCCAAAACCTGGTTGACAGCTACATGGATCTTCTTGGCTTGGCTTGAACTGCTAGCTGGAAAATCATCCCCATTCTCAGAGTCTGACTTGCTCGTTCCAACAAGGAGCTTGCGTATCTTGGGTGGTGGGCACTTCACTAAATTGGTCAGCATGAAGTAGTAATCTCTCTGCAAGATTTGGGCACAACAAAACAAAAATAAGCATTCTGCTGTGTGTGTGTGTGTGTGTGTGTGTGTGTGTGTGTGTGTGCATGTATGCATGTGTGTGTGTGTGTGTGTGTATGTGCATGTATGCGCACGCATGTGTGTGTGCATACATGCGTGCATCACTTTTAAAATTTCTTGTGCTTAAGAACACTTAGGTGAAGTGGTACAAATGTGTTGGGGAAAAAACAGAACTTGGTGGAAACGTTTTTTTTTTTTGTTTTTTTTTTTTGCTATCCCAACCTCTGCGCCACCTCAGAGGCAATGCACATACTCCACTCATTCTGACACCCCATCCACAACCACAGGCCTGTTGGCCCCACCGCAGCCCCAGCACCGACAATTCACAGGGAGCAGTCAATGTCAAGTCATCAAGAGGCAACCCACCAGAAAAGACATTGCATTGCTGCCGAGTCACTTCGGTGGTGTTCAGTGGCGCCTGTTCTGATCTAACATATGCAGGACACCACCTACTAAGCCCCCTTCTGATGACAGTAATTGCTTAGTCGCGGAGTCGGCGTGAGTGAGCTCTCCCTCCGGAGGGCGCCACCACATCCGTCCAACGACAGCCCCCATGGGACTCACCGATACTGGTGACCCTGACGGAACCAAACCAAGGCCACAGACATGGAGAGGACATTGAAACTGAGGTCACCATGAGAGCAGGGCATGAAGGGCCACAGAATTTGAGACTTTTTTTTTTTTTTTTTTTTTGCTGATCGATGAGAATGAGGATGATTAAGATGATGCTACAGATTTCCATTTCGGTCTGAGACTACATGACAGGCTGTACTGTACGCTTCCTTTCAGAATATATCCCGGCATCAACCGGGCCCAAGAGAAAACGGCACCTGCAGTGTTGGTCATGAAATTTGAGCAACACTCTCAGAAACGCATCCATTAAGTGGATGAAACTCGACTGTGTGGTCCCAGTCTTCCAACTGAGTCCGCAGCAAACTCAACTCTGGGTAGGAGCTGGTCGGGGCAGAAAAACCCACATGACTCATATGGGATTCGAACCCACAACCTCCCAACCGGGAGTCCGCAACGCTAACCACTTTGCCACGGCAACTGGTAAAATTGGTGAAAACTTTGTGCAAAGACCCTGTCATGTGCACAGGATGTGTGAAGGTATTGTGTGCACATGCTGTTTTGTGTTTTAAGATTGAACGTCAGCGGTACTGGGGTATTGAGAGAAAAAAGATCATGTGACTGTACGGCGCCTTTTTGTTGGATAGTGGCCGGGTGAGTACTGCTTGGGAGCGCTGCATGCGTTATTTAACTTGGCTAGAAAATGTTATAATCACTTGCTCTACGCCAGCCGGGGGAGTCACATGGTCTGTTGTTTACAGCAACTGAAGACCGATGCAAGGCTGATGCATCATTGAGGTATTTTTGTTGTTAATGTTTAACTGGAGAGAAGTAAAATCTTTGGGGAAAAATTGAAGAAAACATTTGTATTCAAAAGAAAAGAAAAGAACCAGTGTGGTTACACTTGTAACATTTCTTTATAAAAGAATGGGGAAAAGAAAGGGAAAGTAATATTTCAAAGTAAAAACTTATAAGAGAAGGTCACTGTTTACATCTTCATGTTGAAGTGAGTCTCCTTAGTTACTGTAGAACTGCACGTGGTTCCGAGTGTGTTGACAGGTTGCCTGTCTCACATCGGGCCACGGGTGGGAGTATTTGGAGGTGGTGGAGGTGCCGGACCTGACCCCAGCCTGGGACAGGTGGCGGACCAGGTCTGCAGTACCTTTCCTCAAGGGGGAGAATCATGTTGATGAAGAACAACCCTGGTGTATTTCCCCATATGGATGAAGAATGACTCTGGCGCATACCCCCATGATGTTATGACTTTATTATATAACCTCAACTGTTGTGACAATGGTATATAGTATAAATACGGTGATGATGGATAGTGACATAACCTCCAAGTTTTATGAATGTTTCAATTGAAGGGGAAACAGTACCTGATGTTACCTCCTTAGTGGAGAGAGGGGGGGGGGGGGGGGGTATTTATTTGTGTTAAGTCCTTGGTGGGAGAGAGGAGGTGTGTTTGTGTTTATTTTGTGTTGCGTCCCCATTGGAGAGAACATGTGGATAAGTGAATTTGAGAATTGAAAGTGCTAATCATATTTGTTCTCCTGTAGGAGGAGGGGAAGGGGAAAAAAAACAACTTTTTCGGTGTGGTGTACTTATTTGACGCACCTTGGGTGAAAGGAGTGATTGCGCGCATTTGCAGAGTTTGCTTTGGCGGTGGTGCGGGCGTGTGTGGCACGACTTTGAGAAGCATGACAGACTTTCTGTTGGCATTTTTTTTCTCCTCGAATCTTCCCATGCCCACGCAGTAGTATTACTCCACACACTGCTCGGTCCCATTCCCCCCTGAAACACCCACACAGACACCTCCACTGGCACAGCCTCAGCACTGCAGTCCATAAGGGCGGAAACTCTTTCAAGGTCCTCGTAGGGCAACCCACCGGAGGAGACACAGCACTACCATAGAATCACCTTGTTGGTGTTAAGTAGAACCTGAGTCCATAGGGAACGAGCACTTTCAGGGTCATCATGAGGCAACCCACTGAAGGAGACACGGCACTACCACAGAATCACCTCATTGGTGTTCTGTGTTTACCTGTTTGAACCCCAACCACTGTCTAAGTCCCCTTCACCTTGTCATGGAGCCGGTGGGAGCATCCTCCTCAAGAGGGCGCCACCATGCCCATCTGGCGCGGCCCCCATGAACTTGCCAGCACCAGGTCATCATCAAGGACATGGAGAGAAACATTTTGTAGATGAGGTGTCTGTTATTGCGGGGTATGGGATCAAGGCGAGAGGGGAAAGAGGACAGAATCGTGATCCACTCACCAAGTCCGTGGCAGACTGAAAAATGAACTCCTCCGCCCTTTTGGCGCATTCATGTTTGCCCATCATGTGCCTTCTGGTGAGGGTCGCATCCTCTGCCAGCTCCAGTCTGCAAAGCATCAACAGGAGCAGACGTCTGTGAAGCCAATGAGAAACAGGAACAGTCTGTAGTCTCCCTACGTCCATATGTCTCCCCATGCATCTAGGATCCCCCCTCCCCCACCCCCCCTTTCTCCTGTTTCTTCAAAGGTAAGGTAAGGTTATGTTGCTATAGCCTAGCCGACCGCAAAGGGCCATATCAGGGCTGTCACCACGTTGAAGTCAGCTCACAAGTCACACACAACAACCCACTTTTCACACATCTCTTTAAAATACACCCTTTTAAAAACGCACCAGAAACTTAAATAAAAAAAAAAAAAACTTTGTTCCCTAAAATCTTAGATCAGATGAAAAAAAAACAATGTTATCTCCTTCAGAAATCTGAAGATCAAGTCAGGCGGGGACATCTCTGAACAGGGTTTTCATGGAATCTACTGTAAAGTGTTGACGGTTTCTTCAAGGACATATTCTCTCACATGGCTGTTTTTCACAGATCTGTGTTCCCTCAAATCTGTTTTCTCAGGTGTACATCCCCCACCCCCCCCCCCCCCCCCCCCACCCCCATTCTACCTCCAACCCTCTCCCAGGTGTGTGCTGCTCACACCAGATCTGTGTTTCTTCAGATCCGGTCTTCATTTCCCCCAAGTCTGTGTGTCTGTGTTCCCCAGTCTGTGGTTTCTCCAAGTCTGCATTGACTCAGATCTCCGTTTCCCCAGATCCACATTGCCACAAGATCCACGCCTCCCAAAGGGGCATCTCATGTCCTACCGCCCCCTTTCCCCAAGTGCAGTGTGAGATCACCTGGCCTGTCACTGAATCAGCTGACACTAATCATGAAACATATGTAAAAAAAAAATCAAATGATTAAAAATCAGATACCACGACCTACATCTACATCAACATTCAAGAGACCCAGAATGCTTCACGATGACCCGGAGTGAAGATGAAGGTTGTGTGACACAAAGTGTGTCACGGTAATGCAGAGTGATGTGAAGGACTGTGTTACCTGACCCAGAATGAACCAGACCAGCTAAGGCTTAGAGGAAAGGTCAAGTGATGCATCATGGGATGCTGCTGGCCACACCGAGGTTAAAGGTCAAGTGGCTCCATTAGGGGTCAGATTTAGGCAAACACGTCTCATTCACACACACACACACACACACACACACACACACACACACACACACACACGCGCACGCACCCCCCCCCCCCACCCCACACAACACCACACCACACCGTTCGCTCACTCACACATACACAATCTACATCCACACACACCTACCCCCCCCCACCCACCCACCCACACACACACACACACACATGCACACACACACGCACGCACACCAACACTCACACATACACACACACACACACACACACACACACACACACACACACACACACACACACACCACACCACACACACACACACACACACACACACACACACACACACACCTACACCCACATCCACATCCGACACCTCTGAAAGTATGCCTATACAGGAAAAAATGGCAAGAGCTTGTCCGTCAAAAAAAAAATAATAATAATAAAAATAAATAAAAAAAATCTCCCCCCCCCCCTTCCCCCCTTCTTTGCTGTCTGTCAGACATTTCCAGCACTCACATCTTCTCCACCATCAACTCTCTCAGCTCAGCAGACACCAGGCTCTGCCAGGGCTTGGCGTCGCTGCCAGACGCAGCTCCTTGGTCGGCGCCACCGCTGCTGCTGGTGCCCGCAACGGATGCAGTGGTGTAGTTGCGGCTGTTGCGAGCCTCGACGCTCCAGGGGTCGTCTCCCCTTTCTGTTTTTCACCTGTGTGTGTGTGAGAGAAGATAGCAGAATAGGTTTTGTAGGGTTGATGAGGGCAGCTGGAAGTGGTGCTGGTTGTGGTGGTGAAGCATTGGTTCTGGTGACAGTAGTGATGGAGGGTGTGTGGTGGTGGCTGTGGCGGCGGTGGCGGTGTGGTGGTCGTGGTGCTGCTGGTGCTG
>JADBJO010001750.1:185921-230921 GCA_016801955.1 Conus betulinus
TTGTTGCAACACATGTGTGTGTGTGTGTGTCAACATTTCACGTCTGTATTGTCTTCTGTGTTAGATAAGCATTAGTTTTGATGTTGGTTGGTATGTATGTTTGCGTTTGATATTAGTTTTCAGTGACGCTGAAGTGAGCATGATTCTCACAACAGGCAGCTTCCTTACTAGGTACTCTGCACGCCACACCACACCACACCGCACTGCACCACACCGCCGCACCACACCACACACCACACCACACCGCACTACATCACACTACATAGCTCTACAATGCTCTTAACCACACACGTAATGCAATGTAATGCTACACAACACAACTCTACTCCACACTACACCACATTATACTACATTATAACATACCACACCATACCACACCTCACCTTACCACCACACACACACCACACCTCACCTCACCACACCACACCCACCACACACCACACCCTCACCACACCACCTCACCTCACCACACCTCACCACACCACACCACTTCACCACACACACCACACCTCACCACACCCACCCTCACCCACCACACCTCGCGCCCTCACACACCTCACACCACACCACACCACACACACCACACCCACACCTCACACACCAAAGACCACACCACACCACACCACACACACCATGATACTACATTACAACATACCACACACCACACCACACCACACCACACCACACCACACCTCACCACACCAGCCTCCACAACGCTGGGATGCACAGCAACCCACACAGCAAAGGGAAGCAACCCCACAGACCAACTGTACACTACACGAGGATGCACAGCACGTGGAACACCCGCACAGCAAAGGGAAGCAACCCCCTTGACCCCTTGACACAAGTGTACACAATGCACTACACTTCACTACACCAGGATGACACATCAACGAGAAACATCCACACACCAAAGGGACCCCACCCCCCTACACACACACACACACACACACACACACACACACACACACCTGCTCCTCCCGCCCCCTCCCATACCAACCGTACATTTTCAGCACGACCTTGTCCTTGTGGATGCTGGCAAGGTGTTCAGGCTTGAGCTGGACAACCTCATCCTCCGCCGTCTTCGTCTTGCCCAGGACAGTGTCCATACTGGCGATGGTGGCCGAGAGGGCTCCAGTCGTCCACAGACACCCGTCCTCCTGAAGCCGACTCCGGGGCCTGGGTGTCTGCGGCACTCTGTACGTGCTGATGATGGCCACCTGCCGCTCGATTTCGTCGGAATCGTAAAGATCGTGCTCACTCGGAGCAGCCTCCTGACTTTCAAGGACTTGGGGGCCGTCAGTGCTGGACCTGTCCGTAAACGCCATCGGCTGGTTTTCAGAGTTTGTAGCATTGTGTGGGCTTGGGGTGGTTGGCGGGATTCGAGATGGGGATGTCGTTCGGTGTATCGGGCGGTGAGGTCAGCAGTGATGTCACTCACCGGAACGGCTTGCTTCTGGGAGTCGGAGCTGTTGCAAGAGTTGCTCTGGTCAACGTCGATATCCTGGATCTGGAATCCAGAACCAGAGTAGGAGTCGGGTTCATCAATGTCAGCATATCGATTAGAAGACCCGGAGGTACTCTCAGAGTCGATGCCATCCTCGACGACGGCTTGGTGCTGGTAGAGTTGGCTGCTGGCGTGGTGTGGGAGTCGCCGCCCCTCTCCAGAATGGCGTGGTTGTGGGATTCCCCGCCGCTGTACGAGTTCTTGTTGACCGGAACAGCTGGGGATTGAGGTCGCGTGGCGCCGTTAGACTGAACGTCTCCCATGGGAACAGCCTTGGCCTGTGACCCAGAGGGTTCGTGAGCGCTGACGTCACTTCCGAGAGCAGCCTGGTTGTGAGAGTTCGTGGCGTTGCCGAGGTTACTGGTGCTGACGAAGTCTGTTTGGTTCTGGGGTGTGGATTCGTAGCGGAAGGTGACGAGGACATTCTGGATCTGGCTTTGGTCTAAAGTGGGAGAGGTCAGTTCACCCACGACACCCGGACTGGTCGGGGGATATGTCCAGACGCCGGACAGTCACGTTCATGGGGTGCAGAGACCCGTCGAGTGCCACGGCACGCACGTTCGACAGGCCGATCTGCATGGGCATCGGCTGATCGCCCCCCACCAACTCCACCCGGGGCCTGCGACACATGGATGATTTGTTGCGGTGCGTCGACCACCGGAAGTTCACACCCGGTTCTCTGTCGGAGGGTGGGGACTGCTCTTGCTGTCGGTCTTCTGGAAGCTCATCCAGGTCATCGCCAGAGGGCGCAGACTCGGACCTGCCTGTGACAGTCCATGGAACAAAATGAGACGAGTCGGAGATGGGTATTCATAAAGGCCCTGATGCCTTTAGAAGAGGGATGCACAGAGGATAATAACCTTACATAACAGTGTTTGGGTTGTAATTCGTTTGCCCCCTTCGTTTCTCTGGCGGATTGATTATAATTTCTCTTTTTGAAAAAAAAAAAATTGTTAAAGTTTCAGCCTGCAGTCATCTCCCTTCGAAACTGACATAATACACTGACAGCAGATGAGTGACACGATTAAAGCTGACATGGCAGAACCTACTTTGCAGTTTTGGATCCTTTTTTCTAGAAATAAATATCCAGCCGTTTCACTCCCTTACCGTTTGTTGAAGCTGTCAACAAGATTACCTTGGAGGAGGTAATGCGGCTGTTTGCTCCTGTGGTGCATGACATAAATGGGCAAATGCTCCTACGACCATTTGAAGTTTCTACATCGTTGACAAGGTGCATAGATATCTGCCATACCGAATCTGAACTATGATGACAAACGCCAACTTTTCAAATGTCTTTCGATGACAATAAACGAACATCAGTAAACAAAATTGCCGTCAGTTTGAAAATAATAGACAGTCACAAATACTATTATCCCGTCACCCTCGTCTCCTCACAATCTCCAGCCCCCCCCCCCCCCCCCCTCCCCCCATCCCCCCACCCCCCACCTCTCTCTCTCTCTCTCTCTCTCTCTCCTCTCTCTCTCTCTCTCTCTCTCTCTCTCTCTCTCTCTCTCTCTCTCTTTTCGGCAATTAAAAACAAATGGCATGTTAGCCTTCTTGCGAGACTGAGGCATAGAAATCTTGGACTTGCTGCAAACAGGAGATCGCTTGCCCAGGGTCAGGACTCACAACTCGTTCTTCGTCAGACTCCTCTTTTTGTGTGCAATATTTTGCAACTCGAAACTCCTCTGATCTGACTGCCTATGACAGCAGGGAAAAGGACAGTTATCTTCTCAGAATCTGAACGATCACCAAGAGCCGGTTTTTAACAACAACAAAAATAAATCAAAGTAGCAAACATGCACCTATAGGCCTGTTACTTTTTGATGCTGTGGTTACGCTTTCTTCAGAACGAATGATTCATTTTCTTAACCCAGTTTCACTGAGAAAGATACAGAGAGGAAACTATATCCTTATATCTGAAAACGAAGAAACCATAGCCTCTCTTGGATGAACAGGATGAAGGAACCGTCGATGCAGAGTTTGTTGCAGAGGTACGTAACGCCAGAAAGAAATGTTATCCTCTTAGTCTTTCTTTCTTTTTTGTTCTTGGTGAAATCGAATTGATAGTAATGGAGAAACACACTACTTTCACACACACACACACACACACACACACACACACAGAGAGAGACAGAGAGAGAGAGATGAGAGAGCATGTATAGCTGTGCCTTCTAGGGGATTTATATAAAAGCCAGCCAAAATAGCTGTGCTCTGATAACCACCGCGTCTCCGAGCTTATTTTGTGTGTGCCCTAAGACGTAATGGGTTTAATCTTACCAGAAATGAAAATTATTTGCAAGCGTGGTCAATGTTGGTGTGTAGGTTTGCTTTGATACTATGACCAAGTTTCGTTTCGTTTGGTTTTGTTTTTAGTCAATTTTTGTCAGCCATCAGAGCACTGCATGATTCTCTATTCGTCGCTAAATAGTCTCCCTTGGCACTACAGCTGTACAGAGGCCATGCCAGCAGAATGCATCATGTTAATCTCTCTCTCTCTCTCTCTCTCTCTCTCTGGGCTCCGAGGTGGACAAAGATGAACGTTCTACCGCCATTGTAGTGGCCCCCGCCACTCAGCAAGCGAGTCCACTGTCGTCAGTAGGGGGGTGTCCAGGATACGTGGACTCGGAGCACAGCACTGAACACCAGCACAGTGACCCTGCAGCAGTGCAATGTCTGGGAGTTATGAAATCCGGAGACTATCCTCTACTGCCATCTTGATCTTCCTTGATCTCAATCAGTTGTGCCGGGAGGGCACAGTGGTCAAATTTAGAAAGAGAGGGTGTTAGTTACCTCCAAGGACATAGACAGACAAGGGCACAGAGGTCAAATTTAGAAAGAGAGGGAGTTAGTTACCGCCAAGGACATAGTCAAACAAAGTACAGGACAAGACAAACACAATGCATTTCAGCCTCTTGGGTCTTCTTCAGGCAAAAGCAAATAACCTTTAGGACAGTGAAAACGAAGAACGAGAAACCACTTTTCATATTCGCGCGCGATCACACAGAGAGGTTTTCAATCCGAACCCCACGGGTGGCTCCAACTCACGTCAGTGGGCGATTCACTTGGTGGTGCTCTGGGTATGTGGGGTCGGATACAGGCTACAAGGCACCTTCAGAGTGACACTGCATGACTACACGGGTTTCTTTTGGTGGCTGACCTGTGCAGGAGTTTGGGAAATGTCAGCTCTCACTAAATCTTCCCTCCTATTTGACTGAAACAACAGTTTACATGTGGGGGTCAGAAAGGGAATCTTCTTGGAAAGCTCTTTCTGCCCTGTCTTCTTGCTCCCCCCCCCCCCCCTTTTTTTTTTTCTAATCTGTGAAACATTAGCATGTGCGGGTGCAAATGTGTTTACTTTGAGGAAAGATTCTTTTCTTTAAACTAATGACACACACAGCGAGATAGCCTTGTTTGTGCCGAGGAAATACAAAATATTACTGAGGTTTGCCCCCCCCCCCCCCCCCCCCCCCCCCCAACAACGTACAAACTTAAAAAATGTATGCATGAGACAGGACGGAGGTGGGTTGGGAAAGGGGGGAGGGGGGGGGGGGAGCAGGAATCTTTCATAGCAGGTTTTTCTGCCTTAAATAAAGACTTGATATTGACTGGTTCAGGAGTTGGGAAGTTGGATTTCGGCGTTATTTTCAGTTTTAAGTTAGAACGGGCAACATTTGTCGATCCTGTTCTGCTACTACTCCTTATGTATCATAGTATGCGACCTGGCAAACAACGTAAAACCTTACCTGCTGGTGAATGGTGGACGCTGTCCGTCATCTTGTCGTCAAGCCGTGGGTTTAATTCCCAAGAGCGACATAAAATGTCACACTATAGCACACAAGCTGACAGGACGGACGACAGCCACACACCTACATTGACGGGTCAACAGCCAGACTCCTATCCAGTGAGCACAGTTCAGCCACAATGTTATGCTCCGACGTCAGTGAGGGCTGTGTGTGTGTGTGTGTGTGTGTGTGTGTGTGTGAGCGTGTGCACGTTTATCTCTGTGTTTGGGTCTCTCTCTCTCTCTCTCTCTGTGCCCAGATCCCTGGTGCTGCCTGTGTGTGTGTGTGTGTGTGTGTGTGAATGTGTGACTCTCTGTCGCTCTTTCTGACTCTGTGAAGATCCCCTCCCAGACTCCTATGGACCTCCCCCCCCCCCCCCCCCCCCTTCCCGAACTGTAAAGAAAATCTGTCAAACTATTCTTGTGATATCAGCCAAATTCTAGGAGAGGATACCCCTTCCCCGTTTTTTTTTTTTTTTTTTTGGATTAGAATTGTCCTCCACCTTCTCCCCTCACGCGTTTTTACAATTTTTTTTTTAACAAGAAATTCCCTCCTCCACCCCTCCCCCTTTATAGTGCTTTGGAAGAGGGCAGCCCCGCCTCCTCCCTACCCCCCTCCCCCTCTCCTTCCCCATTTGCTCATACGCCAGCGCCGCTACAGGCTGCACACCAAAATTGATGTGTTAAGGCTTTGCCTAAGAGTCGAGTATTTATAGACTGGCACAATGATTGTTTTGAGATTTGTTTTTCTTGTATCTTAAAGCTGATTCTTCTCGTTTTTTTTTTTCCTATGCCATCAAGGCACAAGCCAGGTGGTTTCAAGCAGACAGATTAAAATCAAAAGAATGGCACTGTCCGGGGGAAAACCACCTGGCCCAAAGATAGCTTCACAGGTGAGTGCAAAGCCTGAAATGTGACGTCAGCTAATAAGGGGAAGGTCATGTATTTGAAGAATGTGAATGATTTCATCGGTGGAAATAAAAAGAAAGTGAACTGGTTGGGGGGTGTGTGGAGGGTGTGTGTGTGTTGTTCTTTTGATCAATTATCAGTTTAACATCAAATGCTGGCTCAAACTTACGCAAGGCCTCAAAATGGGGCTTTCGGAGCGTGTGTCCTATCCATCGCCATCTTCTTTTGCGGATGTCTTGCTCGTCTGGCAGTTGGTTACACCTTTCCCACAGCTCTTTGTTGCCGATTGTCTCTGGCCAGTGGATCTGGAGAATCTTTTGCAGGCAGCTGTTGATGAACGTCTGCAGTTTTTCAATGGTGGTTTTTGTGGTTCGCCAGGTCTCTGATCCATATAAGAGGACGGATTTGACGGTTGGATTGAGGAGGCGGATTTTCGTGCTGGCGGTGATTAGTCGAGATTTCCACATGTTTTTCAGAATGATGAAGGTTGCTCTTGATTTCCCAGCTTACATGAACTAAAAAATGAGTTGGTGCAAAATCTTAACTGTGGTGTGTGACCAGAACCTATGGAACTGCTCTCATCTTCTCCGGCTAAGAGTGTTCACGTTGGTGCAGCAGTCTCAGGATTTGTGTGATAGTTATGGAGAATGCGCTGTGCGTTATCGGCCGATGCAGGCAGCACGAAGCATCTTACATTCCCCGTGAGGCTTTCGTGCAGCCTGGAGATGGCTTTGTGGGGCGGAATGGTTGAGAGTGGCAGCGTCCTTACTGCATGGCTTTCATGGCATTGAGTGTGTTGGGCCAGTGGGTCCGACGGCTGTCAAGTCAGAAACCGCGTGGTTACACACCTGTACTGATCCTGGCTTGAGATGTGTGTGTGTGTGCACGCACGTTTGTATACGTGTGCATGAGAGTGCGCGCACATATATGCGAGTTCATGCATGCATTCTCCCAGTTCAGTTCAGTTCAGTAGTTTTATTTAACGTCTTTTCATCACAAGATGATCTTAGACCTCTGCATTCTCCCACACCTGTGATATAGTGTGGCAAGTCAGAGTGTGTTTGCATATCAGTGCTTATGTTAGTGTGTATGTCAGTGAGTCTGTCTGTCAGAGAGAGAGAGAGAGAGAGAGAGAGAGAGAGAGAGAGAGAGAGAGATGTGTACCGTGTGTCTGTGTATATCACAGAGGGATAGATTTTGTGTACTGTGTGTGTCAGTGTATGTGTTTATCATACACAGAAACACAGAGCATGAGAGAGAGAGATTGTGTACTGTGCCTGTCAGTGTATGTGTTTAGAGAGAGAGAGAGAGAGAGAGAGAGAGAGAGAGAGAGAGAGAGAGAGAGATGTGTGTGTGAGTGTGCGTGTGTGTGCAAGTGCATGTGTGTGTGCAGACATAAAGAGGACAGGCTACACCTGGGGACATCAGAGCAATTGGCTCCAGAGTGGGATGGCTGGAGACAACTTGTGTGTGTGTGTGTGTGTGCGCGTGCACGTTTATGTATGTGCATGACAGTGCACGCATGTGTGTGAATATACGCATGCATTCTTGCACACATGTGATGTAGTGTGATAAATCAGAGTGTATTTGCATAGCTGTGCTTACGTACAGTGTGTATGCCAGTAGGAGAGAGAGAGAGAGAGAGAGAGAGAGAGAGAGAGAGAGAGATTTTGTGTACCGTGTGTGTGTCAGTGTATGTGTCTATCACAGAGAGAGGGATAGAGAGAGTGAGAGAGATAGATTATGTGTACTGTGTGTCTTAGTGTATGTGTTTATGAGAGAGAGAGACAGACAGACAGTGTGTGTGTGTGTGTGTGTGTGTGTGTGTGTGTGTGTGTGTGTGTGTGTGTGACAGAGAGAGAGAGAGACAGAGAGAGAGAGAGAGAGAGAGTGTGCAGACATAAAGAGGACAGGCTACACCTGACGACATCAGAGCAGTTGGCTCCTGAGTGTGGGATGGCTGGAGAGAATTGTCATGGCTTTTGTTGCAGATAGAGCCAGAAGTGCAGGAAGGGTGAGCTGGGCTGAAGTATCTTAACTCCCTCAATGATGCTCCAGCTGAAAATTGATTCCTGAGGTCCATTTCTTTTGTTGAAAAGAAGCTGTGTTGTAAGGTTTTGAATATTCTCCCAGTGAAGACTATTATACAAGAAGGCCCTGAAAGTACCCAAACAATAGAAATCCAGTTTGTGTAACAACCTTGTTCTTGAGTCATACCTCAGTCGTTTTCCTTTCAAAGATATTGGAACTAAACAACAGCCAGCTTTGACATCGCTTCTTTACAACCTTTTGTCATTCAAGTGGGGAAAAAATGCCTGGTAAAATAACATTTTACATCCTGTTCCCTTCTTAGGACTGCTTCTCTGACAATACATACATAGCTGACAGTCTTCTGGAGTCCAGGTTTGGGAACCAGGGGATGAAGGGGAAGGTGGAGTGGACAGAGGGCAGTTTGGCATTTGATTGAAAACATTTATGCCCCCTTATGTTTCAGTTGACACATGTGGGGGGTTGAACAAGTTAATGCATTTCCCACACACATAACTGCCAACATTTACTTAACTTTATTTGGGCTTTAATCTGCAATACTTTATCATTTCTATTCAAGAATTAGCCCCCTAACACCACATTTTTTTTGTAAAAAAAAAAAAAAAAAAGTAAAATTCAGGAGTTTTTCGCTAAATGCCGGATAATTGGAATTGTTTCTAAATCAGAGAAATTCCAGAAGAATTCAGGAAAGTGGTAGCTTTGTACATCTATATATTGCTTAGTTTCCTAAAGACTGTGATTCAGAAAAAAAAAAAAAAGTTTTTGGCTGAAACTTCAGTTTATGACAGTTAATTACAGATGGGCAGATTTGGTTGAAGAAATATAGGAAAGGTATACAGAGACCTGTCTGATTACAACTTTAGTTGTTTTTTTTTTTTTTTTTTTTTTTTTTTTTACATATTCCCACACAGCTATAGAATTTCTGAGTAGCATGTAGACTTTTCTAACTTAAAAAACGAAACAAAACAAAAAAAAAAAAAACCATACAACCGTATTCCATTTTTCTGAAAACATAAGTCTTAATTCTTTGCTGTTACTCTCTGAACAATCTTTGATTTGCTGAAGTCCTGGCAACAAAATTTTTCACTCCACTTACACACACACTCTTATTAACACAAAAAGACTTTTTGTGTTATATTTTAATATATTACATTATTTTTCATCATTAAATGATTTAAACATATTTCAATGTACAGTTTATCTTAGTTTAACATGATGGTATTTTAAAGGACTTTTGATCTAGCTTAGGATGCTCTGAGGACAATCCAAAAAGGAAAAAAAAAGCTGAACATTCAAACATTCTAAGTATTATTTCTGTCTAGGAAAAAAATGCTCATCATCATATTATATACTTGTAAAAATGCAGTCGCTAAATTTCTTTTAGAAAAATTCAGTGAAAATGAAATGTGCTTGACAAACAGCACCTCAGAATGTATTCCAGCTGTGCTGCCTGTTGTAACATTTTCTTTCACAAGTTACTGAACAATACAGCAAGGTAATATCTGAAACAGACTGGGGAAAGCAGTGAACTGAAACAAGACATGTGAATGACAACACAAGCAAGCATACAATTCATCATACAAGACAAATATCTGTCTCTCAGTTCTGGTGTTATCAGATAAAATGATTTCTTAACATTTTGTTTTCAGTAGATTGGCTCTTGCACATTTTTGAATTGTGATCTTGATTTCAAAGTGAGGTGACTTCAGACAGGAATTGAAACAAAACCTGAAAGAAAATTTACTATTCCACTTATCGAAAGAGATAAACGCGAAGTGTTTAGACCTCTTTGATTTTCTTCAGGCAAGACCTCTTTGATTTTCTTCAGGCAAGAAGAAGCAACATTCAAGACAAAACAAAGAACGAACTCTCACTTATCCCCTTGAACTGGGCGCAAAATGGATGCCCCCCAATATGAGGAATAAATGATTGTTTGAGGAGATAAGTGATTGTTCATTCTTTGTTTTCATTCTCTTGAATGTTGTTAGTCTTGCCTGAAGAAGCCCAAAGAGGTCAGAACACGGCATGTTTTGTCTTGTAATTTACTGTCTCTTTCATTCAGCAGGGCAGCAAATCTTTTAGGTTTGTAATATTGAATTCGACATGATAAAGCTGTTTTTGTCCTCACCTACTGTGACATAAAGTACAGCTGTGTCCTTTACGGTCAACTTGAACACTCACTGTTTGTTTTGACAACTGTTAAACCTGTTAGTATAAGGAGTCAAGACAGAAACACATCTGCATGTCATTCGTGTTTGTCATAAATTTTACATGGTCCGTCACTTACAGCTGGTTGTGAACAAGCAACACTTAACTAATGGTGATGTGAACTGTCTTTCCCCCAATTTGGTCTAAAAATGCAAGAAGCTGAAGTGTATATTGGCTATACTATTCTTAAAAGATTGAATTAAAAAAAAAAAAAAAGGAATGAACGGTATTGCATGTTCATTATGAACCATTTATGAATTCTCTAACCCGAAGATTCTCTTATCCATCACAATGGGACTGAGTGGTTTGTTTACTTGAGAGTTATTGGTTCAAACTTCAACATGCTCCATGATGAAGCAATAGAACCAGATTTCCCCCTCTTCCTGATCAAGGTATGTGCACCTTTGCTCCTGCCTGAACCCTTTTTTTCTGTATCTCATGTACAATATCAGGTTGTCATATCCAGAATAGTATCATCCAAGTGTCTGTGAATGACAGCATCATGAGAACATTCAGCATGCAGGACACTTGGAGCTGGTGGGAACCATTAAGCAATATCTACCACCTAGTGATAGAGGCACAGATGATGGACCATGCTGAGATTAAGGACAATGTCTATATCATTAAGTAATATCTATCGCCTACACACAGGCACAGATGATGGACTTTGATAAGATTGAGAACAATGTCTGTAGTTATAATACTGCAGCCACCTTGGCTTAAGGCTGTGTCAGGCCAACTGACATAGGCTAGAACACCAAGGCTACATCAAAACGTTGTTATGCTCTCTACATGGTTATGCCAAGATTGTCTTCAGTCATGACAAGCTCCTAGCATAACATCATCAGTCTCCAAAATCCCTTGAAGTCGGAGTGTGGCTGCCCACGTGGTGAGGTAATAAAAAAAACGGTCACGCACGTAATGTTCTCATCCCTAGCTGATTCATTTGTACCATAGTGTTCAAGTGCTTCGGCTGTTCGGATGATCCCTGGAGTCTTTTTTAGCCAGGGTATGACACCAACAACATAATACTGCAGCAAGGTTCGAAATACCCAACTGTCTGCTTGTTCTTGACAACTTATATCTTTTTGTGGATAAGTGGAAGATCATGCTCCACTCATCCGTAGGGCAGCCAGTTTTTGTGTCGGGTGAAAGGGTGAAAGCAAGCTTTAGTGCAGACCAGTTCCACTTCCCTCTTTCCCCATTTCACTTTCATACCTTCACTACCCACACTCCCTCACGCACCACCCACCTCCACACCCCTCCAACTTTTCTGATAACAGACTCCTAACAGAGCACGTTCTCAGTGGAGCAAAAATGTGGTATATTCATGAAACGTGTCAGCCGCAGTCCTGGAATGAGTGAACAGTAGAAACAAGACAATTCAACGGTTTTCTTTTCTTACACACTTTTGAAGACAACTGGAACGATACCCTGGTAACCTAAAAAAATAAAAGAATAATTGATTCTACATCTTATTTCTCTCTCGTAGGCTATAATCACTCATGAGCAAAAGATACTGTAACTGAATTATGTTTGCTGACTTTTCACTTTTATTAACTGTCTTTTTTTATTGAAGAAGGTCTCTAGCACAATTTTGGGGGGGGGGGGGGGGGGATAAGTAGACTTTCATTCTTTTTCTGTAATCAAGTTGTCCCCAGGACAACTGAAAATTTACCCTGGGAATTTCTAGCCCTGCTACAGATCGTATACATAGTACATGAAAGGATACATGAATCTTTGAGTTTGGTAAGCTTTAGTTTATGAACACAGAAAAGAGGGGGAACAATCAAATGAAAATATGGAAAATTAATTTCAACCTAATTTTTCAGCACTGTAAACCATATTGTGAATCACCAACTGCACACCCGAAATTTCTACTATGTATATTGTGTCATCAAAGATGAGAGTATCTGTGAGTCTGTTCTGGAAACGTAGAGTTCTAAGTATATAAAATATTCTCCAAGAGAATTTAACATCGACAGAAATCAAAATTTTTACCAACACATTGTGTAGATGGAGGTTATTACTCCCTACTTACAAAGAGTTAAAACACACTAACCATCCGACTCATAAACAAAAGAAAACAGGAAAGGAGGAAGATGGTGAGAAAAAGGATGATGAACATTGCTGCCCTGTTTGGATACGAAAGACAACACATACAGCACAGCAGAACTGGCTGTTGTGTGTGAAAAAAAAAAAAACGTACAACACATGCAGTTGACTGCCTTTTCATCATGTAAAACACATATGTATATTTACAAATTATAATGACAGTGGTAATCATACATGTCATTAACAACGTGAGCTTCAAATGTCAAACAAGCACTTTCTTTAACACTAGAAAGTGTACTTGTAAGTGGATAAATATGTCTCATCAGCCTGAGATATTGTAAACACTAAAGATTTCACCCTGTAGATGTTGATCCTATATACTGAAGCAACAAACCACCCCGTACATACTGATCAATCCATCTTGTAGGTACTGAACAAACCACTCTATAGACGCTGAACGAACTACTCTATAGATACTGAACAAACCACTCTATGGACATAGACCTGACACACCATCCTGTCCATAGTGTTTGCAGAACTTGACGACCTGGATGAAGTTGACCTATAAAGGAGGCTTTCTGAGTCTTGCTGGCAGTGGCAGAAACAGGCAGGACCGAAACTAACAACAAAGTTCTACACCACAGCCTGCATCAACTGCTTGGGATAATAATGCCGATATGAAATTTCGAGGCAACAACCATTTCAAACAATTGCTTTTCTGACCCACAGGAGTGATGAAGGAGGAAGGGTGGTAGGAGAGAGAGAGGAGAGAGAGAGGCAGAAAGAGCGAGTGAGAGAGGCAGGGGGAGAGAGAGATAGGGAGAGATGCTAGTAAGAGAGTGAATGAAAGAGACAGTATATGAGAGCGTGAGCGAAAAAGAGAGACACAGAGAAAGAAGGGACTGTTAGAAAAAGAAAAACACACACCTTTTTTGTTTCTTCATTTTTACCTGGTACATTTTATTCCAACCCAGATGATCACCTGGACACTTTAAGGTTTTTAAAAAAACATGCTCCACTCCAACAGACAGTTTGTTCCTGTGTCACACACCCTGGACATTAAATGTTAACATTAATACGTTAGTAAAAATGATACCGCTTTTTAACCTATTCAGCATCAGAGGTCCAAGCCTTGACTCTTTCTCCCTCAGTTAAAAAAATAAAAAAAAATAAATTTGCTGACATTATTTGTCAAGTTGCTTTTCTTTTTTCTATTTTCATCCAGTTCTTGTTTTTTCCATTTTGTGACTTCGCCAAAACATGATTGGTTAGTCTTCTAGCAAATGCTAATTCACTGATCATTCTTCCATTTCTTTTACTGGTCACGAGCAGAACAAGTTTGCACACTACATTGTCAATCACTTTGTGGCAATTTCACAGAGTAGTATGTTAGGATATTACATTCATGGACCTGTCAATGCTTTAGAGCCATAAATGTGTCTCTCAAAAAAAAAAATGTTTTAACTTTTTCATATTTGTAGGTGTATTAATACAGTCTGTTTAACATGCTGAAATATGGTTATGAAACATTTATTAGTTTTTGGTTTATAGCAAAGAAACAGTTGTTGCCCTGTCCACATCCAACCAGATTCTGCATGCCACAAATGAACTGCCAGCAGTCACAGACTGTGGTCTGAAATGTTCCATACAGTGGGGGACAGTTGTCCGTGCCACAGGTGTCTAGAGCCATAGAAGACAGTTGTATTCCAAACTATTACCGCAAACTGATAGGAATGTTCCAGGCCACAATTCACTATCCCATAGCTGATCTCTTGTGGCCTGAGAATTTCAGTTGTGAAGGTCTTACTGTTGTGTGCCATAACTATCTAAGTCTAGTTAATTAGTTGTGCTTCAAAATTCTGGGAAGATGATGAAAACCTTTCTTTTCAGACCGACCAAGAGTGTTTACTTCTTAAGACTGCGCAATTCTGTGGTTTCCATTTCAGCTTTTTTTTAAAAAACCCATTTGTACAGCTTCAGAACACTATCTAGTGTTTGTTTTTCCCAAGTTTTGAAGTCTTGCGTGCAGAGGTGTATTTTTGGAGACCTGTGAAAATCTTCAAGTGGCCATTTCTCAAAATGGCGTTTTTTCAGATAGACAGTTGTGGCTCTAACGTATCACTGTGTTCGTTGTTCACTCCGGCATCACAAAACTGAAAATAAGTCTACTGGCAGAGGCCCATGTATTGAGTATACCAGCATACAATTTCACCTATGAAGAAACAAAAAGTCATATCAGCAAACAGCACAGCGGAATGGCCAGTTAACGCCTTTAATACCTTCGCCAGTTTTACAGCTATACAGCACAGCTACAGGGCAGGTTACATTTCAAATAACATCTCAAGGTCAGTGTGACAGAAATGAGCCGGGAAGAAGATGGCAGAGGAAAGAAGGAAAGGAGAGCAGCAGAAGAGAGATTGACAGATACAAGAAAAGGCAGGGGCGGGAGGGGGGATGGGGGACAGGTAAACAAAAGCTGGGGTGGCGGGGGTGGGTGGGGGGGTGGTGTAGAGGGATGAGGGAAAAACACAACACTATGTAGCACACATAGAATATTTACATCAGTCAGCATTTCATCTCTGTTAAATTTTCAATACAACACAAGTCAGAGTCAGTCTGCATTTACAGTAGAACCACAAAACACTTCTTAACACAAAGTTACACTTCACAGATTCCATTAAACTAGCTTCTGATCCAAGCACAGCATGTACAAGTACCTCTACCCATTTGCATACCATAAACTCCGTCTGACACAGAATTTCACTAATAGGCATTCAGGAGAACAGAGACCTCCACCAAGGTTGACTGAACTGTGGACCGGTCCTTCACAATGTGTATGTCCAGTGGAAGGTTTGTCAAGCCTGTGGACCAGTCCTTCACAATGTGTATGTCCAGTGGAAGGTTTGTCAAGCCTGTGGACCAGTCCTTCACAATGTGACAAGTCCTTCACAATGTGACAAGTCCTTCACAATGGGCATGTCCAGTGGAAGGTTTGTCAAGCCTGTGGACCAGTCCTTCACAATGTGCATGTCAAGTGGAAGGTTTGTCAAGCCTGTGGACCAGTCCTTCACAATGTGACAAGTCCTTCACAATGTGTGTGTCCAGTGGAAGTTTTGTCAAGTCTGTGGACCAGTCCTTCACAATGTGCATGTCCAATGGAAGGTTTGTCAAGTCTGTGGACCAGTCCTTCACAATGTGACAAGTCCTTCACAATGTGACAAGTCCTTCACAATGTGTGTGTCCAGTGGAAGGTTTGTCAAGCCTGTGGACCAGTCCTTCACAATGTGCATGTCCAATGGAAGGTTTGTCAAGTCTGTGGACCAGTCCTTCACAATGTGACAAGTCCTTCACAATGTGTGTGTCCAGTGGAAGGTTTGTCAAGCCTGTGGACCAGTCCTTCACAATGTGACAAGTCCTTCACAATGTGCATTTCCAGTGGAAGGTCTGTCAAGCCTGTGGACCAGTCCTTCACAATGTGACAAGTCCTTCACAATGTGACAAGTCCTTCACAATGGGCATGTCCAGTGGAAGGTTTGTCAAGCCTGTGGACCAGTCCTTCACAATGTGACAAGTCCTTCACATGTGACAAGTCCTTCACAATGTGACAAGTCCTTCACAATGGGTATGTTATGTCCAGTGGAAGGTTTGTCAAGCCTGTGGACCAGTCCTTCACAATGTGCATGTCAAGTGGAAGGTTTGTCAAGCCTGTGGACCAGTCCTTCACAATGTGACAAGTCCTTCACAATGTGACAAGTCCTTCACAATGGGCATGTCCAGTGGAAGGTTTGTCAAGCCTGTGGACCAGTCCTTCACAATGTGCATGTCCAATGGAAGGTCTGTGGACCAGTCCTTCACAATGGGTATGTCCAGTGGAAGGTTTGTCAAGCTCTCATAACAATATGAGTTAAATCCCAGATCTGCCTCCATTACAAAATCTAATGGGTACGCCTTCAGGCCTCAATCCATCCTACCACCGAGGTTTGTTCATATCAGTTCAAACGTTTTTGTATCATATTTCAAAAAACATTTTTTGCTTGACAACCCTGTATGCGCCACTGGGTCAGGATCTACATCGTAGATCTGCACAAAAATGAAATGGTTTGTCCACGGGCCAAATTCCATCTGAAATCATACACTGTAACTGGTGTGAACACAACAACCAGGCAGCAAAAGTTGGACTGTTCTCTTCTGGTGTGCATCAGTATACAGAAGGTACTCCTCATCTCGAAAGAACATGATTGGCTTTTGCTGGTATCGACTGTAAATGTTGTGTCTTGACAATCACCGATTATATCCCATATTTCCACAAAGTTGGATTTCAAATGGGTTCAGTAGTTTTTTTTGCGTATCTTGCTAACACACAGACAAACCAGCAGAAGCAGTTGAAAAAAAAAAAAAAAAAAGCCTTGGTGGAGGTGACAGTACAGTGAAGACCCATCACAGGTGATCTCTATCATGACTTGGAGAGAGTAGTGCAACCAAAAGTATTCAACTCCACTGACTTTCAGTTTCATGGACTAGAACAAATGGGTGTTTTAAATTCATTTCAACCAGTTCACATCACTGGCTACATCATAGCTGTGGAAAGTTTGTTAAACTTTTCTGTTCAAACAGATTAAAACATGTGATAAAGTGTGATCCAGCCTTCGCCATTTGATCCAGACCGACATGAATCGGAACCAGAAGTTCATGGATATATTCCTGGACCACATTTCACTAAACGTCGTTTAAAATCATGCACACAGAGAAACACACTGATAATCAAAGAAACAAGTGAACCAACAGAGTTGGGAGAAAACGTACCCTACCTGGCAGTGGTATGAAAAAAAAACAACGCCAGCTACTCACTGCACATTTCAGACCAAAGCATTTGATGCGTCACAATGTCACATGTCAGAACAGTTTCTGATCATTGTGACAGGGAGCAGATGGGTCAGAAACTTGCTTCGACAAAAGCTTGAAGTAAATGCAGAAAAGACTGCCTCAGGTTTGTACAGTGTATGTGTGTGTGTAACCTGCCAATGTACGTAAGCATCTAAGAGCACATACATGAATACGGTATGAGGAGAGGAAATCAAAACTGTGATCACAATGACAGCAACACATGAAGGGCCAAAAACTTTAAGACTCTTTTTGAAAATGCTGATCGATGAGGATGAAGATGATGCTGCTGCCATGGAATTCCATTCTGGTGTGAGAGCACATGACAGGGCTGCTCTCTACATTACTTTCATACTATATTCAGGGCATCAAACCAGGCCGAGAGATACAGGTACCTGCTGTGCTGATCAGGAAATTTGAGCAACACTCTCATGAGACGCATGCATTAAGAGGAAATTTGACTGTGTGGTTACAGTCTTCCCAGCTGAGCCCAGACAGCAAAGTCAACTCTGGGTAGGAGCAGCAGGTCTGGGGCAGAAAAATCCCACAGGTGACTCCAATGGGAATCGCACCCACAGTCTTCAAGCGTGGAATCTGTCACACCAACACACCAACCACTGCGCCACGTCAATTGATAGCACACATACATTTTCTCCTCACGTTGACAGATAACTGGCTTACGATGACAAGACATGAAAAAACACACATAAAAAAGAAAGCCTGTCACAGAGACTACGAAATAAAGGGACAGACAGAGAGATGGATGATAATACATGTCACATAGACTATGAAATACAGGGATAGACAGAGAGATGGATGATAGTACATGCCACATTGACTATGAAATGAAGGGATAGACAGAGAGACAGATAATAATACATGTAACATAGACTATGAAATAAAGGGATAGACAGAGAGATGGATGATGATAAGACACGTGACACAAAAAGATGGTAGCATACAGCGCATGAACACAGTGTGACATGTATGTACACAAGAGAAGGATACAATCTATCGTAAGATAAAGTCATCAGCTGTGTGGATGAAGGCCAATGGAACAACCAAGTCATGGTGTGAGGATCATCTCTGCTGCTCTCCATGTCAGGCTGTCAGCTCATGATCTCATTGTATGCAGCATGCACAACCCTGATCTGGTGTCAGATCAGCAAGGTACATCACTCACACACCAATCGGGCACACTCAATAACAAAAAAAGATGACACATCCATACCATCGCTACAACTGTCATTCCATGTCTTTCTTTTATTCCATTACTTATCCTTTTTATCACCCGTATGCCCCAAAATGCCTGTCCACCATTGCTAGGTAACTAACTACAACACCCTACACCGATCGTCAAAGGGTAACCCTCCGCTTCATTCCCACCGGTGTTATTTGGGAAACTTTTTGAGCGTAAAGATAATGAAGACAGCAGTTGTGGAAGCCGTCTCTGTTGGCAAAATGCTCTGAATCTACTCCCTAAAAAAAGTTTTAAAATATAATTTTTTCAGCTCCTGTTGAGAGTGACTATGAACTGTTATATTTCAACAATGTTCTAGATGCTGCTGAAATGATACCGGCTCCGAAAGCCGCTGAGATGGTATGGGTGCATCTGCACTGGTTTGACGTTTCAGTGGTAATGTGTGAAATGACCCAGAAGTGGATGGTTTTTACTCTGAGATCATCAATGGATTGCAGATATATGAAACAGGACCCTGAAACTGCTGTTGGTGGACCGTTGCACAAAAATCAGTGCATTTTTTAAAAAAAGACCATGTGCAAATCTTCCAATTTTCTTTAAAAGCTTAAACTTTAAAAACTTGATTTTGCGGTTGCAGGAACACAATATAAAAAAAAATGTGGTGTTAGTGGTTTTGATTTGTTCAGGTGGATTACTTTGTTCTCGTGTAATCATGAATGATGATTTTGAGCATCACGCACAAGAATTAAATTAACAGAACAGTCACTGGACAAATTTCTGATTGCACGTGTCTGAAGTTACATAACATCAAGTGTCACAAAAAAATGTCAGAACTGAAAACAAGAAACCTTCAAGCACTTTCTTTCTTTCTCTCTTTTTTGTTTTTTCATGGCATCTTTGTCAATGAGCAGAAAACGGACATAAGTGAAGTTTGCCTTTTTAGTAATTTGGTACAGAACCAACCAAACACACCAGACCATCCAAGTTACTCTCCTGTGAAGTATAATCATACTTTCCCGTGGTGAAGAGGCACAACAGTTGTTTCCTGAACGATTATTATCAAACACTAACTAGCAATGACCAAAAAATAAAATGTACCCCTTCCCCTTCCCCCTTACACAAAAACACACGTCATTCCTTACACACACACACACATCATTCTTGCTGAACACTCGACACATTTGTTCAAAAACGCACACTCTCTTCATTTGTGTGGGATAGCCACTATTCCAAGTAAAAAAAAAAAAAAGAAAAAAGAGTCTATATTCTTCGTTCAAAGCCAACTTGGGTGAACACTTGCGGTCAGTGTCTGTCCATTGGTGTCGGTGCTGATATTTTCGACCCTGAGACTGTCACAGTTGTTACAGCTGCCCTCCGAGTCTGAGGTTGACTGGAAACACCATGTGCCTGCCTGCACCCCTCATTTTGATCGCTTCTGTGCAGTGCCTATGTTACACTGGTTCACCTGCAACATCAAGCAGCCCCCAGTTAACTGTACACCTTTCACACATTGCTGAAGGGAAGTGCAGTGCCTATGTTACACTGGTTCACCTGCAATCATCAGCAGCCCCAGCTAACTGTACACCTTCACACACATTGCTGAAGGGAAGTGCAGTGCCTATGTTACACTGGTTCACCTGCAACATCAAGCAGCCCCCAGTTAACTGTACACCTTTCACACATTGCTGAAGGGAAGTGCAGTGCCTATGTTACACTGGTTCACCTGGAACATCAAGCAGCCACCAGTTAACCGTACACTTTCACACATTGCTGATGGGAAGTGTAACTCAACAAATGGAAAAAACAAACAAACAAACAAAAAGGACTGGAAAACCTGGCAACTGGGATGGGAGTAAGGAGTGTGTGTGTGTGTGTGTGTAAGTATATGAGAATGCTCAATGATCCTGAACCCCTTAATGGTAGTCTGCATAATAAACACTGCTGAATCCCTCAGGAAGAAAAAAAAAAAGAGTTTGATAATGATACCTATTCAATGGAGAAAACAATATAAACAAGTGTGCTTTGGAGCAGAGCTCCTTCAAAGCAATGGTATACAAGATGTCACAAGTCATGCATAATGTACACAATGTCAGTATAATGTGTCTTGAGTTTTAGTATCGTCATGCATCCATTGCTGAAAAGACAACTGCACCACAAAGCTGTGACTAGGGAAGGGGGAAAGGGAGGGGGATTTCTCTCACAGTCTATCTCTCCCCCAGGAAAAACAAACAAACAGTGAGTATCATGGTGTGTGTGTGGGCCCCAGGCATCAGTGCACCTTCAGCGGTGTGCCCTTTACCTGCATGGAGGTTCTGTTTGCTTTCAGTAGTAACAGTAGTAATTCTGATAATAATGATTAAGAATAATAATCATCGCTTAACTCTTTAAGAAAAGCTGCAAGTGTATAACTTGCAACAGTAATACACAACAAACATCACGCATATATAGCACAGGCGCGCACACACACACACACACACACACAAATGCCTAAGTGGAGTGCCCTCAAGTTATTTTTGGGTCACGTTTATCCATAACTAAAAATCAGCTCTAAGATGGCCAATCTCTCTATATGTTTATGGGTCAGTTTCTGAGACATAATGCTGACTAAAAAATGCATTGCTGAAAAATGAAGATACATATAACAGA
Organism: Conus betulinus; assembly: GCA_016801955.1. Taxonomy (NCBI): domain Eukaryota; kingdom Metazoa; phylum Mollusca; class Gastropoda; order Neogastropoda; family Conidae; genus Conus; species Conus betulinus. The sequence continues at coordinate 207,162 of JADBJO010001750.1, forward strand.
AACTGCACACACAAGAACACACACATTTAGACAGGGAAGAGCCATGTACCTTTGTAGCAAAGCGTAGTGAGTTGAGGGTCTCAGAGAAGTTTTCTTCCTTGGGGGAGACATTGACAAACATGAGAGTTTTGCTGTTCCCTCCCAGGGAGTTCTGCAGCAGGTAGGTCAGCTTGCTGTCCCGGTACGGGATGTGTGGCTCTCCTGCAAACAACCCACCTATGTCAGCACTTCTCAGCAACTATAACGAGTTTTTATACCAGATAAATTCTTGGGAGTTTCCACATCCTATGTTGAATTGGGGGCATTTTGTATGTTCAAACGATTAACTTTGGAAGAAAAGTGACAAAGTTTTGAATGTGCAAAGTGTGTTAGCATCCCAAGCCAACATTCAGCTCCTGAGTAGTCGGGAAAAGGCCTTTAGTCATTAAATGTATGAACTGACCTTTCCTTTTACTTTGAAAATAAGGTTTACAGAAGTGCGCTATTGAATAAAATTGTGTTCCAGAGTGGCGAAAACGCAAGTCTGGCAGCGAAATGCTGACAGGAAATTAGTTGGGCTTCAAACATTTTCTATGACTTGGCCCAGCTGGCAATGGTGTCTCCCCTCCTCCTCAGTACTACACAGTTGTGTCCCTCCCCCGTACCCTCCCTCCCCCCTCCCATAAGAAGAGAACTCTGTTCCCAACTCAGGTCCTCGGCCACACCACAAAGAGGACACCACTGTGTCAACAAAGGCAAAGCATCATCTGCTTCTTTTCAATTATAGACAGTGGACTACAGCAGAGGTTTCCCCACTGATTTCTGATCCTCCCTCCAATATAGCATGTGGTCAGAGCTGGATGGACCAGTACCACTCACATACTTCTACTAACTCCTGTTATCAAATCTGTAAGTGAACACAGCAGGTCTCTGCTGATCCTGATGTGTTTCCCAGAGGGTTAAATTCTTTGAAGACAGACTATGGCTACCCACATGTTAAGTGATTAAAAATGGCCACACATGCAGTGTTCTTAGCCCATCAAAAGGACTTGGCATTCAGTTATGACACTGAACACATCACATGACACCCAGTTCACAGCGGGGAACATTGCGGAAGATGCTGTTTTCCTTGTTGGAATCTGTTGAGGTACATGTGTCCTGTGCAGAGGTGCAGACCTTTACTGGTCATCTTTCAATGTTTTTTTGTTCAGCCTTTGGCACAGCAGCACAACAACTGAAACCACTGGCACTTCACAAACTGGAAAGGAAAACTAATGTCAACTTTGAAAACTAAACAAACATCAACATCTAGAACTTTAATGACTATACCTCACAGGCCATAAGACAAATCCAAAACTAAAGAGTTCTGGAATCAACAGATGTGTCGCAATTTTTCACCACCCCCATACTGGAGAAAAGAAAAAAAATGAGTAAAAACACAATAAACAGTGAGTACATCTATAAAAAAAAAAACCCTCTGCTGAAGTGACAGAGCTGAGGAGTGCATGAAGAATCACCAGGACTGGACATGGTGACTTTCTGGAAGCCACGCAGGTGAATGGAAAGAAAGAAAATAGATTAAAAACAACAATAACAACAAACAACTGAACACACACCTGTGAAAACACAGAGATATAATACGACTAAGTAAATTCCTGGAAGACAGAGATACCATTTACAGCTAAAAGGCCTCCCTCCACTTTCTTCCCCCCCCCCCTTCCCCAGACACACTCCCTCCTGCTCATTTTACGGGCGGGGTGCTGACCTTGTTGCCCAGAGCCATGATGACGTTGCCCAGATGACTCAGACTCTTGTTGATGGCCTGGGTCTCCTTCAGCCTCTGGCCCTCAGACCCCGAGTCCTTCAGTCGCTCGCTCACTGCCAGCCAGGTCCACCAGGTTCAACGTACCTGGAGGAAAGAAGGGAGCAGGTAGGAACGCACACATCAGGCAGGAAGATGCAAAGCTGGAAGAAAAGCTGCCTGTCAGGTGTGGTAAAGAAAAGCTAAGGATTACTTAGTGTAGACATGTGTGTTTATGGCTAAGGAATAGTTGTTAGAGCACAAAGCCCATTATCTATTATGCACATTACTGAATGTATATCATGATGTGTGTGCGTGTGTGTGTATGTGCATACATTGTATGTGCATGTGTGCGTGTGTGCATGCGTGCGTGCATGTGTGTGTGTGTTAGCGCATACGCTTGCACATGTTTTTACAGCTTCCAGACAAAATCTAACTTTCCACTAAACATTTTACTCTTTCTTCCTTTATGTCTTAGGCAACAGATTAATACGAACTTCGAAACAAAGATTCAAGGGCTTTTCTATTCTCTTTTCAAGGAGTTTTACTTTAACATTCAAGAACTGTACTATATGAAATATAAACCTTTATGCATACTTTGGTTGCTTCATACAGTCACTTCAGCTGAATCTGGGTTAGCAGCAGTCATAAGGCAAATGGTTACTCTCGACAAACACATATAAAAATCAAATTTTCTCTGTATAATTTTGTGACTTTCTCAGCAAAATATAAATACCTCCCTCAAACTCTTTGTTTTCAAGCACTTTCAAGCATCCAGTATTCACAAGCAAAAGAATCAACATTTCAAGAACTGTTTCAGTCCTGTAAAAAAGGGTGCTAAAAATTCAAGGACTTTTTAACAACATGTATGAACCCTGTGTAACTGTTTAATCTATTCATTCATATTTTTAAAAATGTTATTCACAGTCTCTTGTATTCAGGAACGCATAATGAACTTAACAAGCTAAAATGTGAGAATAACAAAAGCCTAAAGACATCCACAGTATTCACTCCTACAACAGCTGTGAAAACATATTCCTCGATATGACACCCTCAATGCTTTTATCATTACAGTTACCAGTGGTCTATGCTTCAGATACTTCTGAAAAAGTAAGTGTGGAAAGGAAAAATGTAAAAATCACTAATTTAGCATTGCAGAAAAATATGAAGTCTTACATAGACCCAAGTGAACAAACATTAAAAAAAAAAAAAGAAAAAAGCCAGAACTGAGAGTGACTGACCCTGACAGGCCTCACTGGTGACAGCGTTGTGCCCCGACAGGTGAAGGATGAAGACGGAGTGGCTGCGTGAGGATCGCTCGTTGCACTTGGTGGCAGCCACGGCACGGTTCTCACTGGCCCGCTTCAGCAGCCTGGCAACCTGCAAGACATGATTGACAGCTGTGCTGAGCCACCATTCAATGCCTGGTTGCCTGGATGTCAGTACAATCATGTTTAAAAAAAAAAAAATTTCGAAACAAGTACCTGAGTTTCAAAAGTTCAACTGAAATTCATCTCACACTTAAAACAACAACACTAACTAAAACAAAAGTTGGCATATTGCAGAAATGTCATGTAAAGAAAACTTAGAAGGTACATGATTAAATTAATATTTTCTCTTCTCACTGAACATCAGTTTCAGTGAATTCCACAGCCAGAGGCAGGAATGTGGTAGGGAAAGAAAGCATACAGCAGGACATTTTTTTTTTTTTTTTTTTTTTTTTTTAAGAAAAAGAAATCTAGAAGTGTGACCAACCTCATGCTGACTGGTGACGTCCACTGTGGTGAGGTTGGTGACGGTGACATGGTGGTTGTCTCGCCCCGCCTGACGGATCTCATGCTTCACATTCTTGTCCTTGCTGGTGGCCAGCAAGTCTCCAATGGTCTCGTTGTAGATCTCCACGAAGACGTGGAGAACTTGTACTGTGTGAACAGTGTCCCATATTCAGGTCTCGACAAATAGAGCGACAAAGTGGCAAGAAAAATGAAGTTACGTTGTTAACCATGCATGTTCCTTTTACAGCCGCGGAAGACACATTTTGTCCAATCTGTTCAGATCTGGAAAACTGATAGTCCTTTCTTTCATAACAAAAAGAGATGCAGTTTTCAAGTTTACTGAGGAGTGCGGATGATTCAAACACAAACTAAAATGTAATACAATGAACCATGGCCAAGCTTTTGCCTGCAAAGACCGGCCACCCAGGCAAAGTGGTTAGCATCACAGACTCCCATCTGGGAGGTAATGGGTTTGATTCCAATCAGACCCATTTATTAATGGGATGCTTTTGCCCTCTTCAGCTTCCACCCAGAGTTGAGTTTGCTACGAGCTCCTTTGGGATGAGTGGAGCCACACAGTCAGGTTTCACCCACCTGACCTACGTGTCTCTAAGAGTGCAACTAAAATTCCCTGACCAAGACTGCATCTCTCCCGTCTGGTTGACTGTAGGATATGTCGTGAAAGTAAGCAGAGTGCAGCCCTGCCCTGCAGTCTGATGGGAAGGAAGTCCACTGCCATTTTAATCACCCTCGTCCATCAGCATTTAAAAAAAGCAAGTCTTCAATTGTAGGGTCCTTAACACTGCTCTCATGGTGACCCCCATTTTGATTTCCGCTTCATAGGTCGCTGGTACTTGCTAATTTGTGAGGACTGTCATTAAATGGACCTGGTGACGCCCTCTAGTAGGGAACACTCACTCAGTCTGTGACTGAGCCATAACTGGCATCAGTAAGAAGCTCAGTAGATGGTATCCTGCATGTGTTGGATTATAACAAATACCAATGAACACCAGTCAAATGATTTGGCTGCAGTACAATGTCTCCTCTGAAGGACTGCCTCATGACAACTTGACATCGACTGTTGAGAGATGCCAACTTCTTCAGACACTTGACAGGAAGATTTGTGAAAATTCTGAGGAATTTCTGACGGTTGAGAGGAATACATCGCTTTCATACCCAAAACAAGACAATGACATTCCAGACACTTTGTTTTCTTTCCTGTTGTCAAGTACTTTCATGGAATCACGGTCTCAGCCAATACATTGCTGCTCTTCTACATTTTAGAAGCTTACTGTCGCTAAGCTTCCTCTTATGACTTTGCTCATTTTTGAACTTCAGAATCATCAGTACCTATGCAGTTCTGACCCAAGGAGGGACAAGAATCTGTAAGGTTCTTCCTGACAAGGCTGAACACTTCCACAGGCCTAATCGCTGACTGGGATCAACAGCACTCCCATCATGACAGCAGAAAGCAACCTGAATCTGCACTTCTGTTCTAATTTCTACTGCTTCTATTCTGCCTTTGGGTTAATCAGTCCAACAGGTCGTTTCAGCATAACAGTGGTGGAAGAAGCTCAACCAAGAGTATTGGGAACAAATAACTCTTTGGCTATGCGTACTGCGGATGTGGAAACCCTGTGAATAAACAAAGTTTTTTTTTTTTCGCAAGCAGAATTTCTTTACGTCAAGCAGAACATGCATTTGAGCATAATAAATTCTGCCCAAAGCGGGATGGTTGGCAGCCCGGACTGTTCCCCATGGACTGCTGGAGCCAGGCATGCGGTGGGACAAGCTAGACTGCGGCTTTGGATGAGAAGCCAGAATGACCTGGCACAGAACACTGGCAAAAGAAATGATGCACATGTCCAGTCCATCCAGCAAAACAGTGGGTTGCAAAACTATGCGCAGCTCAGTCACTGCCTCTTGTGCCGGTATGAATACTTCCACCCAGTCCCCAGCCAGTCTTTAATCACAAGGCTCACCGACACACTCACACTTCTGACTGAGCCATTGTTCACAGACATGGACCTGTCTTACCAAACACTTCTCCCCTACAACCAACCAAATCTGGGTGTTTTTTTTTTTTTCATATGGCAAGCACGTGAAGTACCAAGATAACACACACACACACACACACACACACACACACACACAAGCCTACCAACCCTTGACAGCCGAAGGGCAGAGAAGTCAGACTGTCTCAATGCTTCTAAAATGTACAACCTTTTCCCAAAACAATGATTGGAAGTGAGAAATGTGGACTGCTGTTGAATAGCAACACTGAAAAAAGACCCTAGTGAAATAGAAAAAGGCTGGGCGACTCTGTGTCTGTGTGTGTGATAGAGAAAGTGTGTGTGTGTGTGTGTGTGTGTGCATGCATGTGTGTGTGTGTGTGAGAGAGAGAGAGAGAGAGAGAGAGAGAGAGAGAGAGAGAGAGAGTGTGTATGATGTGTGAATGTTTGTATGTGAGTGTGAGTGTGTGTGACTGTGTGTGTGTGTGTGTGTGTGTGTGTGTGTGTGTGTGTGTGTGTGTGTGTGTGTGTGTGTGTGTGTGTGTGCACATGTGTAGGTTAAGATAGGGTGATTGGACCAGCCACCGTGGCGAAGTGGTTAGCGTCATGGACTCCCGGTTGGGAGGTCGTGGGTTCAAATCCCACCAGAACTCATGTGGGTTTTTTTCTGCCCTGACCGGCTCCTACCCAGTGTTGAGTTTGCTGCGGACTCAGTTGGGAAGACTGGGACCACACAGTCGAGTTTCATCCACTTAATGGATGCATTTCTGAAAGTGTTGCTCAAATTTCCTGACCAACACTGCAGGTGCCTGTATCTCTCGGGCCTGGTTGACGCCGGGATATATTATGAAAGGAAGCGTAGAGTACAGCCCTGTCATGTAGTCTCAGACCAAAATGGAAATCAGTAGCATCATCTTAATCATCCTCATTCTCATCCATCAGCATAAAAAAAAAAAAGTCTCAAATTCTGTGGCCCTTCATGCCCTGCTCTCATGGTGACCTCAATTTCAATGTCCTCTCCACGTCTGTGGCCTTGGTTTGGTTCTGTCGGGGTCACCGGTATCAGTGAGTCCCATGGGGCTGTCGTTGGACAGATGTGGTGGCGCCCTCCGGAGGGAGAGCTCACTCACGCCGATTCCGCGACTAAGCAATTATTGTTGTCAGTAGGGAGCTTAGTAGGTGGTGTCCTGCATGTGTTAGATCAGAACAGGCGCCACTGAACACCACTGAAGTGACTCGGCAGCAGTGCAGTGTCTCCTCTGGTGGGTTGCCTCTTGACGACTTGACATTGACTGCACCCTGTGGATTGCCAGTGCCGGGGCTGAGGTGGGTCCGACCAGACTGTGGCTGTGGACGGGTGTCAGAATGAGCGGCGTGGATGCACTGCCTCTGAGGTGGCGCAGAGGTTGGGACAGCAAAAAAAAAAAAAAAAAAAAAAAAAAAAAAAAAAAAAGATAGGGTGATTGGGGCGAGGGTGCATGATAATACATTCAACATTCCCCTTTACTAACTTTCTGTAAACTGAAAACTTTGTTTGTCCCTCAACTTCCTATCATTTGATCCAAACGAAAATGCAACCATTCCTAAAAATGTGTTCACGAAGTTTCCAGCCTTTTTCTATTCTTTAAGTTTTTTTGGGAAAATGAGGAGTTAAAGAAAGAAAAAAAAAAAAAAAAAAAAAAACTACAGCTGTACTGTTGAGAATTTTACAGAACAAATCCAATGAACTCTGCTAAAAGGCCAACACCTGACATGCCACAGAACTGACCACCCTACCTGCCACCCCTTGTCCTGCAGCTCCAGAGCTGTGCTGAAGATCTGGCTGACGGCGCGGGGAATCATGCCCTTGGTGTCCTCATCTCCAGGCAGACCACCCTCCATCGTGTACGTTTTGCCTGAGCCTGTTTGCCCGTAGGCGAAGATGCACACGTTGTAACCATCCAGTGCACTCTGCAAGAAAAAGCAGCAGAAATGTTTGGCAGGGCTTGACATACGCACATGTTTTCCTGACAGCAGGAGCAGATGATCACCTTGCTATCATGCAACAAGTTGGACATAATGATCGATAAACACTGGACATCTTTCCTAACCTGTTCTTGGCTGTAGGCTTCTACAGTCTTTGATACAATTAAACCCTGATGCCTTTGTTAAACTAATAAGGGATTCAGTGAGAGTGAAGACTGTCTTTAACTACCTACAACAACAATCTCAATTTTCCTGGAACATGGTAAGATCCCCCAAAGATTTTGAAAGCCAAGCGTGGCAACCAAAATAGTGAGATTATTAAAACAATAAAATGTATGGGAAAAAAAAAAGAACGTAAATGAACCTTCTCTTCTACAAACTGCACACTATGACCTGGCAATAGACTGAGACTGTACATACCAAGTGACTCACCACAGCATTCAGCCTGGAACTCTTAAACACACTGACCTGTACAAGTTGTGAAATTTCTTCAAACACCTCCTCCTGAGAGTTTTCCGGTTGAAAGACGCGGTCAAAGCTGAACTCGTACTTGTTGTTGCCCCGCCTGTTGTTGTACAGCGTACTCTGCACACAGTGCCAAGGCTGATCATGGTAAAGATCATCACTGCAACACTCAAAGTACTCTGCACACAGTGCCAAGGCTGATCATGGTAAAGGTCATCACTGCAACACTCAAAGTACTCTGCACACAGTGCCAAGGCTGATCATGGGGTAAAAAGATCATCACTGCAACACTCAAAGTACTCTGCACACAGTGCCAAGGCTGATCATGGTAAAGATCATCACTGCAACACCCAAAGTGCATGCATCACAAAAATTTTATGATTCTGGCTAATGGCTGATCATGGTAATGATCATCACTGCAACACTCTAAGTGCATGAATGACAAGTTTGTCAGTACAACTTTGAGTTAATCTGACAATAAATTGGTTTCAGTCAGTCAGAATGACAAGAATTATGATTTTGGCTAATGCTGATCATGGTAAAGATATTCACTGCAACACTCAAAGTGCATGAATGACAAGAATTATGATTTTGGCTAATGCTGATCATAGTAAAGATTATATCTGCAACACTCAAAGTGCATGCATTATTGTGATTAACAAAGTAATCATTTCTATTGTCTCAAAACTCTGGCAGTTTGGGAACTTAGCAGCTCCTGTTCTGTTTTTTAAATGAAGCCAGATTTGGTTTGTGAAACACACACTCTTTGCATCAACGCCAAAAACATCTAGAATGCCAATCACAAAAGACAATCTAGGAAACAGAATTCCTTTTATAAACAATTTTTTTGTTGCAATGATAACCATTTGCCAAATGCAGAACAAGATCAACACTTACAGTACCTATTTCTTTTTTTCTCTCCTCAAGATCACTGTCAGAACAGGCAGTTTATCAGTCAAACAACACTAATAACAATGCATCAGACAAGCCCTGTTCAAACACATTTTGAATGAAAACAAGATCAAACCTGTATTCAAACTTGGTTTTGCAACACATTGTTCAAAACTTCACCAAATCAAGTCCAAAATTTATCAGGTGTACTGGATCCTTTTTTTTTTTGTTTGTTTGTTTTTCAATCATTCTTGGCAGCAATTTTGATTTAACTCACACTCATAAAATAACAATAGTGATGAAACATCAAGTCAGTACAAATACTTTGAATGAAATGAACAAAAGTGAGAAAATTTTAGCCGTCACCTACAAATCATGCAAGTTTCAAACGACTTTACTTGAGAGCTATTTGCTAAACAGAACTTACAACTTACTACTATGACTTGAACTAAAGACAGCTGGTGCTGCACACTTATAAACTTCAGACATCCACAACGGCGATCTTGTTCAAGGGGTGGGCACAGTAGCTACTGTGCTAAAAATAAGACAGAAAGCTCAACAATACAGAATGGTTAGATGTCAGTCATCTCCCTGTTTGAGGCCAGAGAGATGTCAAACCAACAGAACACTGAGAGAGGCTGGCTGCCTTGCGATGAAGGCCGCAGAGTGTGTGCGTACCTCGTTCATGGACATTTCTGTCAGGCGGTCCAGCTCCAGCACCTTGTTGTCCACGTCGGGGAAGTTGATGTGGTGAATGACGCCATCACTGCCCAGCAGCTCCTCTCCCAGCAGCGGTCGCACGCGACAGAACACGCGGATGTTGCCCTGGCACACAAGGGAGACAATTTCATCAAAATAAAAAAAAACAAAAAACAAAAAACAATACAAACAAAACAACAGCAAAAGACACAGAAAAATACAATACAAATAAGCCATTTGCCTACAACGTTACATTAGCTACAGAATATGGTCATCAGCCATGTTAAAAGTTCATGAACTATTGCATTAGTATGAAGATAAGTTTACAAAGAAATGGTAAGGGTGGGATGTCATAAGAGCCAAACAGAAAGAGAGACAAAGGTATAGTCTTTATTTATGAAGATAACAAGCACTGCTGTGTGTGTGTGTGTGTGTGTGTGTGTGTGTGTGTCTGTGTGTGTGTGTGTGTGTGTGTGTGTGTGTGTGTACATGTGAATATATGTGTGTGTGTGTGTGTGTGTGTGTGTGTGTGAGGGAGATGTACAGAGACAGGGAGAGACTACAGAGAGAGAGCTAGAGAGAGAAAAATAGAGAGAGACAGAGAGAGCTCAGAAAGAGAGAGAAAGAGAGAGAGAGAGAGTGATCAGAAGAGAGAGAGAGAGAGAGAGAGAGAGAGAGAGAGAGAGAGAGAGAGAGAGAGAGAGAGAGAGAGATCCAATCTATTCAGTGACAAAGAGAGGGGCATTCACTTTGAGAGTTCACAGCATTCAAGTCGAATTTCCACACAAAAAAAAAACTTGGAAAAATATTTTCACTGCCATGATCATTTCAAAACTGCCCTTAACTTTGTTAAACAAAGTGCTCCTATTGGAAAGAAAAAAAGGCAATAATTTCATGAAAAGACTTGGAAGATTTCACCCTTGTGACCTTTTCTTGTGACATCCAGCACAAAGACAGCCTCAATGTCTCATTTAGTTTTTCATCTGAATTTGAACACACGCCTGAACTCAAGGAAAATCATTCCAACCTTCAGTTCCTGAATGGTGTTGTGCAGCTGTCGTCTCACAGTCTCATGTTCTCGGATCTTCTTCTGGTTCTCCTCGATGGTCACCTCGCGCTCTGCCAACAGGTCCTTCAACTCCCTGATCTCATCGTCGCGTGCACGGATGTCACGGAATGCCTGCTCCAAGCTCAGCTGCCGTGAAAGAGACAAAGCGCTTCTAAAATGTTTGAAGCTAGGTTCCCTTCAGCTTGGCAGTGTGCGATCAACACACACTGCTGTGTTATATCCCAATACCAAACCACCATCAGGCAGATTGCACATCACCACCAAAACGCCAAATGTAGCACTGCAAATAGATCATGCAAATATGAACATTTTCTCCAAAGACACAGAGAAAACTGAACAACTTTGCATGAAGTTGTGATAATCGAAGATTTCTACGCATCATATTATGTTGCTAGCATGATGTAAACATTATAACCCTGTAATTTTAAAAAAAAAGTGAAAATAAACAACAAAAGCAGTAGAATTCCTGACACAAGAAAACTGTACTCTCAATCCTAAGGACTACACAAAGGAATGCTGGTTTGTCACTTCTCCTTTTCTAGCCAATATCCAGAACAGTGATCAACACAAACTGCCCCTCCCTTCCATCCCATCATCAGTCACAACACTTCAGCTACAAGACACTGCATTCATGCCTTTGGCTATGTGAGATACGAGTACAGACAAGAAAAAATCTGAAACAGACACACACACACACACAAAATGCCAACCTATCTATGATGTCACCAAAAATCAGAATAGAATGGCACTTGCCTCACGCACACCTACAAAATCAACTATGACATAATTTTCCTAACAAACCATGCACAATCAGAAAACTGGTTTTGCATGTACAGTCCCACCTTTGTGCTGTCCAGCTCTGCATTGACCTTGGCCTGGGATGAAGTCAGCTGGGCCACAGAGGACTTCAGACCACTGATTTCTGTCCTCGCCGCACAGAGTTCCCCGTCCAGCGTTGAGTTCTGCCGCTCCAGTGAAGACTTGGAAAAATTCAGGTCAGCAATTTCTCGCTGGAGTTTGTGACGCACTGAGTCCATCTCTTGTTCCAGATCCCTGGAAAACAAAAGCTGTAAGTGGAGACATTATCTCCAAGAAGTGGGATTCATCAACAGTCAAATACAAGTTAGTCAGGGACCATTCTGATTGGATCCCTTAATTTGAGGTTATTCGGTATCTGGAATGCTAATTGCCTGAAAATGAAAAGTGAGAAAAACCGAAAACAAGGGGAGAGGAGAGGATCAGTGTGTGTGTGTGTGTGTGTGTGTGTGTGTGTGTGTGTGTGTGTGTGTGTGTGTGGGTGAGTGCATGTACATGCGCCTGTGTACATGCATTCATGCATGCAAGTGTGTGCATGTACATACAGAGTACCGGAGAGAAAGAGGTTGGGATCCAGGGAGGGCAAAAAACCATTTTCATTACTGACTTCTGATCTAGGTGCCAGTGCAAGACTACAGTTCTTTCTCCTTTCGCCATGTTGAAGGGTCACTTCTGCTGTACTGTCTGCCTCCACCAGGACATATCATTCTTCCTGCACACTTTGTTCTTCCAGTGAAAAGCTCTTGAGATTTGCAAGATGCAAAACAAAAATTACGCGATAAAGCAGTTTTGGTTTCTTTGCATCTGTCCTGCATATTACTGCATCTTTGCCCAGATTTAAAAATACTCTAAGACACCAGCCGCCATGGCGAAAGTGGTTAGCATCGCGTACTCCCGGTTGGGGTGTCGTGGGTTAGAATTCCATCAGTCATGTGGGTTTTTCTGCCCCGACCGGCTCCTACCCAAAGTTGAGTTTGCTGCGGACACACTTGGGAAGACTGGGACCACACAGTCGAGTTTCGTCCACTTAATGGATGTGTTTCTGAGTGCTGCTCAAATTTCCTGACCAACACTGCAAGTGCCTGTATCTCTCGGGCCTGGTTGACGCCGGGATATATTATGAAAGGAAGCATAGAGTACAGCCCTGTCATGTAGTCTCAGACCAAAATGGAAATCCATAGCATCATCTTAATCATCTTCATTCTCATCGATCAGCATAAAAAAGTCTCAAATTCTGTGGCCCTTCATGCCCTGTTTTCATGGTGACCTCAGTTTCAATGTCCTCTCCACGTCTGTGGCCTTGGTTTGGTTCCCTCAGAGTCACCAGTATCGGCGAGTCCATGGGGGCTGTCCTTGGATGGACGTGGTGGCGTCCTCTGGAGGGAGAGCTCACTCATGCCGGCTCCGCGACTAAGCAATTATTCTCATCAGTAGGGGACTTAGTAGTTGGTGTCCTGAGTATGTTAGATCAGAACAGGCACCACTGAACACCACCGAAGTGACTCAGCAACAGTGCTGTGTTTCCTCCGGTGGGTTGCCTCTTGACAACTTGACATTGACAGCTCCCTGCGGATTGCTGGTGTTGGGGCTGCGGCGGGGCCGACCGGGCTGTGGCTGTGGACGGGGTGTCGGAATGAGCAGCATGGGTGCACTGCCTCTGAGTTGGCGCAGAGGTTTGGGACAGAAAAAAACAAACAAAAAAAAAAAACCCAACCTCTAAAGACATGTGTCTTCACTAACTAATATTTATGCTGTACGCTGTATGTGTTGCTTGCTTGGGTGGGGGGGGGGGGGGGGGGGGGGGGGGGGGGAGGAGTGAGGAGCCAAGAAGTGGTTCTGAAGGTATGGCTAATTTTGGGATAGGTGAATAGACAGCACATTAAGTTGCTACTCTTCCTCATTATGACAATGATCAGGTAACAAAAATCCCTTTTACATGGATGACAACTCCCCCCAGGGTTCATACAGACTTTCTGATGAAAAAATCAAGGACTTTTTAAGAGTTTTCAAGCTTTTTTTTTTTTTTTTTTTTTAAATCATTCCAGAACTTTCTTCAAGGATAAGTTTCAGAAAAATAATCATGAAATACTGACGCAAATCAAATTATTCACTGTCTAGGGCACTTTTGCATATGCGGCAAAAGGTCTTGTTTTTTGTTTCCATCTGGGTCTGCCTGCCACCATTCTTTGTACTCTTATTTTCCACCCAAACGAAGCATACTTCCCTGGCATGTTGGCTTCTCAACTTCCAGACAGCAGATCATTCTATCACATGCACAGGTGCCATGAAGACCATTAGCTTTTTTTTTTTTTCAACCTGTGGCAGGCGACTTATCAGTGAGATCGGACAACTCCGATTTTGACTTCTTTTAATTTCATATTTTTTTACAATTTAATTTCATATTTTTTCCTAGTAATAGACTCAAAGTTTTATACAGATTTCATTCAAAATCACAGGTAATGACAAAATCTAAGCACTTTTTAAGGACCTATGACCCAAAGCCTGATTTTTAAGGACTTTCAAGGCCTTGAAAAGGGAAGCCCCCCAAATTAAGGACTTTCAAGGACTTTCAGGGACTGTACGAACCTTGCTCTCTCAAGGAAAAAAAGGGGGGGAAATCCAGTGCTCTGAGGAAACACCCCAACCCCCAACCCTACAGTGAAAAACTTTGGGAAACATGAAGCTAGCACAATACACGTGGGCAGATGAAACGGGACAGGGGAAGCAGGCGAAAGAGGAGCGTGGTTGTTTTGGTATCGCTTTTTTTTTCCCCCAAGGCGAAAAGAGAGTGCCTTTTTTTTTTGCCAGAGGAAATCTGATGGAGCAAACCACCAGAGATGCCCAGGATCAAACGCTCGAAGTGTGGCATTTTGATATTTTAACTGTTACGTCCAAAATTTAAATATAACATTCCTATGCGAAGCAACACATTAAAATCAATAGTACTTTCAGTCACACTTTGCATCAGACATGACATGACGATGGATTAGGAAGATGGAAATTGACATTTTAAGTGTTACATCCAAAATTTAAATATGACATTCCTATGCGAAGCGACACATTAATATCAACAGTACTTTCATTGCACGTTACTTCAAACATGACATGATGACAGATTAGGAAGACCGAAATCTCACTCATTGTCTTGTGGTTTTTGACTTGACTTACAAAAAATGAAAATGGCCGGTGATGAAGCCAATCAATCGGGCAGCAGAATCAAGATGGTCTTTAACAATTTTCCTTCTGCTTTTTCTTCCCAAGTTTTGTCTTGGTTCTGTTTAAGCAGCTATTAAATTCGTCAAGCAAGTTTCGTTTTTTTTTTTTTTTTTTTTTTAGCATAGCATTTTCATTTTGTCACAAAGTGTAGCACCATAGCGCTGTCAACAACATTGTAGCTTGTAAGCTTAAAATGAAGCACTTTGCCGCTCTGAACTGCAAATATTCGGCATTCCTGGCAAGAGTCCAATATGGATACCACCTCTTATGTTGATGAATCAATTGGGGAAAGGGAGGAGGTGGAGGGGGTGGAATGGAAGAGATTACGAAGTGAAAAAGAAAATGAAAGAATAAAAAAGAAGAAGAAAAAAACAAAGTAAATTAGTGAATAACAATAAAAATAATAATCACAATAAACCTAAAAAGGAAGAGACTCTGACCTCATCTGCTGCTTCAAGTCTTGGTTCTCCTGGCCGATTCTCTCCGTCTGCTCGGAGCGCTTGGCAATGTCTCCAGACAGCTGCTGCTTCTGGTTCTCCAGCTGCTCGATGCGCTGGTTGTAGGACTGCAGCTGAGACTGCAGGGTGTGCGTGGCTGTCTCTCGCTGACTCAGCACCGCTTCCATGTCCTGCAGCCGGCCCTTCAGGTCCCAGGCTGGACGCCTCTTACCTCCCCCTGCAGGGGTGGGACACCATCGAAGGGGATAGCACTTGCATTTTCCAACTAATTAGCTATCACGTAGAATAACAGAACTGTTTTTTTTCAATCATCCTGCCAAAGTGAGACCAACAGTTTATTCTTTATTCCAGTGATTAGAGGACAGGGAGTTAATGATTTTTCACAAATATATAACACAAGAGATTTTCTGATTTCTTACCGTGTTTTATCACTCTATGTGTGTGCACGTGTGCACATGTGTAATCAGCCCTCTCATAACATTTTCAAGGTGTTTATAGACAAGTTGTATGGCATCTGACAACAGTGAACATATTTCGTTCAAGTCAGTGAAGCAGCATAGATTTGAAATAGGGACTGTGATTTCATCATCCATGGCATCATGGTGCACATCAACACAGTAGGCCAGGTAACCAACCTGTTGGTGCAGTCTGTGAAGGTGCTGCCCCCCTTCCTGCTGCTGCTGCTTTCTGTGTGGCAGCCGACGCTCCTGTCCAACAAAACAAATTCAGACTGACTGGTGTATTTCTCACTTCTGATTGACCAGGTCTGGAATGTAATGCAAGGTTCACACTAGTCCTAGTCTTGGCAGGACTCAAAATGTAGGTTGGAGTCCTGTTGGTTTTAACAAGTCAGATAAACATGTCTGCTGGGGTCCGGTAAACCCCTTTTAGTCTCGATCAGTTCTGTAGCTAGTCTGACACCAGTCGAGCCTGACTTAGAGGCCTTTGGACGGTTCAAAATTTTTCCACAACCACTCTGACTATTTTTGTAGGTCACAGTCTCGATTAGTCATGTTATTCCTATCTACACCTATGTATTCCTAGGTCACAGTCTCGATTAGTCATGTTATTCCTATCTACACCTATGTATTCCTATCTATTATTAACTAATCCGTTGAAACCAGCCATCGTGGCGAAGTGGTCAGCGTCGCGGACTCTCGGCTGGGAGGGTCGTGGGTTAGAATCCCATCAGAGTCATGTGGGTTTTTCTGCCCCGACCGGCTTCTACCCAGAGTTGAGTTTGCTATGGGCTCAGTTGGGAAGACTGGGACCACACAGTCGAGTTTCGTCCACTTAATGGATGCGTTTCTGAGAGTGTTGCTCAAATTTCCTGACAAATACTGCAGATGCCTGTATCTCTCGGGCCTGGTCGACACCAGGATACATTATGAAAGGAAGCGTAGAGTACAGCCCTGTCATGTAGTCTCAGACCGAAATGGAAATCTGTAGCATCATCTTAATCATCTTCATTCTCATCGATCAGAATAAAAAAAAAAAAAAAAAGGTCTCAAATTCTGTGGCCCTTCATGCCCTGCTCTCATGGTGACCTCAATTTTGAATTCCTCTCCACATCTGTGGTCTTAGTTTGGTTCCGTCGGGGTCACCCGGTATTGGCGAGTCCATGGGGGCTGTTGTTGGACGGACGTGGTGGCACCCTCTGGAGGGAGAGCTCACTCACACCGGCTCGGCGACTACGCAATTATTTCATCAATAGGGGGCTTAGTAGGTGGTGTCCTGCGTATGTTAGATCAGAACAGGCGCCACTGAACACCACCGAAGTGACTCGGCAGCAGTGCAGTGTCTCCTCCAGTGGGTTGCCTCTTGACGACTTGACATTGACTGTTTCCCTGTGGATTGCTGGTGCCAGGCCTGCGGCAGGGCCGACCGGGCTGTGGCTGTGGATGGGGGGTGTCAGAATGAGTGGCGTGGGTGCACTGCCTCTGAAGTGCGCAGAGGTTGGAACAGCACCAAAAAAAAAAAAAAAAAAAAAAAAAAAAAAATCCGTTGAAAAAGTTTGCTCTCGTCTGCACTAGTTTCATAGATAAGGAGGCCAGATGTTGTTTTGGAATATCCAAACCAGTGCAAATGAAGTGTGATCAAGGGCGCCAAGTGGTAGACTAGTGTGGACCAATCAGGACCCGTCATGACTTTGAATCGAATAGTGGCGCGAAAAAAGCCGACCAGATATAAAACAAGTTGGGACTGGTTCTGACCGATTCAAACTGTGCGCGCATCATCGAGACTTCCTCGAGAGTTACAAAAACAGGCGGGGACATATTGCGTTTATTATCATTCTTCCATACTGACATAGGGGGAGTCCCAACTGCAAGCGGCATCAGTCGACACAGGTTTTAATAGTCAGGAGACACTTCCAGGACTACATGGAAACCCATCAAGACCATCATTTTTCTGCGGCGCGAGCGAGATAAACCCGAGTCGGGCCACGATATGGCATAGTGTGAACCTTGCATAACAGGCACAGAAACAAAGCATGGACAGTTTCACATCAGTTTGTAAATGTTTGCATGCAATTTTGTTTGTTTGTTGTTTTTCAAACATTTATAAATGGAACGAAATGATAAATTACATGCCAACTTCTCTTTGAGTTCTTATGCCAGAAATTGATATTACTATCAATTGGTGTTTTACAGTTTGTGAAAAGAAAATATGTTCTTTGTGAGAGAAAAAAAAAACTGTTTGAACATCCACTATTCATGCATGCCTGTAACAAACGCAGATCCACACAAAAGCAAGGTATGATATAGATATATACATACTGCTAACTGTGCGATTTAGACCATAGGGAACTACAGTGATGGGGGAAGCAAATTGAAGCTGGTCACAACTACCTGGGCGGGACGCAGCAGGTCTGGCTACTGGAGGTCTGGACACTACAGTCGCTGATGAAGAGGTCCCTGGTTTCTTAGCTCCAAACTCCCATTGCAGGGCCTGTATATACAGGTATGTATTGTATGACAACTCTGGTTTACATTCTAAGCTTTATAAAAGCACTGTACTTATGCACAGCTATACACGACAGCTGAGGATGAACAGATTGGAGGGTGCACGAATGTATGAATGGATGGATGCGGGCATAAGGCAACTGAATCAAATAACGAACAACAAATTCTATGATTAATTTATGGAGATCAGCAGAATTTGCAAATGTATCTCTTCATCATCTTCATCATACAAGGCCAGTACAAGTAGACATATTTGAAAACAGTCCCATTTTTCAAGATTCAATAGCTGTTATACCTAGTCTATCAGCAAATCAAGAGATAAAATTTAGTTACATTACTATAACAGATAAACAACAAAAAAAAAGTACAAAAACTTCCAGCCCAAACCTTTTCTGCCAGCATTAATGGAAGATGCAGACGCCGAGGACCGCGCAGAGCATGTTGCTGTGGAGGTGGCTCTTTTCAGGCCAGACTGACTGGGTGTTGGTTTGGCAAGCCTGCTACTGCCAGCCTGAAGTCTTGAAGCATTGGATGTGGAGTATGACCTTGACGTATTGGATGTGGAGCTGGATGATGATCTTGAAGCAGTGGAAGTGTTGGAAACAGAAGAAGCAAAGGTCTCTTCAGGTCTTCCATCGTCCAGGCGGGACTTCTTGAAATCTGTTTCCACTGGCTGTGGATAACAATGATGTCATGTGTATGTCATGGGGAAAAAATAAAACAATGTTCTTTGTTCTAAACTTATTTTAAAACTGCACAAGAGAAACAAATGATATTATAGGATATTCAAAAAGGGAAGAAGAGTAGGAAAAGACTAAAAAAATAAATAAATAAACAAACGAAAAAAAACAGTAACTGAAAAAAAAAAAATAATGGCCTCTCTAGTCTTATGCCCAGTCAATGCCTTGTCAACAGCATGTTGCAAACACACAAAGTTTCCTTCACAGATCAATGGGGTGGAACAAGTTCCTCACTTTGAATTTGCAAGGTTTCCATTTTAAGTTTTCGCATCATGCCATCAATGGAATGCCTTAAGATCAAAATAATTTGGATCATTGACATATTTCCAGAACCATTACTTCAATTTCCTTAAAAACTTGGAAGATACTGGGTGCATGGGATGAGCTGTATGAAACCACCTCAACTTTCGGATCAATATGACACCAGGTTTCTGCTATGGCTATTCTCTACTTTTAATTTTCACGCTTGATGCTACATTGGTAGTATCATTTTAGCCTTCCCCACCCCAACTGTCTTTCTGTGTTATGTGTATAAGCAGGAACTGCACTGGGGATTTTTCCATCTGGGTTTTGCCCACAAGTGTTAGTAAGTACAGACATGACAACTGGTACCAGCAAACACATTTTGGGAAACAGATCCCACCTCCTCTCTTCTAAAGTCTACATTGCCCCCGTCCCTCCTGTCTTTCAACAGCCTACCCATTCTTCATTTTCTTTCTGGAAAAGGGCAACATTTAGGGGAAAAAAAAAATCCTGCCCCAGAAATCGCAAAAGTAACTGATGGAGAAAAAAACGTCCAATTGTGCAAGTGATAACTGCCAGATTACGCATACTTTCATGATTTTGAGGGGTGGGAGCACGAACAGTTACTTCTCTCTTAAAATTGGCACAAAATGGGTCCATTTTGCTCCCAGTTTGAGGATATAGGTGACTGTTCCCTGAAGAAAACCGAAGAGGTTGAAATATGCCATGTCTGTCTTGTTATATGTCTGTTTCCTTCGTTCTGTGGCATATTAATTTTTCTTTCATGTTTTATTCCAGTAACCATTAACAAATATGACATGGCTGAACATCAAAGATTGTTTATAACATGTTACAATTTTGAAGTCTCTGGACATATATGAGTCTGCCATTTACATTCAAATACAAACCAGTGTAAACCATAATGATGTTTCAGTTTGTCAAAACATGATATGTCCAAAGGAGCATGGTATAATTTCAATATGTTGCAAAAAAGAGAAATTCCTCATAGTCATATGAAGTTTTTTTCAAATCTAAATACAATGATCGAATGATTTTTCAGTATTTTGAGTTTAAATGATGTACCCAGTTTTCTCAAGTGAAAAATAAAATGAATACAGTTCGAATTTGTCAAAAAATCAAAAGTTTGTATTAAAATCATATTTCATGTAATTTTATTACATTGCTACACAATTATTTCAAGACAATTTCTATGTGAATTTGCTTGCCTCTGTGACACAAAGGTCTATGTGAAGTATCCCTTCCGTTCTCACAGATGAAGCAAAACTAGGCTGACAGGAGAGGCTGCTGAGGTTGTGTACTCAGAAGGGATGAAAAAGTTTAACCTTAAAGAAATAGAGCCCCACAGGATTTTTAGCAACTTTTTTTCTTTATTTCTTTTTCAAAGAAACACCACATACCTCATCCTCAGGACTGCGTGCTCGTTTGTAGGTTTGAGGCGGCTTCAAACGGCTGCCTGGTGTGGGTAATTTGCTCAACCCATTCCGGGTCACCAAAGGCTTTCTCTGGCAAAACAGAAAAAATGCCTTTAAGTATAAACAAAAATACCTTTAAATACCTTTAAGTATAAACAACAAATATAATTACGTGTAACTGAACAATATCAAAACTATTTGCTTCTGAACCACAAAATCTAATATTTCATAAAATTGCAATGAACAAGTCACAGCCATGATTAAAGTGTTAAGTAATGAAACATTTCAAATTCAATGCATGTTATGATAATACTTGATATGCTAACTAAACTTTCCTCAATTCCTGGTTTAACTGAGCCTTATGTTATTAACACTATTAATGGTAACATCAATAACACAACTTTAAAAAATATACAGCATTCTTCAATTTTTAATGACATTTTGAACAACATTATTAAGATTATGCATCTAATGTTGACATAAAATGTCACCTTTCATCAACCTTTTTAACTCTACAATCTGAAGAAAATGGAGTCGGATCCTCCATAACCTCTAACAAAGTACATTCTCGAACAGCAATTGTAAAATTTGCCTCAAGGTATAAACACCACTTAAAAACAGGTAATGTTCAATTCCAGACGGATTAAGCAAGTGGCTCTGCACCCTCTGGTTGTATTCATATATATCAGGGCTTGAAATATCCACCCACCTGACTTCATGACAACTAAATCTTGCAGACAAGTGAACTGCTGTCTCCACTTATTCGTTTGGCAATCAATTTTTGACTGTCAGTGGAAGGCTGACTGAGCAGCCAGCTCGAGTGCTGACAGACTTTGCTTCCCTCCTCCTATCCAAGGCATGTGACATACAGTTGTACATACTGTGGAAGCAGCATGCATTCATTATTCTTGACTAGCTCAAAAACATTTCTTAGATGATGTCCAATTGTACCCCCCCCCCCCCCCCCCCCCCCCCCCCACCTTGTTTTATTGTTTAGTTTATTTCTTTATTATCTTTTGTTCTTGAGGTTGTTCTGATGGCATTGTTTTTCTTTTTAATCTCTCACTATCTCCTTTTTTTTGTTTTGTTTTATGGTATACTTACTGGTTGCTGGAACATCTCTGGGGTTCTTTCCCATTAATGTAATATTAATTAACTGTGATGGATCTGGATTAGGATCTCCAGGGATAGCATTAAATACAGTCAAAAGGACACTGTCAAAAGGGCCACACTAGCATAATGATGACATAATACAGGGGGTGACCTTGCCAGCGTTTGGCGGCACTGGTCTAATGCCAGATCCTTTTGTCAATTTGTGCCGTGCGTGCGTGCGGAGTGTTGCTAGGTGGTGAGACAATTGAATTCCTCCACTAAGCAAGCGGATACGATGTTCTCTCTCAAGTTCTTCTACATAGCAACAATGATCAACCCTCTGACAAGTTTCATTGACACAAGAATCTAGCTTAACCTTGTGTTGTAGCACGGAATGTGGAACGAAGGAGAGAAAAGAACAGGATGCAAGACAATAACTCAAATCAACAATGTGACTGCTTCTTTGACCTCTTCTTGCTGTTCAAGGGTCAATGTTTTGTTTGTTATATGTGCCAATCAGGGAATATCATCACCTTCTTTGTGCACCAGTTACAGAACATTACAGCTGTCAGTCATTCTCTCTTGCATATACTTACTATGTGAAAGAATGCCCCAGGCCTGTCTTACAGACTATCACCTTTCTTCAAGCCCCAGCTTGTGACTATGGAGTGATATAAAAGGCCGATACTGTGCCATTCAAGTGAGATTTACATCTTCAAAACACATTACTGATCTTTCCAGTTTCCTGGGGTGAAGAGAGGTCAGAGGTGAGACAGGGACCTATCAATCATGATGCCATTCAACCACTGCAAGCTGCTATGGTAACGAGAGCAACATCAACGAAAAAGACTAAAACAAGAGACAATGTCAGTTTGTGGACTATAGTTCTGCCATACAAAACCACTCCCCTCCCGCCACCTCCTCAGACTAAAGAGACCCTGGCACGAGAATTGATGGAGCTTCCAGATTCTAGCGAGATGTTCCTGGCCTACGGTGCTAGAGAGTTACAGTGTTGATGACGTTCTTTGTCGGAAACTTGCTTTATGGCTATTGTTCCAAATTTGGGGGCCTCTTGATTCACGTCCGCCCTCGAGGCTACCAAACTTTAATTTCATTTATTCATTAACTGTTTATTTTCTTTTTTGCTTTTCTCCGTCACGTCTGTGCTGAACAAAATCATTTTGAAGATGCATGCACATTGTTTGCCTACAAACATCATCAAGATTGCGTCTTTTTTCCAGGAACTTGTTCGCTGACAAATGCATATTAAGAAACATCGCATTACCTCCGATTCCATGGTGAAATATTCTTGAAAATTAACTCAGGTTTATCCAAGGCTGTTCTTTTGCTGTTTGGCAACAGTCGGAAGCCATTCGCGTTTGAATTTCCTGTAGAAAAGAAGAGTCCAGTCCATTCGGAAATTTCATTGGCTATTTTCAGTTAGATTTGGCGTTCATTGGTGGAAATGTAAAATACCAATGGTTTTTGCAGTTATGTCCCTTTCAGAGCGTGGTTGTAGGCCTACCTTCTGTAACGCGAGCTCCTTCCCTGGCACGCGGCTCCATGGTGTGACAACTCCAGTCCTCCCTTCCCCCCTTCCCCCCACCCTCCCACAGCCCCTTACCGAGCCCACACCACCTCCACCACCATCACCAAAACTAAGATAATATACTTCAGATAATCACGAACTGTTACAAATGGATATGGATACTTTGGAAAGATGGTCAGAGACATGGAACTTGTATTTAATGCTTCAAAATGCAAAGTATTGCACATTGGCAAAAAGAATCCCGTGCATGACTATGTTATTAAAGGTGCTCAGACAGTTAATATAACCAAATGTGAAGAAGAAAAAGACTTGGGGGTCATTTTTTGAAAAAAACTTACTTTTTGATAATCATGCACAATGTTGTAAATAAGGCAAATAAACTGATCGGAATCATACGGCGTTCTTTTGATTTTGTAAATAAAGATACTTTTCTTAAATTATACAAAGCCTTAGTCAGGCCGATCCTTGAGTATGGAAATATTGTTTGGTATCCATATTTTGAAAGGATAGTCTTCCGCGATAGAAAAAGTACAGAGGAGAGCTACAAAACTGATAAAGGAATTGAAAGACCTACTATATCAAGATAGATTGAAA
>JADBJO010001750.1:235921-270921 GCA_016801955.1 Conus betulinus
TTTTTCACTGTCATATTCTGATTCACCTAGTGATTGTTTTTTTTTTTGTTTGTTTAATTACTTTGTGTACCCTGATTTGATTGAAGTATGTTATCAGTAGGTTTTGACAGTATAAGACAGGAGTATTAGAAAAGCTTCATTATTGTAATAGTTGATTTGGTTTTCAGGTGATAATGATGACCAACGGCAGCTCATCCATCCAACATTGGAAATGGGATACAATCACCATGGTGGTGACAACTTACTTCGACGGCATTTCAAAAACGGCTTTCACCTCCTGTATTGCCCACTCCAAAGGGAAACGCTACGGGCTGAGAGGTGACTGGAATAAATAAGACTAGGCGGCCACTGGGGGATTTTCTTGTATTTTTTGACTCGCATTTGTAAAATAAATAATTACTCTTTCTCAGCTTTTTATTTTGTGTGTGTGTGTGTGTAAATTCACAAGCTTTAACACTGGCATTTCCATGGTGATTACAAGGGCTAACATAAACACACTTACCGACAGACGAAGAATCCCCAAGGTGACTCCATATTGCAAGGGCCATAAAACTGCAGTTGAAAGTTTTCAGTAGAATTTTCAATATGAAATTTTAATATTTTCTTTAAAAGAAAAATTATCAGATTACAATTATTCATTGCTTTATACTCACTGATAAAAGATTGTCATGTTACATATACAGTCGCTAAAGTTATAATCAGTATCAGGCTGCATTCTCTCAAAATTAGAGAACAGTGCAATCTTTCAGCAACAACAACAATATATGTGTGTATATATGTGTGTGTGTGTGTGTGTGTGTGTGTGTGTGTGTGTGTGTGTGTGCGTGTGTGTGTGTGTGTGTGTGTGTGTGTGTGTGTGTGTGTGTGTCCCCAAATGAAATGCCAAATGTCAAGTCCAAGGTTGTTGATGATGCAGATTTGAAATACATCTAAGTGACTAGTCAAGTCAAGGAAAGAAGAACTGATAGCAAAGCATCGGATGGAACTAGATCACTGGCAGTGCGCTTTCCTCTTTCAACCCCAAAGGAGAAAGAAAGAGTGCGCACATTAGACATGGAGGTTTGTCAAGAACTATCTGATAGAATTCAGTCTCTCCCTGAGGCAGATGTTCCTTCAGAGCTGGTAGACAAAGCAGTGTTGGGTCAAGGCTGTCTGGTCATTGCTGCTGTCATTCAAACAGTTGCCAACAGTGAGTTCTGGAAGAAAGGTAAGGCAAGGGGAAGAACAGGAGAGTAATAAGAAAGAGTAAAAGGAGGCAGCAGAGGAGTGTGTGTGGGGGGTGGGGTGAGGGGGGTTGAGAAGTAGAAGTGAGGGGGTTGAGAAGTAGAAGTGAGAGGGGGAGAGCAGTATATGAATTGAATGGTAGTGAAGGAATGATTCGTCATTGAAATATTCTGAGAAGTTGACACTTATGATGCGATGTCATCTGGCAACTGCACTGACTCACCTGCTTTATATCCTTCTGTGCCAGTCATCTGTGCATCTGCACAAACTCACCTGTCCTTCTGTGCCAGTCATCTGTGCATCTGCACTAACTCACCAATATCCTTCTGTGCTAGTCACTGGTATCACAGTTGGCTGCTACAATAATGCGATTGATGTTCTTGGAGACATGAACATGCTAGTGGGACAACTGCTGTATGTGTGTGTGTGTGTGTGTGTGTGTGTGTGTGTGTGTGTGTGTGTGCATGTGCGTGTGTGTGTGTGTGTGTGTGTGTGTGTGTGTGTGTGTGTGTGCATGTGTGCATGTGTGTGTGTGTGTGTGTGTGTGTGTGTGTGTGTGTGTGCGTTTGTTTTGTTTTCATTACATGTGAGTCATAACAGGCAGACTGTCTCTCGTTTTCTCCTACTGTTTAGTTCCTGACCAAAAAAGAGATCTACTTTTATGATACGAAACATCTGAAATGAGGCAAGGGACAGTAAGCAGTTAAACAACAAACAAGTCAGGGTAACTCTGTATCCTATGGTGAAGTAAGTTACATGCGCATGACCCCCAACGAATGTTTCATACAACACCAAATCGCGAGCACAAATGCCTATGCAAAGCACACAGAGAGCAAACAAGGAGACGTCCCCCAAAAAAGGATGTTCCAAGTTTACCCTTATGCCCTGTACTGATGCATGTGAATCCAGTCAAACGGAACACACAGGTAAAGAGACACAAACACAGGTGACATCAGTTTCATTGGTAAGAGAGGAAGATAGTCTGATTTCATGATCATGATATTAACTTGACTTTGAGACCTAAAATCAAGCTGAAGATTTTTACCTTAACAGATTGTGTGTGTGTGTGTGTGTGTGTGTGTGTGTGTGTGTGTGTGTGTGTAGAAGACTTCTTGTAAATTTGTGTAATTGTGTAATACATAATGTGTGTGTGTGTGTGTGTGTGTGTGTGTGTGTGTGTGTGTGTGTGTGTGTGTGTGTGTGTGTGTGTGTGTGTGTGTGTGTGTGTGTGTGTGTGTGTGTGTGTGATGTACATGTTTTGGGTATGTGCATGGTGTGTACACACTCGTCCCCTGACACAGCCAAATGTATGTTTCTGTCAGAACTGGTTCCTGGAAGCTACGACATCAACGAAGTTCTAGTGAACAAGACTGCGAGCAAGCAGAACTTCATCAGCAAGATAACGCGTTACCAGAAGCTGCTGGTGGCCGACCACATGGTGTTCGACCTGCTGCTCTTCTTCCACCAGCTGCAACAGCTGCCCGCAGCCAGTCAGCCGGCCGCCATCAAGAACATGGAGGACATCCTGTCAGCGACTGTGTCTAGAGTCCGCGATAACTACGACAGCGATGTATGCCACTGAAAACTTTCTTTTATTCTGGTTTTTTGTTTTGTTAAAGTTATTTGGTCTTCCATTTCTGGAGAGAGAAAAAAAACAACAACAACAGAACGATGTGATCAAGTGTTTTTACCTGCATAAGGGAGGTAATGCTTTCACTCATGTCTGTCGATTTGTTTGTTTGTCAGTCGGTCGGTCGGCAAGGTAACGCTAAACCTTCTGTACTGATTTCGAACAAAAAAATGATGAAAAGATGGAGTTTGATACTGACAAAACACACATCAGAAGGGGGGGGAGAAATCCACATTGTCTTCATTTTGATTCTCTGGGGGTTTTTTTTTGTTTGCTTCTTTTTTTTTTTTTTTTTTGGGTGGGTATGAGAAAAATGAAACGCTCTCTCCGTTGCAACAGATTTTAGAAGTTAAAACAAGAACACTGGAATGAAAATGAAAACAGGATGTTTTATCAGCTTTTCTGCTGGTTGATGCAGAACAGACATGGAGAGGGCATGTGTTTGAGTGCAGTGAACCAAAGAGAAGTGAAAGACGGCGCACTCACGGGTTCTTTTTTTTTTTTCTTTTCTTTTTTTGATCTGAACATGAAGTACTTTAGTTCCTGTTTTGGACTCTTTTCTTTCCCAGTTTCTTGTTCATTTCTTAAAGCTGTCGATATTTGTCGGTGTATTTGTTTGTGCAAAAAAAAAAAAAAGGGGGGGGGGGGGGGGGGGGGGGGGGGGGGGGGGGGGGGGGGGGGGGGGGGATGTACATGTAATGTTAACATTATAACAGATCATGTGTGACATCCCGTGTGGGCGTGCTTGTCGTCCCAGGTGTACTGTGTGGTGCCATGGGTGCCCCCCTGCCCAGAGACCAACTGCACGGAGATCCGGATGCTGCTGGGCTACTGCCAGATCCTGCTGCTGAGCCCGGACAGTTACATCCCCACGGCCGATGAGAAGGGCATGTGCCAGGCCCAGGCCACCGTCCCTCTGTCCAAGTTCCTCTATGGTCAGTCCTCCCATCGCACGCTTTGTTTTCCCTTTTTTTTCTGTGATTAAGACCTTGACCTTGGCTGTGCTGTTGCTGTTTTTTTTTTTTTTGTTGTTTTTTTTTGTTTGTTTCCATGCACTGTTGTTAATGTTATGTTGGTGGTGCTCTCACCCTGGTCCACAAGTGCACGGCACACTAAAACTGCTCACACTAAAACTGCTGGCGTTCCACAATCTGTGCTCCACCAGCCCTCGGGGAAGCATCACTGTTAGGCAGACTAGTGTGTGTGTGTGTGTGTGTGTGTGTGTGTGTGTGTGTGTGTGTGTGTGTGTGTGTGTTAGTGTATGAGTGTGTGTGTGTGTGGTGTATGGTGTGTGTGTATGTGTGTGTTGTGTGTATATGAGTGTGTGTGGATGTGTACGTATGGAAATTGTGTGTGTGTGGTGTATGGTGTGTGTGCATGAGTGTGTGCGCGCATGTGTGTGTATATGAGTATATGAGTGTGTGGATGTGTACGTATGGAAATGTGTGTGCGTGAGTGTGTGCGTGCACACGAGTGCATGTGTGTGTGTGTGTGAGAAAGAGAGAGAGAGAAAGATTTACTTCTTTTTTTTTTATTAAATAATATTGACATTCTATTCATACTGTTTTCATAAATGTCAGTTCTACTAAGAGTTAATCTGACATAAGATTGGTTTGGTCAGTCAGTCTGGATATCACTTACCAGACACTGCATTTGCTAATGAAAGTTCTCTTTACTGTTCAGAAATGCCTACTCAGATTTCAGCCTACTGACATTGAAAGTCTTGGGGGGGTGAACTCCCCTGCAAAACATAGAGCAGGGGAGGAAACGGGAACAGATTTTTGCCCATGCAAAAAATGGAAACGGGAAGAACCACAGAATTTGGGATAGGTTTTTTTTTTTTTTTTTTTTTTTTTTTTTTTTAATTCTATGATGATGGATAAGGAAGAGGAGGAAGATGATACTAACTAATGCCCCCTTGGAGAGATCCATTACATCACCAGACCACCAACCCTGCAGTGCCTGTCATGGCATATCCAGGCAGTCAGCCAGACCTAAGAAATGCAGACTTGTTTTAACCATACCATTTCACTGTGTTTTGTACACATGTTGGGCAAAAAAAAAAAAAAAAAAAAAGACCGACAAATACAACAACAACAATCTTTAAAACAAACAAACTAGCAAAATTATGTAAAAAAAAAAAAATCCTAAAGGATGAAAGTTCTTGTACCTGCCAGTAGAGTTTTGACCGAAGAGTAGCAGTTCTTGCTTTGCACGCTTTAGCCGCCGTTCCACTGGAACAAGTCAGTGGTCATTGTGCAGGTGTTGATGATTGTTCTACCTGAAGAGGTCAGTGGACATTGAGCAGGTGTTGATGATTGTTCTACCTGAAGAGGTCAGTGGACATTGTCCAAGTGGTGACTGCTGTTTTGCTTGAGCAGGTCAGTGGCCATTGTCCAAGAGTTGACTGCTGTTCTGTGTGAAGAAGTCAGTGGACATTGTCCAAGAGTTGACTGCTGTTCTGTGTGAAGAAGTCAGTGGCCATTGTCCAAGAGTTGACTGTGGCGGTTTTGTGCAGGTGTGGATCGCTACATGGCTTTGGGGGCCCAGCCCAGTGTGCAACAATCCATTGTGGCTGGCATTCCTTGGCATGGCTACACCTACCACTGTGATCAATTCTCTGTGAGTACTTGTGGTGTCTGAGTTGTTGTTGTATGTGTGCTTGTTTGTATGCTCCATGTGTGTGTGTGTGTGTGTGTGTGTGCATGTGTGTGTGAGTGAGTGCTTGCATACATGAATGTGTTATTGTATGTGTGTGTGTGCATGCATTTTTTTTTTGTGTGTGTTGTGTGTGTGTGTATGTGCATGCATGCATGTGTGTGTATGAATATGTGTGTGTGTGTCTGTGTCTGTGTGTGCATGTTTGCGTATGTATGTGTGCATGTGGGTGAGTCTCTGTGTGTGTGTGTGTGTGTGCATGTGCGTCCAAGTGCATCGAAAATGTGTTATTGTCTGATTTGTGTCACACACTACATCTCAAATCCTTAGTCTCTCGACTTGTGCACACAGCTTTGGTCATTTGTTTGCTTTTTAACTTTACTTTTTCTTCTCTCTCTTATTTTTAAGTTATTTGCTTTTTAACTTTACTTTTTCTTCTCTCTCTTATTTTTAAGTTGTTTGCTTTTTAACTTTACTTTTTCTACTCTCTCTTATTTTTAAGTCCCCCCACCCCCCACTCCCACCTCCCCCCCCCCCCCCCCCCCCCCCCCCCTACTGGCCTTACCCACAGGCACGCATTCTGACTGTGTGTACACACTCAGTTTTGTCCTGTCACAGCCAACTTCCATGATATCTACTCATGCTCAGTCCGCCTTGGCTTGGGGCTGTGCCAGGCCAACTGACATAGGCTAGAATACCAAGGTTACATCAAAATGTTGTTCTGCTCAGCAGCATAGTTATGCGGGGATGGTCTCCAGTTGTGACAAGCTCCTAGCATAACACCATCAGTCTTCGAAATCCCCTGAAGTCGGAGTGTGGCATCCCACATGGCAGGGTAATCAAAAACGGCCACACACGTAATGTTCTCATCCCTAGCTTATGCATTTGTACCATAGTGTTCAAGTACTTCGGCTGTTTGGATGATCCCTGGAGTCTTTTAGCCCGGGTACAATGATGACAACAAACAACAACAACAATAACACAACAACAACAATTCATGCTCAGCCACAGGTCTTAGTGTGGAAAGCTACTAGCTTTTATCCTATAAACAATACACAGATTGTAGGGACAAAAACAAAACCCCACCTGTTGTAGCAGAATGAAGGAAAAAAGGTTGTTTTGGTTTTGTAACAGTCTTCGTCACTAGTAGGAAACTGCTTGTTTCACACACTTTTGAATAATTGATTTCGAATCTGTTTTAAGCTGTTTAATTTTTTCTGCAAAAATGTAGAAAATTTTGCTTTGCATGTCTATGTCATATTTTTCAAGAGAGAAAAAAAAAAAACAAGATGCAAAGCATATAAATGTACTCCCACTGCATCTTCCTGAAAAATGTCACGATCAAAGATACGTCGTAATGTATTTGACATCACAATCAAACATGCATCATAATGTATTTGACGTCACAATCAAACATGCGTCTTAATGTATTTGACATCACAGTCAAACATGCGTCATAATGTATTTGACGTCACAATCAAACATGTGTCATAATGTATTTGACATCACAATCAAACATGTGTCATACTGTATTTCATCACTGAGATATTCCATAAAGAAGAAAAACTGTTTTGGGCCGTTACAGCCTTTAGTAATGGCTATTCTGATCAAATAAAACATCAGGCATCATCGGTGACCCATAATGAACATACTTACGAATTTTCAGAAAGATCAGCCCAGTAGTTTTGTCTGGAACAAGTGGAACACATTTTGACCACACACACACACACACACACACACAGGGAGAGCATTTCTTCATTCCCATTGTAAAGTACTCCCTGTTCTATAAGAACTGGGAGTATAAAAAGGAAAATAGAACTATGGAATTTGCGACGATGTTTTTTAAGAAATAGTTTGGGCAAACTGCAAACTCATTTTGAGGGGAACTCGAGAGTTTTCAGAGTTTGGAAACAAATTTTTGAAAAGAAAAATAGAATGGCAGTTTAACAGGCAGCCTGATATTTTGTATAGATTGAGTTCTAAACTGTTCCCTGGTTTGCTGAATCACGATTTCCACCAGCAGTGTATGAACGGAAACTCTTCGCAGCTGCACCACAGTAATGATTATTCAGGACTTTCAGGGGCCTCATCAGGTCTTCACGATTCCGGTACAAGGTCCCTTTATACTCCACCAGCACAAGCTTCTTTGGACCCTTGAGGCCTTTTCAGGTCCCTTCATATGCTTCTGTGTTCCCCATCACAGTTTTGACTTTTTTTTTTTTTTTTTTTTTTTTTTTGTCTTTTAAAGATGAACTGAAAAGAAAGTGGTGATATGGGTCATCCTGTGCCATCAGTTTCAAGCAGACAATTCATGGTACCAACCTGGGAGGGAAAAATCACAAAACCCAGCGTAGCTGGTCAGGGGAGAGCAGTCTGTTTGGCTGATGTTTCAGAACTGTGGTGAAAATGCCAGTCAAGTGCTTGTTCCTGGACAGCTGGCTTTGAGAGGATTCATGTAAAGC
The DNA here is from genome assembly GCA_016801955.1 of Conus betulinus. NCBI lineage: Eukaryota > Metazoa > Mollusca > Gastropoda > Neogastropoda > Conidae > Conus > Conus betulinus. The sequence goes on from JADBJO010001750.1 coordinate 243,896, forward strand.
CATTGAGTGAGAAAGTCATACTGGACACACACAGTGCACGACATTGTGGACTTGAACTGAGTTTGAGATGGTTGGGAGAGTCCATCTTTGGGAGATGGTTGGGAGAGTCCATCTGTGGGAGATGATTGGGAGAGTCCATCTGTGGGAGATGGTTGGGAGAGTCCATCTTGCGTCATTACCTCATGCAGCATCATGGCATGGACTGTCAACCTTTTTCTATCTTCATTTTTGGAATCAAACCAGAATTTATCCTGTGTCATATTTTTCTGTTTTTTCAACCTCACCCCCACCCACCCCAGCTCTCTTCACAATTATCTATGGCCACACACACACACACACACACACACACACACACACACACACACACACACACACATAGGCACACACATTCATGCACTTTCGCTTCTCATACACACACACACACACACATGCACACACCACACACCACACACATACACACACATGCCTGCACACACGCATGCCCCTATGTATGCTGCACGCGCGCGTGCACACACACACACACACGTAGGCATGCTTGCTTGCACCCTGCACGCTGTATACACACACACACACACACACACACACACACACACACACACGCAGAGTGTTCTGTTACAGGTCTTCATAAAACATTAAGAGGTCTTCTTACAGTCATTTCAGTCCTTTTATTGTAGTATTACATGGACCTGTCAACCCTGTTACATCTGCACCTATCTCAGACTGTACAGCACTTGATACAGTAATGGAACACCACTTGTGAATAATCCAAGTTGGTAATGTGGTCCTTATCAACATGGAGGTCCAGACCAGAGTAAGGCAAGCCATTGGACCATACAAAGAACTGTTGTCCTCAGTGAAAAGAAGGACAATGAGATGGTATGGTCATGTATGATGATCGACAGGACTTGCACAAACCAGTCTACAAGGAACAGTGCGAGGAGGCAGAAGGAGAGGAAGACAGAGAGAAAGAGATGGGAGGACAACATCAGTGCATGGACTGGCCCCACACTCAGCAACTGCCTAGGAGCTGTCTGAGAACCAGGAGGAGTGGAGGAAGCTGGTTGTGAAGTCTTCTGTGACGCCTCAACAGTCTTCAAGACTCTGGGATAGGTGATAGGTATGATAGGTTATGAATGATGAAGTTGTGTGACAGGACCATTGCGGGGCGATGTCTGGTGACCTGGATTTTTGGATAAGTATATCACATATCACATATATCACACTGAACGTCATTTTCAGGGTGACACATGCCTGGTGAAAAAAGACAAGAAAGGAGACAGGTGCTTCGACGGCTCCAAGCGACGGCGACATTCTTTGAGTGAAATTCACAGCCAGATCATCCCCAAGGTCAAGGTCAAAATGGACGAGGTCACCAAGGGCATCTACTATAACCTGGTGAGCCCACCTACGGTGCTCTGTTTGTGTTAGTTCATTTTTCTCTTGTCTTTGTTGTGGTCCACTGTTTGTCTTTCCCTGTGGCCCAGGGGTTTTTGTTGTTTGTTTGTTTTGGTGCTGTCCCATCTTCTGTGCCATCTCAGTGGCACTGCACCCAGCATGCCGCTCATTACGAGCCCCCGTCCACAGTCACAGCCACGCCCAGTCTGGCCCGCTGCAGCCCTGTCTCCAGCACTTGGCAGGGAGCAGTCAATGTCAGGTCATCATGAGGCAACCCACCAGAGGGGACACTGCACTGCTGCTGCTGAGTCACTTTGGTGGTGTTCAGTGATGTTTTTTCTGGTTCAACATACACAGGACACCACCTTCTAAGCCCCCCTACTGACGACTATCATTACTTAGTCACAGAGCCAGCGTGAGTAAGCCCTCCCTCCGGAGGGCATTACCATGTCCGTCCAACGACAGTTCATAACTCAGAAAAGGCTGCGTTATTTGATATGAAACCAAGACAGGTCACTTTAAAGACTGCTTGCTACATACTTTTGGAAAAACTTGAATGCAGCTGCTGTTGTAAATGCTGCCTGCAGCATAGATGATTAGCTGTACTACGCTTTTTATTAGTGTTCATTTTATGAAGTCATCTCTAAACCATGTTAGAGTTTTATTCACAGATGATTTCGATTCTCACTCAGATTCACACGCTCATGTGCACTTTTGTTCCTTATATAGATTCATTTTCTTGGAGACAAAAAAAAAAAAAAGCTTGAAATAAGGAATACGTCAATCATACACACATGAATCATAGACATGCATTTATATTGCTGAACCAGCTAGTCAAGAACTCCACCGTTGACAAACCATACCCACTGTCATTAGGACAGTCAGCTGGCAAGGTCTTATACTGAAAAAAAAAAAAAAAAGAAAGAAAAGGTAGGAAGGTTTGGAAGCTGGGGACAGATGGGAATGAAGAAGAGGGCGTTAAAGTGTAAATGGGGCGATAAAATGTAATTAGTAAACCCTCCCTGGCAGCAAAGAGGGGCCATCAATCTATGATTTGTGAATAGAATCTTTTGTGACCCTGCCAACAGGGAGACCCATCTACAGTACTTGGCCTCAGGGTGTTTGTCCGTCCATGGTACTCAACAGAGGTACACTGAGTATAAGTCCAAGGTACTGTCAACTCAAGGGGGAGAGAATCACAATCCAGTTGTCTCCATCTCCTGGGTGTGAGACTCTTCATAAGAACTTGGCAGAGTTACGTTCATCCTTCTGTGGTGATGCAACAGACACACACCGTATGTAACTCTGTACTTTTATTTACATTAATTACACTGTTCTTTTCAGAATGACTCAGCACAAATGTGGTTTGAGAACTTCACCACGCTGTTCATCAAGTACCAGCTGGTGCAGGATCTGCAGTTAAGAGGTAAGTCAGACAATCTGCAGTTTAGAGGTAAGGCAAACGATCTACAGTTGTGAGGTAAGCCAAACAATCTATAATCAAGAGGTAAGCTGAACAATCTACAGTTTAGAGGTAGGCCAGTCTACAATTTAAGAGGTAAGCCAAGCAGTCTACAGTTTAGAGGTAAGCCAATCTGCAATTAAGAGGCAAGCCAGGCAGTCTGCAGTTTAGAGGTAGGCCAAACGATCTGCAGTTGAGAGGTAAGCCAAACGATCTGCAGTTGAGAGGTAAGCCAATCTACAGTCAAGAGGTAAGCCAAACAGTCTACAGTTTAGAGGTAAGCCAAACTGTCTACACTTAAGAGGTAAGCCAAACGATCTACAATTAGGAGGTAAGCCAAACAGGCGCCCTTTCTGTATTCTAAATCATGTGCCTCAATTTGCAAAGTGACATGACTGCAGACAGAAATCTTAAAAAATTTGAAAAATTGTTGATAAAGCTCCACCGAAAAACATTGACAAACGAATCACAAGACAAAACACAACATATTTCGACCTCTTAGGTCTTCATCCAATTATGGCGCAAGATGGGTGTTGAAAGACAACGCCCATCTTGTGATGAATTGGATGAAGATAAGTGCTCGTTCATTTTCGTTGTCCAGAGTGTTATGTATCTTGCCTGAAGAAGAGGTCGAAATGCATCCAGTCTTGTCATGTGATTCGTTTGTCAGTGTTTTTAGGCGGAGCTTTATCAATAATTTTTCAAATTCATATGCCTCAAATCAGAAACTATCTGATGTTTGTCTTAACATTTGTGATTTTTTTTTAAAATCCTTTTTTTCCCATTTTAATTGTTCTTGTCAACCTGTTTTGAGACTTGATGTAGTGCCGAACTTCAACAAAGACTTTGAGGTTGCAAAGTTAAAAAAAAACTTTTTGTTCGTTTATTTGAAACAAGTACAAAGAATGAAAAAAAAAATGGTGACCCTCCTCACCCTCACCCTCACCCATGTCTCTTTGTCCTCCACAGTTACCTCCCCTCCACCCTGGTTCTTCCCATTTCTACATCCTGATTCAGAGTTATCAAGAGACTTTCACATGTTCAGTAATGGCGTTTTATCGTCGCTAAACAGGTCATACTGGCTGCTCTCCTTCTCGCTGTCTTCCCCTCTCTGTCTCTGTTCTTTCCTTGTCTATTTTTAGTCTCTTTTTTGTGTTTAACTCCATTTTTCTGTCATTCGTTTCAAGTCTGTTTCTTTATGATAATAATAATGATAACAAAGCGTTTTTCAAAGCACCATGCCAAAGCGCTGACAAAGCGCACACTCGTGAACACAACAGGCTGCCTACCTGGGTAGTGCCAACTGAAAGAGCTGCCTGCCAGCGCTTCGTTCAGTCGTTTCCTGTGTCATCCAGTCAGTATTGTTCACTCAGTGTTCTTATTTCCTTCATTCTTTCAATTTCTCACGCAGGGTGCATGCTATGTGTAACTTGTTATCCATATCAATGACCGAACTGGCCTTTTCTTCCGAAAGTTGGTGACGGGATTTTACGTGTGTGTGCAAAATGTTATGTGTGCATTCACACACACAACCTCAGTCTCATTCAAAGGTCTCTTGAGGAAATGGAGTCAGAACCAATGTTGACTTCAAGGGAAAACCGACCTTGTACTGAAACAGCCCTGTGAAGATTCGAAAAAGAAACACCCGAGGGCAGGTGAAGACGGTGCTTCTCTGGGTCCTCCCCAGCACCTTCAGGTGTTTCTTTTTCTTCAGCCCTATGAAGATTCAAACCCACAACCCCAGGATCACCAATATTATGAGTCTGGTGCTCTACCAACTGAGCTATTCTGGCCGCCAGCTATACAGTGTCTGTTTGTGTCTGACTCCGTTATTCTGCCGTTCTCCTTCATTCTCTGTCTGTATGCCTACATCTCATTATGTAGGTATGTACAAAAGCAACCTCATAAGAACTTATGGAGAACTTAAAAGCCCCCATTCATATGGGAATAAAAGAAACAGGATACCAGACCCTCTTTTTTTTTCCCCTCAGCTTCACTTTTTATAAATCTTGACTTGCATCACCATCGTGAAATGATTGCCTGAAGAATTTGTGAGGGTAAGACTTGGGCTTTGACAGTTAATCGATGCATAGCTGTGCTTGAAACATTCAGGATCTTGCTTCTGAGCTTAAAGAAGTCACTAGATGTGACTTCAAAGTGAACATTGATGCTTTTCTTACAGATTAGATTTTGCAAAAGAACATCTTGGTACAGTTGCATTTTACGATTTCTTTTGCTCGGTAAAACAAATTTTTTGTTGATATACTGTTGCAGAGCATTGTTTCAGTAGTAATTTATGAATTATTTGTCTGTGTATAATATGTGAATATATGAGTCACTGTGTGTGGCTTTACGCTCGTGTATGTGTGTGTGCGTGTGTGTGTGTGTGCACGCGTGCGTGAATGCATGTGTGTGTGTGTGCATGCGTGAGTGACAGCATACACAAATACATGTACACACTCTAATCACCCATGCCCTTTGCTGTGTCTACCTCTGGTGATGCTGGGTGTCAGGTCTGTCCATCTGGTACGGGGAGGATCTGATGGTGGACCTGTCGGGGTCCAACACTAAATACTTCTTTGGATCCTGGGACTTCCTGACGCATCACGTCCTGCACAAGGCGGTGTACAACCCCGTCAAACGCACACACGTCTATGCCGGTAAGTCCCTTTGCTGCAGTTCTGCTCAGGGTGTGCACGACCAACTCAGACGCACACACGTCTATGCAGGTAAGTCCTTTCATCACGGTTTTTTGAAAGGTTTTGTATGAGCAAGTCAGACATACGCTCGTCTATGCCGGTAAGTCTTTTCACCGCAGTTCTGCACAAGGCTGGGGACAAAACAGTTCAACACGCATACATCTATGCCAGTAAGTTCGTTTGCTCCCATTCTGCACTAGGGTGTATATGACCTAGTCAGATGCACGCATAGCTATGCTGGTAAATCTCTTCGCTGCAGTTCTGCAAAAGGTTGTGTACAACACTGAGACGCACACATGTCTGTGCCAGTGAGTCCCGTTACTGCAGTTCTGAACAGCTGTGTATGACCCATTCAAATGCTCGCATGTCTGTGCCAGTAAGTCCTGTTACTGCAGTTCTGAACAGCTGTGTATGACCCATTCAAATGCTCGCATGTCTGTGCCAGTAAGTCCTGTTACTGCAGTTCTGAACAGCTGTGTATGACCCATTTCAATGCCCGCATGTCTGTGCCAGTAAGTCCTTTCACACAGTTCTGTGAAAGGTGGTCTACGACTCGGTCAGACACACTCACGTCTATGCCTGTAAGTTCCTTCACGGCAGTTCTGCATAGCTGTATATGACCCATTCCAATGCACCCACGTCTATGCTGGTAGGTCCTTTCACCATGGTTTTGTGCAAGGTTGTGTACCATCCAGTCAAACACACACACACATCTATGCAGGTAAGTCCCTCTGCTGCAGTTGTGCACTAGGGTGTACCTGGCCTAGTCAGAGGCATGCATGTCTGTCCTGGTAAATCTCTTCACTTAAGGTCTGCGAAAGGTCTGTGCCTCTCTAAGTTCCTTCACTGCAGTTCTGTACATCGGTCGTGTGTGACCTATTCAAATGCACACACATCTGCGCTAGCAAGTCTTTCACCACAGTTTTGTAGAAAGGTTGTGTATGAGCAAGTCAGACACACACACGTCTGTGCCGGTAGGTCCCTTTGCTGCACTCTGCGCTAGGGTGTGGACGACCTAGCCAGATGCATGCACATCTATGCAGGTTTTTCACCGTAGTTTTGTGAAAGGTTGTGTAGGGAGCCAGTCTAGACACAGGCACATCTATGCCGCTAAATCTCTGTGCTGCAGTTCTGCACAAGGCTGCAGACAACCCAGTGAGATGCCAGCACGTCTGTGCTTGTGTATCCCTTTAGTGCAGTTCTGCACAAGGCTGCAGACAGCCCAGTGAGATGCAAGCATGTCTGTGCCTGTGTATCCCTTCAGTGCAGTTCTGCACAAGGCTGTGTATGACTTAGTCCATTGCACGCACATCCATGCAGTTCAAGTCTCTTCTTCTACTCTTCCTTACCCTGAGCTTTCCATTGTGCTGTTGCAAGGATTCATCACACGTGAATCCAGCAGGCAACCTGTCTCTCTCGTTCTTCACAAAGCCAGAGGGTGAGAGGGTGCGCAACGTTCATGAGGCGCCGTGTAGCTCCAAAACTATGGTACTCAGTCTGCCTTGTTGTTGTTGTTTTTTCTTTCTTTTTTTTTTTTTCATTCTTCCTTCTTCTTTTTTACTTTCTTTTTTTCCTTCTTTTCTTTCTTTCTTTCTTTCTTTTCTTTCTTTTCTTTCTTTCCCTGTTTTCTTTCTTTCTTTCTTTCTGTCTGTTTTTTTCTTTCTTTCCTTCTTACAAGTGGATATTTGGCATAGAATCCTACCTAACACATAATGCTGCTGCGCTCCAGTTTAAAAGTAAAAGTATTATATACTCTTTTTCTTTAAAGATAAGGAGAGTTTGAGAAAAAAAAGGGGGGGAACCCTCCAAGACAGTGAGAGTAATAGAAGTTCAATAAGACTAGTGTTTGGTTAGAGAAATGGAAGTAAACACTGCAGAATTTCTTTTCATTATAAAGGACATTAACTCGGTGTTATCGTTTACATACAAGCTGTACGTAATGTGTCATAGAAACAAATAAGTGTGCAAGCACTCACACACACACACACACACACACACACACACACCACACACACACACACACACACACACACACACACACACACACACACACACACACACACACACACACACACACACACACACACACACACAACAATATTTAACTTTTCATATTGCAATTTCTTTTCTTTATAAAGGACATTGATTCAGTCTTAACGTTTACATACAAGCAGTGTGTAATGTGTCACATAAGCAGTTATGTGTGGCAACCCTCCCACCCACCCCCCCCACCCCACCCCTCCAAAGAAAAAAAAAAACAATATGTGACTTTTCATATTGCATAGCCGTTTGTACCTGTGTCTAATGATCATTTTTGCTTTGCCCTTCATTCAGACACTGTGGCCGGCATTGGTGTGGGCTGCCTGCTTTTGGGCACCATCCTCGGCGTTGTCTTCACCTGCATAGCTCTGCGGAGGAAGAGCTTCAAACGCACCAACCGACCCTTCAAGTTAGATGAAGTGGACGATGATTTCCGCGACGACGAAGGCTTATAAGTCATCGGGTTGTCTGGTTTCTGTCAAGTGTTTCTTTGTTCTGATCAGGATAGATTTTTTTTTTAGTTACTGGTTGTCTTGGTCTGTCAAGTTTTTCTTTGTTCTGAACAGAATTTTTTTATGGTTATTAGTTGTCTGGTTCTGTCAAATTTTTCTTTGTTCTGAACAGACATTTCTATGGTTATTGGCTGTCTGGTTCTGTCAAATTTTTCTTTGTTCCGAACAGAAATTTCTATGGTTATTGGTTGTCTGGTTCTGTCAAATTTTTCTTTGTTATGAACAGACATTTTTATGGTTATTGGTTGTCTGGTTCTGTCAAGTGTTTCTTTGTCCTATTCCAGAAAAAAATGTTTGAGCTATCAGTTGTCTTGTTCTGTCAAGTTAAGTTTTTTCTTTGTTCTGACAAGGATTTTCTCTTTTTTTTTTGTGGTGTTTTTTTGTGTTGGCATTCAAACCTGAAACCACATATTCGCAGATTTGTTTCAAGAGTTTTCAGGGTAATACTGTGGGGTTGTTGGCCTGTTGGATGAATGGAATGTACAACATACCAGACGTATGAAGATTTAAGAATTCAGTTGGGAAAGAAAAAAAGAACATTCCATTTATTTGTTTTATTTCTTTATAACACTTGATTCCATTTTTGTTTTTCCCACTCCTTTTTTTTTTCAGGTTTGAGTTTTTGCATATTTTGATGTAGGTGGATGAGTAGCTGCAGAGGGTTCCATTTAAATGCGTAAATGCCACACTTTATGGATACACAAGATGTCATCTTTGCTTCATTCCATTTGAAGATTCTTTATTTTTCGTTCTCATTATGGTGGATATCTGTCTGTCAACAGCAGTTTTCACCTGTTTCCAGTCTTAAGATACTTTAAAAAAGGAAAGAAAAGGAGCAAAAATGATCATTGCAGCCCCCTTCCCCCCCCCACCTGTGTGTGAATATTGTTTATGAGATGCTTTATTTGCTTGCCTCATTTTGATGTCTTTGTGGACTTTTTTTTTTCTTTTTTGAATGAAAGCACATTCCCTTTTCTGTTAATTTAAACAAGAAGTATTTTCTCCACGCTTGCAAATACTAGATCTATCTGAAGTGTGTGTGTGTGTGTGTGTGTGTGTGTGTGTGTGTGTGTGTGTGTGTGTGTGTGTGTTTGATATCTTATCGTCGGTTCTTACAAAGAATCATCTTTCGAAAGCAGAGAGTAAGTGTGGTCTTTGTCTATCAGGTGCTGGCTTTCATCAGAGTCCAGTGATGCTGATGATAAATTCATGGTTGATATGGCTTCATGTTTGCCTTGGAGATGAAACTTTATTCTTTTCTCAGTGCATAACTGATCTGATGACGTATGTAGGCGGATGTGCACAGGTACGCCCATGTCGTGTGCATGTGTGTGAGCGTTTTGGACATGTGTCTTTGAAATATTTGAAACAGTTCTTTTTTTTTCATAATCTCATCTTCAAGTTATGTCAAAACAGCCTTCTTTTTCAAGCTTCTATACCGTCCTGAAACGTGACTGGGGGGAAAAAAACTGTTGCTTGTTAAAAAAAATTTTTCTTTTTTTTTTTTGGTGAAAGATTTTTGAGACCCGTCTTTCCTGACTTCCAGTGCCTGTGGCTAAGTCCTGCTCTCTGGGCAGCAGCCTCCATCTGTTTATCGTTCCGACAACTCGAGCGCCGAATGTGATGAGTGAGTTTGCCTGTGACCACCTCAGTGGAGGCTGCATGGTCTTGCAGCAGCTGATTTCCTCCTGGTCTCTTTGATGCAGAAACAGTTCTGTCCCTTTCGTTGAAAATGCTTTAGCGTTTTGATGATGGCACAGTGCTAGATTTCAGAGCGTTTGTTTTTTTTTTCTCCGTCGGTTATCAGATATCCTGATTCATGTGCCTGTTTCTGAACTGGCTTTTGATTGAGATGAATTAAGTCACGGAGATTGTGTGTAGGTTTTTTTTTTTTTTTTTTTTTTTTTTTTTTTTTTTTTTTTTTTAGATTTCTTTTATTTTTCATTCTTTTTTTTAAGTGTTGAGTAGTTTTATGTGTAAAATGTCTTCTTAGGGGTCTTTCTTTCAACCAATGATTGAAAAAGAATTTGGCTGTGGTTTGTTCCATGTTTTCATTTCTGTGTGTGTGTGTGTGTGTGTGTGTGTCTATGTCTGTGTGCATGCATTCGCACGCATGCGTGTGTGTGTGTGTGTGGACCAACTGGTCACAGCTTGAAACTCTTATCAACTGCTTTCAGCTTAAAACTCGGTTCACTGTTTACCAGTTTAAAATTCTGCTTGAAGTTCTTGTCAACTGTTTTCAACTTGAAACACATATCCTGTACTCTGCTCAAAACTGGGTCATCTGTTGTCAGCGTGAAACTGGGTCATCTGTTGTCAGCGTGAAACTGGGTCATCTGTTGTCAGCGTGAAACTGGGTCATCTGTTTTCAGCATGAAACTGGGTTGTCTGTTTTTCAGCATGAAACTGGGTCATCTGTTCTCGGCTTGAAACTGGGTCAACTGTTGTCAGTATGAAACTGGGTCATCTGTTGCCATCTTGTTGGTTATCTTATGTTAACTAGAAAGTTGGTCATCTGTTGTCAGTACGAAATTTTGTTATCTTTTGTCTCTTTGAAATTTTGCTATCTTTTGTCTTCTTGAAATTTTGCTATCTATTGTCTTCTTGAGATTTTGCTATCTTTTGTCTTCTTGAAAGTTTTTGCTGTCTTTTGTCTCCTTGAAATTCTGCTATCTATTGTCTCTTTGAAATTTTGCTATCTTTTGTGTCAGACCATGTCTTTGTCATCTGTTCTGAAGCTGAAACCTGGCCATTAGTTCTCATATGAAACCCGGTTGTCTGTTCTCACTATGAAACCCGGTTGTCTGTTCTCACTATGAAACCCGGTTGTCTGTTCTCACTATGAAACCCGGTTGTCTGTTCTCACTATGAAACCCAGTTGTCTGTTCTCACTATGAAACCCAGTTGTCTGTTCTCACCATGAAACCCAGTTGTCTGTTCTCAGCGGGAAACCCAGTTGTCTGTTCTCAGTAGGAAACCCAGTTGTCTGTTCTCAGAATGAAACCCAGTTGTCTGTTCCAGTAGGAAACCCAGTTGTCTGTTCTCCGTAGGAACCCAGTTGTCTGTTCTCCGTAGGAAACCCAGTTGTCTGTTCTCACTTTGAAACCCAGTTGTCTGTTCTCACTTTGAAACCCAGTTGTCTGTTCTCACTATGAAACCCAGTTGTCTGTTCTCAGAATGAAAAACCCAGTTGTCTGTTCTCAGTAGGAAAACCAGTTGTTTGTTCTCAGTAGGAAACCCAGTTGTCTGTTCTCACTATGAAACCCAGTTGTCTGTTCTCAGAATGAAACCCAGTTGTCTGTTCTCAGTAGGAAACCCAGTTGTCTGTTCTCACTATGAAACCAAGTTGTCTGTTCTCAACATAAAAAAAAAACATGGTTGACTGTTTCTCAGCTTATTCATTGTTTGATGTCTGTAGTCAGCTGCCGTTGTACTTAATTAAGGTGAAAGCTTAATTTTGCTTGTCTGCCTCTCAAGTGAGCATGTTTATCTGTTTCATGGACCATCTGATCATGTTGTTTTCATTATGTGTGTGTGTGTGATTTTTTTCTTTTTAATTGCTAGTTATAGTTTGCATGAAGTGCATGGTGCGTGTGTGTGCACGTTCACGTGTGAACGCGTGCATGCACACTGGCGCACTTGCGTGTGTGTGTGTATTTGAGAGGGAGAAATAGTTATAATAGTAATAACCTTGAGAGATTTGTTTTAAGTGTTAGTCTGGTGCAGTTTTTCCTTCAGGTTTTTTTTTTTGTTTTTGCTCTTTGCTGTTGTGTGAAATTTTTTTCTTTTTTTTCCTTTTCAAAGTGAGGAGTGACCTGCTTTATTTGTTTTCTCCATGTACAGTTATTTGAAAAAGCCTCTTGTAAATTCTTTTTGTCAAGTGGTTTTCGACATGACTAAACCTTCAAGAGATTGTATGAATGTAAATAAGCTTGAATTTTTTTTAATTAAAGATAGTAATTTAACAAGAATCTGTGAGATGATGATTCTTGCAAATATGTAAAGGAAGTTGAAGAATTGAAGAGCTACCTATTTTTGTATACCTTTGTTTATTTGTACAGTGTTTATGCATGTTTTTATTAGTTTTTTTTATTAGTGTTGTAACATGTTTTTGTTTTGTTTTGTCATTGTATTTTGCAAGAACTTGATGAAATGTTTTGTTGCACAAATGCTTGTAACTTGCATTTTGATTCATACATGGATGCATAACTCTTCATGCTTCCACAATCATTTTTCTGTCTTTTTTTTTTTTAATGTATTAATATTGCTTGCATTAATCTATCAAAAGAAGCATATGCATTGCGACATCGTCTGTAATTATGCACCGTTTTGATGAGGTTAGCATTGTTCTGAGCAGAATGTTTGGTCATCTGGCTCTTTAACCCTTTCAGCACTGATTCTCCAAAGGCAGCGTAATGCACTGGTACAGCTGCTGTGCACAGCTGGAAAGTTGTTTTTGTTTTCTTTTGTTGTCTGTGCCACCGCAGTGGGAGTTAATGTCATTCAGGATCCCTACCCACATCCATACTCCGGCTTGTCTTTCTTCAGTCCCACCACCGGCATGAAGCAACCTTGCGGAGGAGACACTGCACTGCTGCCAGTCACTTTGGTTGTGTTCTGTCGCACCTGTCTTGATCCAGCATACATAGGACACCATCTCTTAAGCCCTCTACTGACAGCAATATTTTTTAGTTGTGGAGCCAACGAGAATGAGTGGTCCCCCTTTGGCGGATGCTACCTCATCCCTTCAGCAACAGTCTCCAATAGATTTGTGGATACAAGCGACTTCAATACAGAATCATCAAGGGCATGGACTCAGAGGGGAAACTGGAAAATGAGGTCATCAAGAGAGTGGGGCACAAAGGGCCACAGAATCTGAGACATTTTTGTTGTTGTTGTGTGCTGATTGATAAGGATGGGGATGATGAAGATGATGCTTTCGAGTTCCATGTCAGTCTGAGACTGCATGGCACAGCAGGACACTCTCCCAGAGTCTACCAGGCCCAGGAGATACAAACACCTGCTGTGTTGATTGCTGGACAGTGTCTCTCCAAGCAGCTTGCGGACACTTTGTTTGGTAGTAGCTTTGCAACGTTTTAGCTCAGAAAGTACTCGGTCAGTCTTCTTCATTCAGGACAATAAATTGGTTTATTTTAATGTTACTTTTTTTTGTTTTTTTTTTTTGTTGTTCTTTTTTTAATGTTTTCAAAATGCAATCTGACAGTAACTTAGTTAAAAAAAAAAACTCAAAATTTTGTAATTTACTACTAATGGGACTTGTGCTATTACAGAGAAAATTTCACAAAATGTCGCATAAATACACTACAAAACAAGAAAACAATACAGAAAAGATCAATTTTTCTCACCGAACAAGAGGCACAGAAAGAAACACCACAGCCCATCTCTGAATCTTTTTTTTTTTTTGGTTTTCAAAATACCACAGTAAATCATTCAGTATGCTATATGAAATACAAGTTGATGTATTTGTCTGTGAAAATGAACCACTGTCAGTGATGAATCGGCCAAAAATTATGCTGCTGAATGAGCTTTCAGCAAAACTATGCTATGAGCATTAAATGCTCAGCAAAAATGCTTAAAAACAACATCAACAAAAACAATTCTAACTGCCAGATGGCTATAGAATGACTTGAACAGTGTCAGCAGAAAGGACTTGGGACTAAGTTCTGAAAAATTGGGGTATTCTGGTCCCAGGACAATGAAGATTAACTGACATTCACTCACTGTCATGTCTTCTTCATGGGTAAGGACACACAGTGGTCTGCCATGGTGGTGCAGATCGGCAACTGTGGTTTCATGGTTTGTTGTCACTGGTTGGTGCTGAAAGGGTTAACGAGAGAAGGTGAAAAGGTTATGAATGTTCATGATTCAAGATTGATTTAGTTGTTGCTTGTGTGTGTGTGTGTGTGTGTGTGTGTGTGTGTGTGTGTGTGCCATTAAAGAAAAAAATGAACAAAGCAAACAGACAACCAAACAACAAACACTGAATCTAGATTAGTGGTAGCTAAGCTTTAGCATGATGTCTCAGCAAGGTGCACATTTGGCTCAGCGGGTAAAGCACTGTGCTCGCTGTCTGAATTGCAAAGTTTAAATCAAGCTGGCCAGCACCCCATGTAATGTTTTGACCTTTTTGCTGCCCATCTCAAAATGTTGCAGCCCTGGTGGTGCTGTAGAGTAAGGTAGACATGACTGACCTTTTTGCTGCCCACCGCAAGATGTTATGGTTCTGATGGGGCTGTAGAGTAAGGCAGACATCCGATATAACATCTGGCCTCTTCGCTGTCCCATCACAGTGTGTTGTAGTTCTGGTGGGTTGGTACTGGTAAACAGACACCTGATGTAGCAGCAGCAGGCCTTTACGCTGCCTGTCTTACCATGTTGTATTCCCGCTGGTATTGTAGTGTTAGAAAGGCACTCAGTGTGGTCGTTGATCTTTCTGCTGCCCATCAGAACAGGTTAGCTCTGGGAGTGTTTTCGCACTGTTAGACAGACACCCAAAGCCTGTTCTCCTGAGACGGATTTTCACTGTCCCACTTATCACCTTTGTTGGGTGTGGATATCAAAGCTGAATGTAGATTGTGCTGGAAAACACCACTGAGACCCAGCACGGGAGGAAAATGAAAGAGAGAAAGACATTGAGCATGGTCTGCCATAAATGCAGAGTTGACAGATTTCCCATTCAGACCGGAAATCCGACCAGAGAATTGAATGAAAAAGATTCTCCCAGTGTAGAAAATATTGTGTAACGGAGTTCTGAAAACTGATTGGAGTCTGCAACTTAAATGTTTTCTTCATCGAGCAGAACAGGATGTCTCACACTGAACTAGGCCATTACATTTTTGCCCAAAGATGGAAGTTCCTTGAAAAGAATTGCGCTGGAATAAGGCTTGGAAGAATCATTGAAGATGTGACGAGCGTGTCAGTTTGAGCAGTACATGGGAATGTGGTTATCGTGGGGAAATGTTACTGCATCCCCTATGGAGGAAGAACTTTTGGTGTGCGCTGATTGTTGGTGTGAATGATCCGCTCCACACCAAAACACCCAGGTGGGTGAAGAAGGCTTGTACCTAAGACATGTCAATGGAAACTGCACTGGTGATGGCACTGTGTACTGAAATCAGTTTTGGGTTGCTTTATGGTGGGAGACAGCTGGCCTTCAGTTATTTGTGAGAACTGTGAAATTATAGCAAACTATTTCAGACATCTTGAAATTGAATTTGAAAATAAATCTAGACTCCGCTTTCTAATCAGTTCGTTTCTTAAGTAATGGCATTCAGAGGCATTATCCAAAATTGAACATTTTTTTTTAATAATCAAAGAATGAAAGACTCAAACATGCAAAGAAGATGTCATTTCTACAATATTTACCCAATGAATATAAGTTTGTAAGTGATTTTTTTTTCTCAGAATGTGAAAGGTATTGTTAAAAACAGGGATGCAGTAATTTTATCCTCTTTCATTTTGAACTTAATTTCCAGACCTTATTTTATGGTTGGTTTGTAGACACAAATTGGCAAAGAAAATCTGTCTGAAGGACAACAGTTGTTTGTGCATACGTCAGAATTCAGTGGTGTGTGTGTGTGTGTTTGTGTGTGAGACAAAGAGAGAGAGAGAGTGAGCATGTTTTGCATGTGTGTGTATGTGTGTGTGTGTGTGTGTGTGTGTGTAGATAACTGTGTTTAATGCGTGTTTGTGTGTGTGTGTGTGTGTGTGTGTGTGTGTGTGTTTGTGATAATTTCAGATTTGACTTAAAACTTCAAACTTAATTTCAGATTTTTCGTGTGTGTGCATTCTTCGGATTTGGTTTCAGATTTATATATTGTTTGTCACTAGCACCCCTGTAAATGTTTATGATGCTTCAGTGCCTTGTAATGTTTTAGAGCCGTCAGAGAGACCGTGCTGCCAGCATGTTTCTCCAGTTAGTTCAAGATGTAGTGTTGACAGAGCTTTGTAGTGTAGTCGTATTAACAGGACACGAAATGTTTGTTTCTTCATTGATCGCACCATGTTCTGCTACATAGAAGGTCACATACTTGCCTTGTTCGTCTACTGCTTCAGGAGTGTGTGTATGTGTGTGTGTGTGTGTGTGTGTGTGTGTGTGTGTGTGTGTGTGAGAGTGAGCATGTGTTAGTTATTCAAACGACAAATATTTGAATGCGCTTTTCATGTGTGGTATTCATGGATCAACATGCTTATTTCGTTTACAAATTGCCATTTGTGTCATAATGTTGTTTTCCTTTTATGGCCCATTTTCGTAGTCTTTCGTAATTTCATTCAGATCTGTGAATTTCTGTCTCTGTATGTGCGTGTTGTTGGTGCTGCTGGATTCCTTCAGACCAGTGCAGGAGTAAACTCTGTGTCTCCGTCTTAATATATGCCTGTACAGACATCAAATTAGTGTGCATACTTTGTTCTGAAATGTTGAACAATTATCTTTACCAATGTTTGACTTTAAAATGAGAAAAAAAAAAAGATTTGTTGCAACGAAAAATGATATGAACAAAAGAATTCACAGGTAAATTTTGTGTGCAGGTAAATTTCTGTCAGGAAAACAAACAAAGAAAACAAAACACAGACATTTTGACTTCTTTCTGGCCAATAAATATAAACAGAGAATGAGTTGCTGCTGAATCTGGAAGGACAGCAGATACCATTTATTTGACGAGAATATTACAAAAGTGGACAGTTTTTACATAAAGCACAGTTACTGTTATGCAAAGAAAAATATATATATATGTATAGATAGATAGATATATCAGTGTGTGTGTGTGTGTGTGTGTGTGTGTATATATATATATAGAGAGAGAGAGAGAGAGAGAGATGTTGTTGTTGTACCCTGGCTAAAAGACTCCAGGGATCATCCGAACAGCCAAAGCACTTGAACACTATGGTACAAATGCATCAGCTGGGGATGAGAACATTACATGTGTGACCGTTTTTGAACACCCCGCCACGTGGGCAGCCACACTCCAACTTTGGGGGGGATTTGGGAGACTGATGATGTTATGCTAGGAGCTTGTCACGACTGAAGACAATCCCCGCATAACTATGCAGAGCATAAAACATTTTGATGTAGCCTTGGTGTTCTAGCCTATGTCAATTGGTCTGACACAGCCTTAAGCCAAGGTGGGAGAGAGAGATAAAACATATATATATATATATATATGTAAATTATATATATATATATATATATATATATATATATATAGTGTGTAGAAAAGAAATATGCAATAGAATCCTGTTCACAAGCTTCAGGAGACATCAGTTTGTTCATGTTAACTGGTATCATGTGAAGAAAATCAAAGTCCCCAAAGTGTATTGCGACCAAGGGTACATGCATGAATGCAAAGAGGTTGACGACTGACAAGATAAGACGATCGCAGTGCATGTTCCCGATTCCTTTTTCGTTGGCTGTATCCTCACTGGCAGTTATTATTCAGATTTAAAAAAAAAGAGCTGATGTGTAGTTTAGATATTCTCTTTCCTCTACACATCATAAGTAATGTTTTGTTTTGTTTTGTCATAGTCTCTTTCCTCTACACATCATAAGTAATGGGTTTTGTTGTTTTTTTTTTGTCTTTTTTTTTTTTTTGGTGTGGTCAAAACGCACAGGTCAACAATGAATGATTTTAACACAGAGAAAAAAAAATGTGTTGATTAGAAACGTAAAATTTGCATAAAGGTTATCATCATGCTATTGAGACCAGTGTTGACTGATCTCTGCTGTATCTAACAGCGCTAGATAATCTTCTAGCAAAGCATCATGTTGAACACATGTGACCCTGCGACCTTTAATATTCAGATTAGTCCTGCAGGATCCATATGTAACGATCAGTGCTTTAATAATAAGAGCAGTGTTTGTACAACAGTCTGTTGTGTGCAAATGTATATCAGTTCTGTCCACATTTTTTTTTTTTTTTTTTTTTTTTTTTGCTTTTTTTGTTTAAGCAGCTATGTCTCGAAAAGCAGTTTTGTCTTTACAAAGGTAAATGATGAAGATGGTTTTTGTTTGCTTATTTTGGTTTGCTACGTTTTAATGTCAGCTTTTTATTTTGTGTATATCTTCATGGCAACTCTGTTGTTGAAGAAGAAGCGTTTGGTCACAAGAGAGCATTCTCTCTCTCTCTCTCTCTCTCTCTCTCTCTCTCTCTCTCTCTCCTCCCAGCCTTACCTAGCTTTCTTTTATGTTTACTTTTTTTTTTTTTGTGTTTTTTTTTTTCATGTCACGTCTGGACTTGAATTCATATTTCACAATGACTGAAGTGCCATGCTAATGAGTTGAATCGCTAGAATGCCAGTAACTGGTTCCACGTGTATTTACTGTAGGTGGATAGTGATATCTTGTGATTTTTTTTTTTCTTCTTCTCTTTTCACTGGCCATGTAAATGAAAAAACGAATTCCAGAAGAAAGTCAGAAACGTATCTTTGTTGATTTCCCTGGGAGATAAGTTTATGCTTTTAATTGGTTCTTTGAAATATGATGATTCTAACCCTTTTTTCCCACCCTTTTTTTGAGTGTGTGTGTGTGTGTGTGTATGAAAAAAAAAAAAAAAAAGAAAAACGTGTAAGGTAAACATAACTGACACTTTTTTGTGTAAAAGGTAGTTGGTGCCATTTTCGTCCACTGACTTTGAACAGTTCAGAAATGTGAATACAGTTGCAAGCTGTCGAGTTAAATGCGGTTTATCCCAAGCACTCTACAGCATGTACAGCATAATTCAGATCATGAATATGCGTGGAACTTTCAAATCACAAACGTGCAGTAATGATTTATCTTTTTTTTCCCTTTCTTTTTTTTTTTACCACATCCCATTCCCCTACCCCCCCCCCCCCCCCCCAAACATTTTGTTAGATTTTTTTATAAACCCCAAACAACAGTCCTTGTTTAGTAATGAATGGGTTGCTTCAACCCCCAAATAACAGTCCTTGTGAAATGGTCAGTTCATTTCTGTATCCTCCATACAACAGTCTTCAGAAATTGCTGATACGTCACGACATCCCCCAAGGAACAGACCTTGTTAAGGGATTAATTCATTACCACTTCCCGTGTACAAATGATCCACATAAGCAACTGTCCTTCAGTACAACAGTCCTTGTAAAGGGATTAATTTGTGATCATGTCCCCCAAGCAACAGTCTTTTAAAATGGTAATTATGTCACTACAGTTTTCATTATTGGCTAATATGTCATATATTCAGGAAAACAATAGTTCTAATCAAATTTGAAGTTGTCATCAAACCTCCCAGGTGATAGTTGTGGTCAAGTGGTAGATATGCCATTGCATCCTGTCAAACAATTGTCCTCATGTCCCTGTATCCTCCAAAACAACAGTCCCTGTTAAATGGTGAATGTGTCACTACATCCTTCAAAACAACAGTCCTTTTTGATGGGTTGATATGTCACTATATTGCCCAAAACAACAGTCCTTGTTAAGGGGTTAATGTGTAACTATATGGCCCAAAACAACAGTCTCTGTTTTATGGTGAATTTGTTACTACATCCCTCCCAGAACAAGAGTTTCATTAATGGCCATCCACCAAAACAACAGTCACATTCCACTCTGTCTTTCAAAACAATAGTCCTTGTTAAATGGTGAATAATTATGTCATTCTAGCCTCCCAAACAGTGGTCCTCAATCATGTTTGAATCATCACTACATCTCCAAAAACAGCGATCATTTTGAACTAATTGGGAAAATTGATAGGGATCCGAACCCACAGGCTGCCAGCGATCCTTCTGTTACACTGACTCCTGTCTAACTTCAACTTTGCAGTCATTCCATTCTGACATCACATAATGGACAGCTGTTGCTGAAATTCACTTCTTCCTCTTTTTTTTTTTTTTTTAATTTACACTCTTACACTTTGAAAAAGAAATTGTTCCATGAAAAGTTTGCAAACTGTCATATGGGGGTTCGGTGAATGATGCCCAGTGATCAAACTGTTCCCTGAATCTTTGCCAATTATCAGATTCTCAAAGCCTTACCAGATCATTTGATTGTGTTAAACAAGTCTTCATTCTGCTTGAAGACATGGATATGTGTGGACACCCATGTAAACAAGAGCTTACTTTTGTGCTTGACTGTTGGAAAGACATGAGCATCGTTCATTTTTCAAGTGAGTCAGTCAAAAGCGTGAAGACTATATCATTCACTCAGAGTAACATTTTTGGGACCAGAACCGGTGTGTGATCATCCATAGCAACATGCTTCAACATCATCATCTGTGGGAGAACTTCACAGGTTGAAGATCCTAGGGAATTTGTTACTTTGAACCAAACTGACAAAATGCCCAAATGATTTGACAGTAAACTGGACCATACATGGATTTTTGTTGTTGTTGTTTTTTTGTTGTTGTTGTTGTTTTTTTGTGAGAGCGACCAGTTATGGCCTATGTGTTGAAGAACAGAAAACCGGGCAGGACAGCTTGGGACGTGATATCACCTCAGTCATTTGCATTTGTAAAAGTACATGGGTGAGCAAAAAAAAAGTGCAGAGAGAGAGGCCCCATTTTTGTGCTTAATGCAGTGCCTCTGGTAGGTAATGTGAAGAGGCTTTCAGAAGACAGAGACCTAATTCATGTGGGACGATTTTTGTGATGTTTTCTGTTTCTGTGCTGAATACTCTTCATCCTCTTGCCACCTAGTTTATGCTTGCAAAGTTAATGAATACTTTATACTTTTGCCATCGCACTTTGTTTGTTTCGTTTGTTTGTTTGTTTTTTAATATTTTAGTTCTAATTTGTTGCTTTTTACTTGATAAATCCACATGGTTTTTTTTTTGTTTAGTTTATTTTTAGCTAGGTGAAACTGAGCTATACTCAGAGATTTTTTTTCTGCAAGTTTGTTTCGTTTGTTTTTAGGTAGGTGAGACTTGGGTTATATTCAGATCTTCTTTTCCTGCAAGTTGTTTACCTTTCTCCATGGCAGTACTACAGTAAGTGTGGCTTTTGGCAGTCATGTTTTTTTTTTCAATGGAAAGACAGCTCAGAGGATGTGGCACACTGTACCTGGGAAGCAAAGTGAACCAGAGTCCATGGTCCAGTTTTGTACAGATCAGGGTTTCTCCATCTGTCTAGTGAGTTTGGTCTTAGTGCCAGTCTTCTTAACGAGACAAGAAAAGTGAGGTCCCCTGTGCGGCATATATTCAGTAGCACTTGAAAGAATCCACGGCCACAAGGTTACTGTGCAACAGTCTGTGAAATAATTCACCGTGAGTGGTGATCAGGACCATTCACAGACAGGGGAGAAGACCACATGGTGAAGGTCACATGCTCTCCCCGAGAGATCGGACAGGGGAGAAAACCAGGATGGTACGATACTTTGGCCACATGCTCTCCCCTGGGAGATCAGAAAGGGGGAGAAGGCCAAGGTGGCGCTGTACTTTGGTCACATACTTTCCCCAAGGAAATTAGAAAAGGGAGAAGACCAAGGTGGTACTATACTGTGGCCACCTGCAGTCCCCAAGGACATCCGCCTAAATCAGACAGATATGGTGTGATGATGGGGCAGCACAATACAACGCTGTACATTGATTTAAAATTTTTTTTTTTTTTTATGTTCTCTTACTAAAAGACTGCGCCGTCTGGAAAATGCACAGAAGTTTCATGTCAAGGAGAAAATCTCATCATTTTGAGTGCCTCATCTTATGGTGGGTAATGATTGAATATTGCTTAGTATTTTGTGTCTTATTTTATTTTATTTACTTTTTTGGGGGGGGGGGGGGGGGGGGGGGGGGGGGGGGCAGATTATGTTAATCAATGCACTGTGCATAGCAACACTGTGAATCACTGTATGCATATGTATTTTTGATGTGCAAATGGGGAAATGTGTAGAACAAATGAAGTTGTGGAATATTGTAAAAAATAAGTAAATGAAAAAAAAAAAAGCATGATGTTGAAACCAGAATGCTGCTATAGAACAGTAACAAAAAAAAAAAAAAAAGGAAAAGTTGGCCAGGACATCAACCCAAGAGTCGTACTTCGGAGGGAATTCGCTACTTGGAGAAGAGTGGGGGTGGGGGTGGTGGGGGGAGGGAGTGTGTGATGTAAGTGCAAGATCAGACCTCCCTTCTTGGGAGCTGCGCCATCAGGTTGTTTCAGTCAAACAAAGACCCACTCCTTATTCATCTTTCGGACCTACACTTCCACACATTTCATGAACCTGAATCAGATGAGATGTTTTTTGATCTGTCCAGTGATCAAGTATTGAGCTTCATCAAAATACAGCAGGTCCATCTACCCATACCTTTCCTTTTTTTTCCTTAAGGAGGAACCATTGCCAAATGTCAAGTATGTCCTGCAAATTATGAATTTGATGTCACAACGATTTGTTATCCTGTCGTGAGTGGTTATTCATGTGCAAAGGCAAACGTAGTTTGTGGTTGTCAGATTGGAACCTTGTTGGTAAAACCCTTTTGTGTGGATGACCGCGCCTGCACGTTTGTAGTTGTGTTGGATCAGAAAGAACATTTTTATCCCATCGTATGGAAGAGCCGACATATCCTTGGAGGAGGAAGGACGCACAGCAGTGGTACGTGACAAACCAAAGCCCATAAGGACACGTAACTCCCAGATCTAAGTCTGTGTTGAAGTCAGATCTATCCAGTGTGGGTGGTTTGTTGCACATCCAGAGAGGTGGAATTTGTGTTCAAGTGGATCTGTCCGGTGTGGGTGGTTGGTTTTGTTCAGCTTCCAGGGTGCATTGCTGCTCTCAGCCTTGCGTTTGAGTCAAGGATACATATCATTTACTGTTTTTTTTTTTTGTTTTTGTTTTTTTTGTTTTAGACATTTGACAAGACTTTCAGCAAACACAGTTTTCTGTAAGAGTTTGAATTAATGATGCAAAAAACAAAAAAAAGTGGCAATTATCAGTTGGGCTTTTGGTGGCCAAAATACAAATGGACTCAAAAGAAGGGAAGCAACTGTTGTCTCTGCAGTGAGGTTTTGAAAGAATGTGTAATCAGATGAGAAAAGGAAACCAGTAATTGTCATGGAGAGTACTTGTATATATCAGGATATGCTTGCTTTACTTTTGTGAATGATTTTTTTTTTTTTTTTTTTTTTTGTCTGTGTGAAGACCTTGCTTGTTGGGTGAAGCTTATACATATCGTAGTAAGTGTGTTGATGTAACAGGGTGTCTGAAAGCAAATTTGGAGACTGATTTGTGAAATAACTTGGATGTTGATTAATACCAACTAAATGATGGAGTTTGTGTGCAAAATAAAGTTGGTTTAGACCAAAGAAGGAAGGGTTCAGCTGGTGATGCTTTACATAGGGGGAAAAAAGTCTCAAAGAAAAGAAGATCATTAAATGTGATCAGTTGGCAAACTGAATGTCATCACTTTGCTACTTTGGCTGTTTTCTTTTAAAGAGAAAATATTTTGTGAGGTTGTTTGAGAGGAATTAATCCTAGAGAAGACCAACAAGAAATTTCTGTCTTGTTAGAATGCACTAGCCTTATAAAGTGAAAAAATGACTACAGCAGACATTCTTGTATCAATTTGGGGTTACAACTGATACAACATGGATGGTGCCTGTTACATAAATGTCCAGTTCTTGTAATGCACTGTTTTTCTGCACTTGTAACGGTTGTGCTGACGTTTTTTTGGGTTTTGTTCACTGTGTATTGTTCTTTTTGATAAATACAACATTCCAGATTTCTGGTGTCTGTGTCTGTGTTCATTATGAAAGTGAAAAAGAGAGGCAGTACAAAAGCAGAAGAGAAGCAGAAATCACATTTTTTCCCCCAAAGTTATCAACGGTGTAATTGTAATGAAAGGAGGGGGGAAGGTGATTGGGGGGGGGGGGGGGGGGGAAGTCTTATCTTCAAAACTGATAGTCTTTTATTGTCTCCCTCTAGACGGGGGGGTGCTGTTAGGTATAACCTCTGTGTGTGTGTGTGTGTGTGAGTGTGTGCATGTGCATGTGTGTGTGTGTGTGAGCGCGTGCATGCGTACGTGTGTGTGTGCGTGCATGCGTGTGTGTGTGTGTGTGTGTTTAATGTTACAATGAGGAGATACACATTCCACAGTCCCTATGCTATAATATCCTACATTGGGGAGGCACACATTCCATGGCCACTTCTCTTATAGGAAATTACAGTGAGAAGATACGCATTCCACAGTCCTTTTTCTTTAAGGATGTTACAGTGAGAAGATATACATTCCACAGTCTTTTCTCTTTAAGGATGTTACAGTGAGAAGACACACATTCCACAGTCCTTTTTCTTTAAGGATGTTACAGCGAGAAGACACACATTCCACAGTCCTTTTTCTTTAAGAATGTTACAGTGAGAAGACACACATTCCACAGTCCTTTTTCTTTAAGGATGTTACAGCGAGAAGATATACATTCCACAGTCCTTTTTCTTTATGGATGTTACAGCGAGAAGATGCACATTCCACAGTCCTTTTTCTTTATGGATGTTACAGTGAGAAGGTGCACATTCCACAGTCCTTTTTCTTTAAGGATGTTACAGTGAGAAGATACACATTCCACAGTCCCTTTTCTTTAAGGATGTTACAGTGAGAAGATATACTTTCACAGTCCCTTTTTCTTTAGAATGTTACAGTGAGAAGATATACATTCCACAGTCCCTTTTCTTTAAGGATGTTACAGTGGGAAGACACACATTCCACAGTCCCTTTTCTTTAAGGATGTTACAGTGGGAAGACACACACAATCCACAGTCCTTTTCTTTAAGGACGTTACAGTGAGAAGACACATTCCACAGTCCTTTTTCTTTAAGGACGTTACAGTGAGAAGACACACATTCCACAGTCCTTTTTCTTTAAGGATGTTACAGCGAGAAGATATAAATTCCACAGTCCTTTTTCTTTATGGATGTTACAGTGAGAAGATACACATTCCACAGTCTTTTCTTTAAGAATGTTACAGTGAGAAGATGCACATTCCACAGTCCCTTTTCTTTAAGGATGTTACAGTGAGAAAACATATATCCCACAGTCCTTTTCTTTAAGAATGTTACAGTGAGAAGATATACAATCCACAGCCCTTTTTCTTTAAGAATGTTACAGTGAGAAGATACACATTCCATAGTCCCTTTTCTTTAAAGAATGTTTTACAGTGAGAAGATACACATTCCACAGTCTTTTCTTTAAAATGTTACAGTGAGAAGATGTACATTCCACAGTCCCTTTTCTTTAAGGATGTTACAGTGAGAAAACATATATCCCACAGTCCTTTTTCTTTAAGATTGTTACAGTGAGAAGATATACAATCCACAGCCCTTTTTCTTTAAGAATGTTACAGTGAGAAGATACACATTCCATAGTCCCTTTTCTTTAAAGAATGTTACAATGAGAAGACACATATCCCACAATCCTTTATCCTAAGAATGTTACAGTGAGAAGACACACATTCCACAGTCCCTCTTCTTTAAGAATGTTACCGTGAGAGGATACATATTCCACAGTCCCTTTGCTCTAAGACGTTACCTTGAGAAGACGCACATTCCATGGTCACTCCTCTATGAAATTACAGAAGATGCACATTCCATTGTCTCTTTTCTTAAGGATGTTACAGTGAGAAGATGCACATTCCACCGCCGCTTTTCTATAGGCTGTTACATTGAGTAGCTACACATTTCACAGTCACTCCTCTATGAAATTACAGTGAGAAGATACACTTTCCATGGTCCCTTTTTCTCTAAGGATGTTACAGTGAGAAAATACACATACCACCGTTTCTTTTGTTTGGATGTTACAGTGAGAAAATATGCATTCCACAGTCACTCCTTTGTATGAAATCACATTGATAAGATGCGCATTCCACATTCTCTTTAGGACATTGTGGTCAGAAAACACATATTCCACAGTGTTCTTTTTTAAGATATAAGAGCAGGAAAGTAGATATACATTCCACAATCGCTCTTCTCTAGGATGTGACAGTGAGAGGATACATATTTCACAGTTGTAGAGGAGAATGTTTTCCAAAGACTTGCTCTCTCTTGGAAATCAGAAAACCAGAAAGGGTACCTTTCTCTTTAACAGACTGAAGTTCAGTCACCGTCTGAATTGAATCTTGATTTCTGAACACTTTTCAGTGTTAGGAAATGGTGAATGGTGACAGTACA
Organism: Conus betulinus; assembly: GCA_016801955.1. Classification (NCBI taxonomy): domain Eukaryota; kingdom Metazoa; phylum Mollusca; class Gastropoda; order Neogastropoda; family Conidae; genus Conus; species Conus betulinus. The sequence goes on from JADBJO010001750.1 coordinate 270,115, forward strand.
CTCAGGGTGTGACAAAGGTGGGCTTTTTCTTGAGTGTTCTCTCAGGTTCTGTGATATTTCTCTTCTTCCAGGGCTGTCAGATGCTAGAACTCCTGATAACCACATTGGAAGAGGTCTGTGTGGATTTCTCTTCATCTGCCGGGACTGTCGATTGCTGCAGCTCCATTTCCATTGGAAAGAACCATGTTACAGGAGATCTTTGTGGACGCTGATTCCCTTCAGATGATACTTTAACCCCTTGTCTGCCATGGATGGCCGAATGTGATCAACGTTAAAGGATGCTATGTTCCTAGAATATAACGTAACATTTTGTTTCCTTCTGATGTGATGGATTACGTAAGCTTGTACTTCTCAAAGCCTCCTTCAGCAGCTACTGATGAAGATCGCAAACCTCATAAGGCAAACTGATGCTTTACAAATGAATGCGAGCTTGCCCTTGCGATCGCATATAGCCACTGATCTGCTGCTTTCATTAAGGTTCGGCAATCAGTGACATCACGTAGGGGTTAAGGCAAGAAAATAATCAGGAAGCTACAGAATTAAGGGTTTTTTTGTGAGAAAATGTGATTCACGTTAAGGAAAAGAGTCTTTATGGGCTAACACTAGAAAGGCATCTTGGAAAACACAGGTACGATGATATGCTCGGATGCGACCTTTGACCTGGAACTGAATCCTTAATCTACACAAGACTGACTGCACACTGATCGAGTTAACACACTGAGTTTTGTTTCAGTAGTTGCTGCAAATCTTGCATACAGACACAAATAAATCAACAGACGTAAAAGTTGTTGTTGCTGTTGCTGTCGT
>JADBJO010001750.1:275921-325921 GCA_016801955.1 Conus betulinus
TATATAGGCTAAGTATTCATAGTAATAATGATATGGAAATATAAACTTGATGTAAATAGTTTGTGTCCTACGTCACATAAACACAAAAAGTAAACCAGCTGACGTCAGTATTTGTCGTACATTCGCAGCATCTCTGTAAAATGTCCTGTTACACGCAAATATGTAGGCTACTTAAGCAATGTCAGAAAAAAAAAGATGCTTTCAGAGAGAATCTTTGATTGATAAGCTATATTTCAAGGATAACAGTCAGCAAATAATTGTACGCTTTTTTTTCATCCGGCGCTTGCCCTGCTAAGCGACTATGAGACAGACAGACAGACAGACAGACAGACAGAGAGAGAGAGAGAGAGAGAGAGAGAGAGAGAGAGAGAGAGAGAGAGAGAGAGAGAGAGAAAATCGTCGTTCAGCCATTTTGATATCTCCCTTCTCAATACAAGAGCAAATTAGTGAAAGATATGTTGAGTCTTCGGCTTGATACATACACATAGGTAATGTTGATAATCCAAAGCTTTTCACAATGTCGCCTTGCATAAGGTTCGGTTTCCGGTTTAATGATATCAATCTCTTTGTTTATTGATTTAATCATATTTCATTTATTTATAATTTTTGTTTTCGTTTAGTGTTGTTTAGGATGAAAGGATTTGGGGCTACCATTTATTGCACAAGAAATTATGCAGTCAGAGACTTCGTCTACCAGGGCGAGTTGAGTTATGGTGAAATTAACGTCCAGCTGGCCTGAGGCCCTTAAGGACAAGGTTCCCAGACTTTAGTCTGAGTAGTTCTTGGCGTTGTGTCCCCCGTGGTGATTGGTCGTAGCCGGTCGTTTGCTTTCTGTGGCAGTCTATTCTTCTTTCTTCTTCTTCTTCCATAGAGCGACTACAATCCTCTGGCCTTTTACAGTTCCCTTTTCACGGCCACTTGATATTGATCTACACAATCCAATTTTGGCCAATTCGGGTAGATCACCCTAACTGGTTCCCCCCACCCCCTCCTCCCGGGGATGAAGCCAGAGGACAGGAATGTGAGTCTGAGAGTTCAACCGAAGGCTGGACCTTGCGGACCCTCTTTTAGAAAATACTCTTGTAACGATAGGCAGCTTTTACCTTCGTTTTGAACATCCGGGTTGTGGTGTGCTTCAACAAGAACATGAAGATGGACTGAAGCCTGTTGCTTACTGTTCAAGATCTCTGACGGCTACAGAGCGCAAGTACGCGCAGATCGAAAAAGAGTGTTTGGCATCAGTTTGGGCATGTGAGAAGTTCCAGAGATACCTGGTTGGTCTACCTTCATTCACACTTCTTACAGACCACAAACCACTGGTACCGCTGATGAACAAGAAAGATCTTCAGGACACTCCCATCAGATGTCAACGCATGTTGATGCGGTTCATGCGGTTCAACGCAGAAGCAGTCTGTCTACGCTCAAGGGAAAACGCTAATCGTAGCCGATACACTTTCAAGGAGTCCTCAAGAAGACACAGAAAACATGAAAGAAGTCAGCCAGCTGATTGAAGATACAGAAGCACATGTCAGCTCTGTAAGGCTCTCATGGGAAGCACAGACAAACGTCTGACGGAAATTGCAGCTGAAACTGACAAAGACCCTCTCATGAAGAAAGCTCTTCAGTACACAAGAGAAGGATGGCCAAAGTACCTTGGTGATGTAGAAGAAGGTCTTCGTGATTTGTTTTTCCTCTGCGAAATGAACTCAGTGAGCATGAAGGTCTTCTCATACGAGGCAGTCGCATCGTTGTCCCACAAGCTTTGAGAGACGACATTTTGGACAGAATACACCAAGGGCATCAAGGCATTACAAAATGCCGAGAAAGAGCAAACTCTTCGGTTTGGTGGCCAAACATCAATAAACGCATTCAGCAATTGGTGAAGAACTGCAAACATTGCGAAGAACAAAGAGCAGCTCAAAGAAAAGAACCACTGATATCGACGACTCTACCAGATCGTCCGTTTCAAAGGGTGGCTGCTGATATCTGTACTTTCAAAGGACAGAACTACATTGTCTTGGTGGACTATTTTTCAAGATACCTTGAAATTGGACATCTTCCTCAGATCACCACAGGAGTTGTAGTTGGAAAACTGAAAAAACATGTTTGCACATCATGGAATTCCAGAAATCCTTGTCACGGACAACGGAAGACAGTTTGTGTCAGCTGAATTCCAGAAGTTTGCAGCTCAATGGGGATTTGAACACATCACGTCGAGTCCTCATTATCCTCAGTCAAATGGAGAGGCCGAACGTGCTGTGCAGACAGCAAAGAAAATCCTGAGTCAGACTGATCCAATTCTTGCACTTCTGACCTACCGTGCAACTCCAACGTCTGCTACAGGAAAAAAGTCCAGCTGAACTCCTCTTTGGAAGGAACATCAGAACAACACTTCCAACTCGATCCTTTCAGTCTCTCGAGTTCCAGTACCCTGATAGAAAATCAGTGGAGTCGAGAGACAGTAAACAGAAAAGGCGAAATCAGCGCAACTTCAACAACAGAAAAGGTGCTCGTCAGCTTCCAGAACTACAACCAGGAGATGTTGTACTACAGAAACTTGATCATGAGAAAGGATGGAAGAATCCAGCTGTCGTTACAGAAAAGATTGCTCCAAGATCCTACATGATAAAAACTTCCATGGGACAGTATCGCCGAAACCGACTTCATCTGAAGCTCACCAAGAACATTCGACTCAGAACTGAGACGAGCTTTTTCAACCAACACCTGTGGTCCGACATCAGCCTTCCACAGTCACTGCTGTTCCACAATTGATTGAGTCCCATGAAAGCACTACCCTATCTCCAAAACCTAACGTGGATACAGAGGCTGTCGCCGCCATCATGCAGAGCCGAAGCTGGTATACCGTTCCGGTACGGTCCATGCTTAAAACAGCATACACTACATCTCCCCCTTTTTTTTTTAAAGGCGGGAAAGTTATCTTTTGCCGTTAAAGGTTCCTTGTCTGACGAAAACATCTTAAATGTTCTTTTCATAATCAAATCCGTTTCAGTCTTCCAGTCATAGTAAGCTGTTCTTAGTTACGAAATCGTGATGCAAGATTAATCTAATCTTTGAAAACTTTAATTTATATTATGACTAGAACCGGTAAGAGTGTCTGACTAGATGTAAATCACTGCACCGGGTCTTTCACCAGCGTCTATTTGTTTTTTGCCTTTGTGGCACCGGGTCTTTCACCAGCGTCTTTTTTTTTTTTTTTGTTTGTTTGTTTTCACAACTGTTCGATGAGGCGCTGTGGCTTCTTGTGGGCCCGTGCAGATCTTCTGGGTAAGGGTTGAAGTCCTTCTGGGGATGTAGGTGTTCCTCTGGCACCCGTCTGGTGTTGGAGTAAGGGGCCATGGCCAGGGGATGACTCTCCGGATGTGGTCCCATCTTCTGGGAGTTGGGTAGGAGGCACCTCTCTTTCAGGATGTGGGTTGACCTGTAGAGGAGGTACGTTTGCAGGGCTGGACTGGTCTGCTGGCTGGTGGAGCTTCCTGGTCATCTGACGGTTTCTGCGTAGGAGGCTACCGTCAGATGTTTCGATAACCACGGATCTTGGAGCCTCATGGTGTTGGATGACTGTACCTTCTTTCTTCAGATCGGGAATCCAGACTGCATCACCAGGTGACAGGTTTTCTGGGGTGACGACTCTGTGTCTTCTGTCGTAGTCAGTTGTGTCATCTTCTCACGGTACTCCTTCTCCCTCTTCTTCACCATCAGGAACTCGGGGGTCTGGGGCAAGAGGAGGTTGGGATGGCATGGGACTCTGGTTTTGAGTCTGCGTCCCATGCTTAACTGGGCAGGGGGAAAAACCATTGGGTAATGGGGTATTCCTATACATCAGGAGGCCAAGGTACTCATCATTGGTTTTCTTGATGAGACCTTTGATGGTTTGAACGGCACGTTCAACCTCTCCATTGGACTGGGGATAGTGGGGTGATGATGTGACGTGGTCGAATCCCCAGGACTGTGCAAAGGACTTGAAGTCTTCTGCAGTGAACTGCGGCCCGTTGTCTGTCACGACAATGTCTGGGATGCCGTGGCGACTGAAGATCTTTTTCATTCTTGCTATTGTTTCTGCTGTTGTGACTCTACTGGAAACCAGGGTCATTTCGATGTCTCTGGAGTAGTAGTCAATGGCAAGCAGGAAAAGCTTGCCGTTGTACTGGAAAAAATCTGCAGCAATCCTGGACCAAGGTCTCTCCGGAAATGGAGTCCCCTTCATAGGTTCCACCCTAGCCTTTCGATGCTTGGTGCACTCCGGGCAGGTCTTCACCATCTGGTCAACGTCTTGGGAGAGGCCAGGCCACCAAACTGAGTTGGCAGCATTTTCCTTTGTTTTGTTGACTCCCTGATGCCCGTCATGGAGGTGTCGAAGGACATCTTGCTGCACTGATGATGGGATGACGAGCCTCTTCCCTCGAGAGTAGGAGACCATCATGTACAGACATGCTGCCTCTCTCATTGAAGTAGGTCTTGAGAGGACGATTTAGGGTAGTCTTATCTGGCCAGCCAGTCTGAACATGGTGCATGACCACACGCAGGGTATCGTCCTTCTGTAGCTCTGCCCTGATTTCCTCCAGTCTTCTGTCGCTGACTGGCATGGTCACAAGCACAGAGTTGACGTATGCCTCTACATGGCCTGTCAGGTTGTTGTCCTTAGTGTCTGTCGTTGGCAAAGGAGCTCTTGACAAGGCATCTGCAGTATAAAGCTCCTTGCCCGGGACGTGGACGATCTCGAAGGAAAAAACCGCATCAGTCTCATTCTGAAACGCTGGATGCGAATGGGCAGTTCGTCAATCAGCTTGGAAGAGAACAGAGGTACCAAGGGCTTGTGGTCCGTCTGTACTCGGAAAAAACATGCCAATGAGCAGGTCAGACCAGTGTTCAAGACTCCAGGTAATCGCCAATGCCTCCTTCTCGATCTGGGCATACCGCTGCTCTGTGGCTGTTAACGAGCGACTCGCATAGGCGACTGGATGAAGCATGCCATTGTCCTGGCGCTGGAGAAGGACAGCCCCCAGTCCATAGCTGCTTGAGTCAGCTGAAACTACGGTCTCACGTTCTGGGCTGTATAGAGCAAGAGTCACTGGTGACGCAAGATCTTGCTTCAGGGTTTTGAAGGCTTTTTGCTGATCTGGTCCCCAGGTCCATGCTGCATCTGTTCGGAGTAAGTCTCTCAGGGGCTTGGTTTTCTCAGCCAGGTTGGGTACAAACTTCATGAGTTGGTTGACCATCCCCAGGAATCTTCGGATTTCTGCTACATTCTCTGGTTCCTTCATATCAGCGATTGCCTTGGCTTTTGCTGGATCCCTCTTCACCCCATCTGCATCAATCACTTGTCCCAAGTATTCGAGGCGGGGCATGGAAAATTCAAATTTATCCAAGTTGAGGGTTACGCCGCTGTGTGACAATCGGTCAAGAACTTCCTTCAGCTTTGCATCATGGTCTACTTTGTCTTTGCCAAAGACAAGGATGTCATCAATGTGACACAGTACTACTCAAGCCCTTGAAGAATCTGGTCCATTTTTTTCTGAAAATATTCTGGCGCTGAAGATATGCCATAGGGAAGGCGTTTGAACCTGTAGCGCCCAAAGGGAGTAATGAAAGTTGTAAGCTTTGAGCTCTCTTCATCCAGTTTTGATTTGGTGAAACCCTGAGTTTGCATCAAGTTTGGAGAAAACTTTGCCATGGGCGATCTTGTTCAGAGTTTCCTCTACCGAAGGCATGGCGTAGATTTCTCTTTTCACATTTGTGTTCAGCTTCGTCAGGTCCACGCAGATTCTGACGTCTCCATTTGGCTTTGGGACGACAACGATTGGGGCACACCAGTCCGTTGGTGTCTCTACTGGTTCAATGACATTGCTGCTGACCATCCTGTCCAATTCTGCTTCCACTTTCTCCAACAGAGGGATGGGAACCCTTCTTGGGACGGTCTGACAAAATGGTTTGGCATTGTCCTTGAGCTCAATATGTTGTTCATTTTTGAGTTCGCCCAGTCCTCCAAAGAGTTGTGGATTTTTCATCTCACGTCTTCTTTGGACCAGAACTTCGGAGGAGGCTCATTCCCACTTTGGCGTGTCTGGTGCTTTGCTTTGCTCGGCATAGTGCGGATCGCACGCACAGTGAATGCACCAGGAATGTCGTGGATCAGTCCAGTTTCTGGATTGCAGGCATACCAAGCAGTAGTTTGGAGGTTTTGCCGATGTAAACTTTCTCACTTATGTGGGTCTTCCCGTAGAAAGCTTGATGAAGGCGAAACCCTTGATCTCAAGACGCTGGTCTCCAGGTCCAAGGAGCTGACGGTCAGGATTGTGTAATTTTCCATATGCTGGTTTGAAGAGGTGGTCTGGCATCACAGAAACTTGGGCTCCGGTGTCGATACACCAGGTGAGTTCCTGAGATCCTATCTTCAGTCTGATATGCCAGCCTGGATCTGATGGTGTCTTCGCCTGTACACCTCCAACAAAGTAGTTTTCGACTTGTTGGTTTTCTTCTTGTACCTCTCTCACTGCCAAGGAACTTCTGCAGACAATGGCGAAGTGTCCCACTTTGTTGCATTTTCTGCAGTGAGTTTTTGCAGCAGGGCAGTGTTTCTTGCCTATAGGGTGTCGTCGGTTGCAGTAACCACAGGTATCGGTCTTCACTGACCCTCCAGATGGATGACTGCGTGCCGTTTGATTATGGCCGTTTGTGTGCGACAATGACCCTTTCACCTTTCCTGCAGCCTGCAGGGCGTCCCACCGTTGCCGACTTTGTGTTTGCCAGCTCTTTCTTCGTCAGTTCTCTCATAGAAAGAGTTTCGATTGTTTTGTGGAGGGTGAGTCCTGCTCCCACGTCATACAGCTTCATCTTTGCAGTGTCGTCATGGCAAGAGAATACCAATTTGTCCCTAATCATCATGTCGACGTTGTCGAATTTGCATGCACTAGCTTTTTCCTTTACTGTGCGTAGCCATGCATCGAATGTCTGGTACGGTTCTCTACGCAGGTTATACCAGAACTGTTCCCTCAGCATCAATTGGGGGTCGCGACGGTTAAAAAAAAATTCGTCGTACTTACGCAGGACAGTTGCGTAGTCGTTTTGGTCTTCTGCTGGGAGCATTTCGTCAGCATTTTCAGGGGTTGTTTCTGGCTGGTAGGTAGGCAAAATTCGAATAGATTTCGATGCCTTCATCGCCGATATGGATTTAGGAGAAGTCCTACCTTGACGACGTTGGGCTTTGTTGTTGCGCCAGTAGCCTGAAGAAGATGTTGAACTTCATCTTCCACTTGCTCCACTCAGCACTGGGGTTGCTGCTGTTGACACAGAGCGGATCTGGTGTCCTTACGATGACAGTCTCTGCCATGGTCGTGGGTTACTTTTCTAGTCTTCTGACACCATGTAATGGTATGCCGCACACTCAATAAGGCAAAGGCGGTGCTTGCTTCCAAAGATATGGACTTTATTTGCTAGGTACACGTGACATTTTCCCCCCAACCAAATAGTTCTCCTTCAAACCAGCGTGTTAAAAGATTGACACTTTTCCAACTTGAAATTCTTCAGAAGGAAGAAAGTTATTGTTATAGTTTCAGTTAGTGTTAATTGCATGTTTGATTCATGTTGTGAAATATTTATACAAGGAAAGACTGTGAACAGAAAGTGAGAATGCGCAGCAATTATTGAGCAGCAAGTCAGAAACTGTCAACAACAAGTGATGAACAGTTTTCTATTTCCCCCATTAATTTTAATGCATGTAAACAGAAATATGATTTCATTAAAATCTCAAAGAGGGGGAGATGTAACGATAGGCAGCTTTTACCTTCGTTTTGAAAATCCGAGTCGCTACCACCCAGCATGCATTGTTTTTTAACGTTGTTTCCAACGAGGCAGTAAACATGTCGTCTGCAACTTAACGAAGCTTGTAGTGTTATTTGACGAATGAAGATCGTTAGTACTCTCTTCTATAATTATATCATTGCAGAATTTTGGGATGGGAGTGGGCCTAAGAGAATGTGATCTTTCGAGTATCTCCATTTAATTGAAAACTCTTATTTTTGTAAAGGTTTTCAGTGGAGGGATGCATAAATGTGTGTGTAACACACACAGAGTGATTGGTGTGTGAACGGAAGCGCTCTTCACGAAAAAAGGATTACGTTCAAAATGGTGGAGTCGTACTTCCGTGCAAATAAGACTGAGACTCAGTTGTGAAAATACATGTGAAGTTTTGGAAATATTTCAACATTTACTACTCGATTTAGTTATTGAGATACAGTGGTTACAGGCTGAATTGCACTTATTACCAAATCAAAACATGGAAAGTGCAGGAACGTCATTTACAACAGCTTTTCGCAACACTGCGCCGTTTCAAGAATACCTGCTACAAGGTAGCATTTTGGATAACCACTGTGAAATTTTGCTACACAGATTGCGTGGTCTGTGCGATAACGCGGATTCGACTCCAAACTCATTTAACGACTATGAAGCAGTGTATCAACTGAGTAAGTATTCTGGAATGATCGTGATCGAGCTTGGTGTTTACACTACACTTTTGAGGAGTTCGTTTTATATTTGAACTTGACTTTAGGGCGTAGTAAGCCTCGCGGCTATTTAGATGCCCTAGTCTTTCTTGTTTTCTTTAGATTTTTTTTTTTTCAGTAAAAAGTATTTGCAGAATTGTGCATGAAAGTGCGCAACTGTTCCAATGCCCCAATTTTAGGCACGATTGTGTGGGGTGGGGTGGGGGTGGGGGGCACTTTGTTGAATAATGAATCAAAATGAAATTCACATAGTATAGTATGCAAATTATGTTTGAGTTTTCATTAACTGAATGCATCACAGATACATCAAACGCAACTGACTTTTGTTGTTGATTTTTTGATAGACCATTGCATTTGGTTACTAGATAGCATTTCTCCATTATCCAGTGTCACAGAGGTTCACATACGATAGCAGTAAGTGGCTTTTTTTTCCCCTTAATTCAAAGTGGAAAGATCAGTCAAACAGTCCAGCTTCTGGAAAGATCATAGAATTGGTTATAAGTTATAAACAATTGTGGACATGTGAAGTTTACATTGACATTCACTAGACTGAAACAAGCTCAAACTGATGAAAGACAAAGACACTTTTTATGTATTTTCAATTAGTTATTTATGAATCTGTCTTCTATCAGTTTTGCCTCTTTTGTAAGTCAAACGGTTGGTATAACAAAGGGTTTACAGTTTAGAGATGAATGGCTGTTTCTGACTTTTCTACTTAGTTTTCTTACATTGTTGGTTTGTACTGATTGTAGTATAAGTTTCAATATTTCCAAAGTTGTTTTACTTCAGCTCTTTGGCCCAGCTCCCAGTCTCACTATTTTTGTTTTAAGATAACAACTTATCGCTCTTTGTATGATTCATTTGATTGGATTTATGATTCTGAGTCCATAGCGATAGTCATTTTTTAAAAATACTCGAGCATATCTTTCAGGTACTTAGAAATTGTAACAAATAATTGTTTTCTGTTTTGTTATGTTTACAGAAAACAATTTGTCCACACAGCAGAGTCAGTACATCCTCTTCAGAGTTCGGGAAGCTTTAGATGACCGGGATGCACCCTGGTATGTTATCAGATTAATTGGAATATATATATAGAAATGATGCCTCAGTTGTCTGTCTGATCTGTCTGTGTCTTTGTCACTGTTATAAATTCATGTACAAAAACATGTATGGATGGGGTTGATTGTACCCTGGTATATAATCAGATAAACTGGAATATAGATCTGCATAACATGTGTCTGTGTCTGCCTCACCGTCATGGATTTACTAGAGCATGGATTGGATTGATGGCAAGGTCACCTGTTGAATGAAGTGTGGGTCTTTAGAAATTATGTCAAAGTAAGATCAAAACAATTTGTTTCTGAAGTTCATACCTCATCATCTCCATCAGTCAAACTCTCAAAAGGTTCTGTGTACAGACAGAGATCTGCACTGTATTTGTGTAAGCATGCATGAGTCACTTTTAGAGAGACTCAGAGAGAGAGTGGAGTGTATGTGTGTGTGTGTGTGTGTGTGTGTGTGTGTGTGTGTGTGTGTGTGTGTGTGTGTAACAAAGAGGCAGTATATTTCATTTTCAGATAACTGTGTCATAGAACTAGGTTTCAAAAGCTATTAACATTTGCAGCTTGAGGGAACCATCAAATCTGATGAGGTGACATGTTGCATGATGATAACAACAACAAACTTTTAATTAAAAAAAAAAGTTGATGCCCATAGGAACTTTTTTTCTTTTTTTTCTAGAATCATGTTGTATGGCAATAACAATAACAAACTTATAAGACAAGTGGATGCTTAAAGGATTTTTTTTTTTCAAGAAATAAAAGAAACTGATTCAAAGTGGAATGAAAAAATATAACTTTAAGATGTTAGATACATGTAAGTTATTTCACCAGTGAGAAAGCTAAGTGTTACTTAAATAGAACAGTTACAAATTTTATCTAAGAAAGTGGTTAGCGTTAAATTTGATTTTTTTTTTTCCCAAAGAACTTTATGTCTTAAGTTAGTGAAAGAATGTTTTAAAGAAATGTGAGATAAGTCAGTTGCATGTATGAGAATGGAGTTTGATTTCAGAGTACCACAAGAGTGAAAGTTTTAATTGAATGATTTATTTCACACACAGTTTGTGTTCAAGGTTGTCTTTTGATGTATGGTTTGTGTGCAAGAATGATTTGTTAACATTACATGCAATTTGTGTGTTCTGTTTCCTGCTTTCCTGCTTTTTTTTTTTTTTTTTTTAATAGAATGAAACCTGCTTCCATATAAAGTTTCTGAATCTCCCTGCCCCATGTTTTCCCCAACTGTTTGACTTTCTGATATGATGAGGAAGTCAACTAATATTTCAGACCAAAACCACAGTATGTATTTTAATAAAGCAGCAAAATTGTCCACACTTACAAGAGTGTCCTTTTCTGCAAACTGCTCTTGTCAATCATTGGCCTGATTGTCCAGCATTAGAGGCTCATTGTTCTTGTATAAATGGATGTGTGAGTGAAGGTAGCCACAATAGTGTCTTTCTCTTCTGTTTCAGCTACATTCGGTATCTGGGCCAAGCAGAGGTTGGGGACAAGAACCGTCACACGTTAGTGCGAGCCTGCTATGACGTTGCCTGCTCCAACAATGTGCGGGAATTCCTGAATGAACTGGGCTTCAAGTGAGTTGCACAGCTTTCCGGTGGAACCAGTTCTGGAACCACATTTTGGGGCTGTAGGTGGTTACAGTACATTGAAATGACACTCCATTGCCTATACACACAAATGTTTCTCTTTGGATAATTTCATTTACAGTCCGTTGTTATTGACACTCGGTGCCTATACACACAAATGTTTCTCTTTGGATAATTTCATTTACAGTCTGTTGTTATTGACACTCGGTGCCTATACACACAAATATTTCTCTTTGGATATATTTCATTTACAGTCTGCAGTTAGAAGTATTAATACAGATATATATGATAGAAGTTTTAATACAGATTTATAAATGATAGAGATGTTTCGTTGTGAGTTGACCTCAACACAGTGACAGCCCTGATATGGCCCTTTGCAGTTGGCTGGGCTATATAGTATAAGCTAACCTTACTAGCATTGTTCTGTATAAGAAAAAAGAAATCCTTGATGTGGGCTTTCGGCTGAATTCTTACTCAGGCATAATAAAAGAACCTTTTTTCGTTATTTTAATGGAAAGTTGGAAATGGAAGATGTAGCAACAGCCTGTGTCACAGAAGTCGGCACAAAGATGAAAGAAATTACCTGGGATCCTCCATGTGTGTGTGTGTGTGTTCGGGGGGATGGGGGTGGGGGTCGTACACCCAATGAAATTAGTACAAAAGCCTCCATCTGATTTCTGTTGCCCACGTCCACTCACCCGCCCATTCACCCCACTCATCTCTTCAGTGCTGAAATATGTCATCGAGTGCAAGAGCTTGGTGATGAAGTGCAGAGAGAGACGTAGTGTGCTCTTTGTTCAAGTGCCTGGAAGAGTACCCAGGCTTGACATGGCATTATCTGTAAAGACTGTCACTTCCCCGGCCTCCCCTTCTTCTCTACCCTTTGTTCCCTTTCTTTTCAGACTGGACCATGAGTATGTGGCCAGGGGCTATGTTTTCCACAAAGGGCGCATGAAGGCCATGGTGTCGAAGATCTACAGGGTAAGTTCAACAATTGGCAGCGTTTTCCTTTCTTTGGTGTTGCAGACCTGTTTACCCCAAATTCGTGTGCCTGTAACATCTCAGACAAAAACCTGTAATTTGAAAAGAAAACAAACGTAATAGATTTCTTCATAATCGCAGTACTTTTGAAAATTTGAAAGAGCCAGCTGTTGGCACGCAAGACTGCTTCATCGCCATCTTTGACAAGGTAAAAGACGCAAGGCACGCTGGGAAATGTCTTTTTACTGCTTTTGACTGAAACAGTAGCAGACGAAACTTCTTGGCGTTTTAACAATTTTCTTTCTTTGATTTTTTCCCGCAATTTTTTTTTGGGGGGGGGGGGCAGGGGGATGGGTGGGGGCATTTCCCATAATTTCTGGTGTTGTAGCCATAGGGGAGGGTGGAAAGGAAATGCTTCTTGACCAGGGGACTTCTTACGTTCTAGGCAGGACTCGAGATTGGTGGTCCATTGATCCATGCTCCTATGTCCTGATTGACCTTGATGTTGTCGTCTGGGTTGGACAGATGCAGCAGCCAGGGAAGACGGACCAGAATTCCCTGGAGCCCATATCCCAGTCGCACCTGGTGGAGCTGAGTGTGGTGGCCCCTCTGGGTCAAGACTCGATCGGCGACGACATGAAGAACTTTGCCGAGCAGCTCAAACCGTATCCTTGATATCAGTACAAGTCAATTCTGTTGAATGGTCAAGACGTTGGTGCATGGATGGGGTGGGTCTAAATGAATCTTATTTTATGTCAAAAATCTGTTCTTCAGTGTTTTTGAAAAGGTTGCTAAAAAAAAAATTACGTCTACAGAAGTGTTTCAGTTTCAAAAAATAATGATCAGGTAGGTCTTTATTTAAACATCTTATCTCCACCAGGGGGGTAAAATGCCCAAATATTACTGGAACTATCAATGACTTATGTTGCGGATCGTGTGTGGTGTTCTTTCAGCCTAATGATGTGTGCTCGTGCATGCGTATGAATATATGTGTGCGCATGCGCATTTGTTTATTTTGAGCTCTTCCACGTGAAAAAAAATTAAAAAGATTTAGCAGTGGTAAACAGTTTTCTATGGTGGTTTGTTATCATTTTGGTTTAAGACAAAAGTATCGTGTCTGCTGTTATGTTCAGTGTGTTTTGAACATAATGCGCATGCGCACACATATATTCATACGCATGCACGAGCACACATCATCAGGCTGCAAGAACGCCACACACGATCCACAACAACTTTAAGTTGTCTGGGTGGGCTGTGATATTCCTTGAATCTTTGAAAAACTCAGCTCTGAATTGTAAGCAGTACAAAACGAAAGCTGTGAAGACGGGATGAAACATTTCCTTCTTTCACTAGCTTTTTTTCCTTTCTTTTCTTTTAATGTATGTCATGCTTGAAGTTATCATTTATACACATCCTTTCCACACCACTTTCTTTGACGCACGAACAGATTGGTGTTTGGGAAAAATTTGACCACAGACGTCTGCCCTGAACAAGACAGAGAGGGAAGGGACAAAGCTGTTTGCATGGATGGGAGGGGGAGGAAATGGGGTGTGTGTGTGTGTGTGTGTGTGTGTGTGTGTGTGCAAGTGGATGGGTCAGTGTATATGACATGGGTGTGCATGAATGGTTGTATGTGTGTGAGAAAGAGAGAGTGTGTGAGTGAATGCGTGAGAGTCAGTGTATTTCACATGTGCGTATGAATTGTATATGTGTGAGAAAGAGAGTGAGAGAGAGTGTGTGTGTGTGTATGTGAGTGAAGGCTGAGACACGCTAATGATGAAATTCCAGTTTCTGTTACCTTTTTTTTTTTTTTTTTTTTTTTTTTGCAATGCGAGTGCCAGGTTACTAAAGACTTTTCTACTGAATGTGCTTCAACTCATTTATTTTTGCATCATGACAATTTACTCATAAATGTTTTTTTGTGAAAGACACACTATTGTGTGTGCGAGAGGAAGAGAAGAAGAGAGAGAGAGAGAGAGAGAGAGAGAGAGAGAGGAAGGAACAAAACGTTGCGCATCTGTAAGGAACTGAACATGACATAAACAGTCAAACTCACTGCAGATCGAAACCACAAGATGAACATACTCTCATTTATTCAAAAGAATCAAGTATATCTCACAATGAAAAAGAAAAGATGTATATATATTTCTTTATAGATTCTGATCTGTCAGGAAAGGTTACACACAATGACAGCCAACAAAACGTCACTCCTGGCAATGAAAAATGAAACAACACTGAAGGGACAAGTTGGTCCACATAGAATGCAACATTACCTATCATTTGTACAGCCACATCCACAAATGCAATTTTACCTACAACAAAAAACAAAACATCATAGAGCAACATTTTAGATATTATGTATTTCAGAAGAAAAATAACAGTATAAAGCATATCAAAATTTCAAATTCTGTCCTTGACATGAAGAGACACAAAAACCATGATTCCGCACACAGTCCAGCCTGCTTGGCGATCATCCATTACCCTTTGTCCACAAAATCATGACATGAAAGAAGAATGTTCTGGTACAGTTCTCACGCCTCGCACTTCATTTACATTCCCACCTCTACTCCCCCCATCACCACTCGCTCGCACACACAAGAAAAGCTCCCATGCAAAAATTTTTCCTTGTGATCTTCTTCTGCACCTGAGCTGTCATGAGATTTCCAAGTTTAAAAAAAAAGAATTATGATCAAAAAGAAAGAAAAAAAAAAAAAGAAAGAAAATGCCCACAGAGACGGTAAGTGATAACGGGGATGGAATCCAGACTTGCACAATCCCAGACGGAAAACGCTCCTACCTTCCCTCTGTTTGTAACCCCCTCCTTCCACCCAGCCCACCCAAGAGATATGTATGCTTCCATATCACAGATCAGTGACTTGGGAGTCAAGGGTGAGAGAGAGAGAAAGACAGAGTGAATAAAAAAAATGGAAGCAAAGAACGCAAGATTATTTCCAAAAATATGACCAACAGTTAAAGGTTTGTCTTCATTATTCCTTTTTCTACATAAAAAAAAGTGCATCTTTGTTATGCAGTTTGGTACTACAATAAAGCTTGATTAAAAATAGATTAAATTTAAAAAAAGAAAGCAAAGAACGCAAGATCATTTTAAAAAATATGACCAACAGTTAAAGGTTTGTCTTCATTATTCCTTTTTCTACATTAACAGGTGCATCTTTGTCATGCAGTTTGGTACTACAATAAAGCTTCTTGATTTTTTTGTTCTCTTAAATTCTAGATTTGAAAGAAATGTCCCTGAGCAGTGGCATTTCAGTGACTTGCACGAAGACGAAAGAGATCCAGCAAGAGAGCGCAAGCAAACCCATGAACACACTGAATGGTCATTTAGTCACAAGAGATCATCCGGGTGAGTAATCACTATTATTCAGTAGTGTGATGCTACTGCTGCTTTACTCTACTGTGTGAGCCTATTGGGTGAGGTGCCTTATCTCTTTGTACCAACCAGTGAAATTCCACTTAAACCAAAGAGGTAAAATTGTTACATTTGCAGAATTTCATTTCCTTACATCTGTTCCAACCCAAGACCATGCGGGACTTTCAAGAAGATGGTGGACATTTCCAGTTGTTTCAAAGTTACTTTGTTTGCATCCGTGAAGCAGAGCTGTCACTTCTACAACCGATTTGTTGTGGAACATGGCAAAGGCACTCCTGTGCTTTCGGCTAGCTGAATTGAATATTGTCCTCAAAGCAGTTTTGACTTAATAAGACAGTGCTGCAGGAGGCTGCTGGTAGAGCAAAAGGTGAATATTTTTTTACATTGATGTGTCTATTCCAGAAAGGTTCATGACTGTTTTCACCTAACAGCGCAGAGTGCCACTGGTAACTAGCTTCATGCGGAATCTTGAAACCAGTCAGTGCTAAACCACTTAACCGAGGATCTCTCTTGTTCTTTCAAGAAGCATTTCAAGTCTGTAACTATACACACACATCTGTCAGGCAAGGAGGCTTTGATCACAAGCTCCTGTCAACGATGGTTTGGTCCTGTAGTTGTAAAGCAAGTCTCTAATTCTGCGTGTAATTATTTGCTTCGATACAGCCATATTTCCCATATTTATAAGACAGAATGTTTTTGCTCTATTGTCCCGTCCATAACAGCATTAGCATTGCTAATTTCTAGGTTAACTGTATATCAGCATTTGCAGGACTCCACTTTAGTAAAAAAAAAAAATGCTATGGGATTCAACTGTCTCAAGTCACAGTGTTTAAGAGTAGCATTGGGCACCTATTTTACACACTTTTTCGAGAACTTCTGTAGGGGGATATGAGCCAATTATCCCCACCACCTCCACTGATAAAAGACTTATTTTTCTTCTTTTTTTTTTTCACCTACAGGGCTATAGCCATGGGGCGAGAGCCCAGCATGTGTGTCTTGACTTAGGGAATGCTTTTTTTCGCATGGTCTGGTGTCGGAGTATGAGGAAGTGAAATTCTGGGTGTTTCATGCATGTGGCTCTCTCTCTCCTACTTGTGAACTAATATCTGCAAGGCTTGGAATTTTGGATACATGTGGCTCTCACATACTTGTGAACTTAAATCTGTAGGGCTTGCATATATGTGGCTCCCACATACTTGTGAACTGCTGCCAGTAGCTTGCATTCATGTGGCTCTCTCTCCTAAATCCTACTTGTGAACTAATATATGCAAGGCTTGAATACATGTGGCTCTCTCATACTTGTGAACTTAAATCTGTAGGATGTGCACATATGTGGCTCTCACATGCTTGTGAGCCTGAATCTGTAGTGTGTAGGGCTTGCATATATGTGGCTCCCACATACTTGTGAACTGCTACCAGTAGGCTTGCATTCATGTGGCTCTCTCCTACTTGTGAACTTAAATCTGTAGGACGTGCATACATGTGGCTCTCTCACACTTCATATCTATAGGGCTTGCATACATGTGGCTCTCTCAGACTTGTGAACTTAAATGTGGGGGACTTGCATACAAGTGGTGGCTCTCTCATACTTAACATCTGTAGGGCTTGCATATTTGTGGCGCTCACCCACTTGTGAACAAGTCTCTTAAACAGATTCTTCCAGCACTGAGCTGAGCACTTTGACCCAACAGTAGGAAATCAGGTGCCTGCTAGTTTTTTTTTTTTTTTTTTTTTTAAACCCTTTCATTGTCAACAGCAACCAAGCTGCAGACAGTGAAAACACCAGCTGTGCAGCAGAGCTCTTGTGTAAAGGTACTAGATTTATAAGGCTGTTAACTTTTGATGCCAGCAAACCGTTAGCACTTGCACACCATTTCAAAGTGATACAACACAAATATATTCCATGTCCAATCAAACTTGAGAGGAAGCCTCGGACAGGAAAATACACTCATGAACCACACAGATTGAACTCGCGCACTTTTGACGTCAAGAAGAAGTAACTCGGGCACTCTGACTGCAGTAGCCCCGTGGCCACTGCGGCAGTGAAAAGGTTAAAGATGACTGACATCAACGATTTGGTGGTACAGAAGACCTCCAGGATGATGGAGTCTCTGGGATTCAGAACCTCACACCACAGGGTTGGGAGAGAGGAGCAAGCATGCATTCATACTGTTACCTTGCTTCTTGATGTGCATGGGCTGCAAGTGTGGATTGATCAGATCATTTCTCAGCTTTTTTTTTTTCTAAGGAAAAATTTGGCTGAAAGAGGAGGATGTGTCAGATTGTTTCATGAGTTTTCTTGTTTTTTTTTTAATGAAAAATTCAGGAGTGGATACTTGTAATAGAACAAAACAGTCAAGTGCTGTGATGAGTCTTGATTTCCTTGAATCAAAATGTATAAATTGAAAATAACAGTCGTTTCAACTCTTTTAAACAGTTCTAGCACCTGGGACATAGCAGTGAGGTCAATGAAGAGCGCACGCCATCACAAAGAATGTGAATACACACAACTGCAGATGACAGCACGACTATATCAATGTAGATGTCACGCACTGCAGCAGCAGAAGAGTGGAGATGAAAACCGACTGCTTCATTGAAATGACATTGCGATGGTGTATGCATTCCCCCCCCCCCCCCCCCCCCCCCCCCCCCCCCTGTCACCATAAAAACATCCACAAATATGCTCGCAGTCATGCTTAAATTAAAAAAAAAGAGTTCGTATGTGATCTACCTACTTCACCATTCAAGTTTCATAAAGCATCTAACTTCTAGGATGCCTTGCTTAAACGAACCTTTGTCTCAATATGTGGACTGTAAAAATGCAAATGAAAAAAAAAAAATCCATCACAAAAATGTAACTACACATGAACAGCAACACACAGTAAACTATTGGAGGACTATGTCTGTACTGGCAACAATTAAAAAAAAAAAAAAAAGCAACAACAACAAAACAAGCAACCCAAACTATTATTGTCCTGTATTAAACGAATATAAACGAGATGCTATGACAGATGGAATTCACAACATGCAAATCTCAAGTGACACAAAGCAAGTCTTCATTCCTGAGTCAAGAGTCCATGCGTTTGCATGAATGCATGTAAACAGAATTGCAATGATAAACAAAACACCCTGACACCCAGAGGATGAGTCATGGTACATAAGGAGTAAAGAACCTGTTTCCTTTCGGGAGATTTCAGCTAACATCAGTCTCCACAGAGAAAAAGAATGAGACATGATCAGTGTGACCTTCACCTTTCCACACTCCATCCAACGAGGCCCTATCAGTATCAAGGTGACCTCAAGGTTTTTCTCTATTCCTGGATCTGGGTAAACCTCTCTGTCATTTATTTCCTATCAAGATCTTCACACCAACACCGAGACAAGACTGGTCTAATGCCTCATTACTTTGTGGGTCTTAAATCTATCAACGAGGCATGATTCGCAAAATCTCTCTTTTCATAATTATTTTTTTCATCTACCATAATCCTTCTTCCCTCTCTTGTGCCTCTCTAGTGAGACGCATTTTCATCTTTTTCCTAAAGGTCAACAAATTGTATGCAACTACCCCGTTTCCCAAAGCTTTGATGTAAAATATGAGTGGGTGGAATGTGGGGGTGGGAGCTTTGTGTGTGTGTGTGTGTGTGTGTGTGTCAGTGTGTGTGTGTGTCAGTGTGTGTGTGTCCCTAGAAAGGAAAGGATTCATGGCTGGCACTTTATGTACGTAACCTACATGCGGCCTTTCTACTGACGTGCTATACACATACATACATACATACCTTCTCCCAATACCAATGAACAAGAAAAGAATGTTTCAGGCATCTGAAGAACACACACACACACACACACACACACACATGCACGCATATCATTTGGCCTACACACAGTCTTGAAAATAGCACCTGACACTTTTGTATAAAAGGATGTGAGACAAGTGAAATGAGGAAAGAGGTGGTCATCAGCGAGACAGATGAAATACGATGGCATGACATTAAAAACAAAACGAAAAGCAACAATAACAAAAGTGAGAATTGTTTTAGCTGGTTTTGTGTTTCTCATATCAAAGCCTGGTTTGCTTTTCATTTTGCATCATCACATTCAAAGCACAGCCCCAGAGCTGAGCAGAGCCTTTCTGATGCTCGTCAAAATCATACAGGCGCTGAAAAAAAAAAAAAAAAAGAAAAGAAAAGAAAAATCCTGAGATCGCTTTATGAAAAGAAAAAGATTGTGTCCTGAAACAAACACACTGACAAACAAAACACAAAAAGCCATTCATGACATAGCAGCTGAACTGTCGACATCCTTTCGGTGGATGAGAGTAATAAGCCACCATGACAGCATCAACCATTCTGCTTCATGTCTTAACTTTTAAGAGTTTACACAACAAACAAACCTACAAAAACAATCACATAAGCAACTGTAGTGTAAGCAAAAATACACTTACAACAACAAAAAAAAAACCGTAAGGGCAAAACACTGCATGGAGACTGAATGGACAGCCCCCGGTCAGAGTATCATTCTTATTACCTAGTTGCCAGACTAATTTTTTTTAAATGATAATAAAAAGCCGGCATATCCTACCTATGACCAGGAATAAGGGTAAAGCAGCAGTTTACTGAAGAAATGAACAGAGAGCAGGATGGTCTACAAAAGTAGAAAAAACAGTAAATGGTAAAGAGAAAAATAAGGCAAGACATGTGCAGCTGCGCACACACATACAGACACACCACACATACACAAAACACATGCGACAGTGATGCACACACACAAAACACACACATGCACACTCACACACACACACACACACTCGCACGCACACACACACACACATACAGAGGGGGCTGAACTAAACGGTGTTGGAGTACTGCCACGTGGAGTACAAACGATGAGATGGGGGAAAAAAAAAAGCATTATGCCGAATTGCCAATTGTCTCATTCAAATTACTGTCCCACTCTCAAACAAACTCATGCATTTCATTTAAAACGCACACATGTGCGCCCGCATGTACACACACACACACACACACACACACAACATACACACCATGCACACACACATAATAGAAATACTCTGAGGCTAATCTCCTGCCCTCATTTACTAATGCACTCCTCTGATCCTGCCAATTCCAAAAGCAGCAAGCTGATCTGATGGTTCCAAGTTGATTGGTAGTTTGGGTGTAAATGGTCCAGAACGTGGTGAATGTAGCTGATCGATGGAATCAGCAATGGGGGGGGGGGGGGGGGGGGGTATAATTTACGTAGCCCTGTTGTTGGCTAAGGGGCCAAATTCCACCTCTGACAGGTGAGAACAACGACGACGAACAACCAACCACTCCGTTCACTGGGAAACACACCTCCACAGCTTGACAGCGACCATCATGTCAGAACGACAAGCATACAGCCCTGTTGTTCACTAAGAAAAACCAAAACAACCATCCTGTTGGAACTGCAACACACTGCTCTGTTCACTGTCAGCAACAAAGATCCCTCTCTGAAAGTGACCATCATGTCAGTACAACTACAGCATGCAAGTCTGTTCCCTGGGAAACCACCAAACCGACCACCATCCTGTTGGAACTGCAAGACTTTGCTCTGGTCACTACTGGTCGCCATGAGCTACAAAGATCCCTCTCTGATAGTGACCATCATGGTTGATGTCTTCAGCATGCAGCCCTCTTCACGATGACAGCAACAACAACACTCAAATGCACAGTCTATGTCACTACTAACAGCGACCATCCTGTTGAAATCTGCCACAGGAAGTCCTGTTCATGAACAACAACAAAAATTCTGTGACTGACGATGACCGCCGTGTTGTGAAGTAGAAGTAGTAAGACCTCAAAAATGGATGCAAAAAACTCCGCCTCCATTCACCTTCCTCCACCCCCCCCCCCCCCCCCCCCCCCCCCGTCTCGCTGCTGCTCCTTTTCCTTCGTCCCCCCTCTCTCCCAGGGCACAGCAAGACACAGAGCCCAAGGACTGACAACATACCCACTCACAAACAGCAAGGTGAAGCTGAACACAACCACACATTCAGTCCTGATCAGTGCAAACTTTTCAAGTGTGTTATTAGTTTGAGGGTGCGGGGAGACGAAGCAGGGTTCCTACAGACTCCTAAGAACAAAATTCAAGGAGTTTTCAAGGTTTTTTTTTTTTTCTTTTTTAAATTTATTCAAGGCTACAATACATGCGTAAAACTTGATGAAGTTACAATCATCTCCCTTGGTTAAATAGCAGACGACAATCCAGGATCGCGACGATGTTGTAAAAATTTGTTTTGAAATAATTTATCATGATCAACCTGAACGCAGAAAAATCAAACTGCCATTTCTTGTTGCCACATTATGAACTTTTGGAGCCTATGGCTTGATTTTCACAAGGTTTCAAGGAGGTTTGGTCAACAGAACCATGTTTCATTCATTTTCTAGGGTTTTCAAGGCCTGAAATTCGCTCTCAAAATTCATGGAGGTTCAAGGAGTTTCAAGGAGCGTACGAACCCTGCGAAGGCAAAACAGGGGGAAAATCCCAGCCCCTCCGGCAAAATGAGGACACCACCATGCTGTTTTTTTTCCCCACGCAAGATGACAGAAGATTGATAATGTTGGGGTGGGGAATAATGGGAGGGAGGAGGGGGGGGGGGGAACTGTCACCTGAAATCTGACCTCAATATCCTGACCGGATTGCAAAAGTCTTCAACCAGCAACCTGACCTCATCATCCCCATCTGATTGTGGGAAATCTGCATAGCAGCCTCATTATTGATTATCCTGACCTAATAACAGACAGTGTTATTGGCTGGTGGTCCTGAATGGTGAGTGTAGTTGCCACAGCTATCGACCACTGGGCAGGAGAATGAGGCAATGCAATTCATTGTTAGTGTATGAGACCCATCCATCATCATTATCTGCCACAGAACTAAGAACTGCAGTCCATCCAGTCTTCCATGCTGTCCATCCAGGACTTCGTCAGTCTGCCCACATGATATCCCTCCCTCACCAGGGCAGGTCTTGGACAGGGGAATTATGGGGAGATAACGCCATGCCCAGTGGAACACACAGACAATTGTCTGGCTGCCATGTGGTAACTGTTGCTAACATGTCCACCTGCTGTGGAAGTTAGCCCACACTGTGCATACAACTCGTGATTAATTAAAATAACATTAATAATATTCAGAAGGTTTCAGGATGACTTGCCTATGCACTGGCTTCCTTGTCTTTCAGTTTCTGCAAGTTTCAGACTCCAGCATGCGGGAAGAGGGTTCTATTGCATCCCAGTGCTATCCCTGGTCTACACTGTGCTCTTGTGCCTGCAAGATCACATTCTTCCTGCATCATCATCTGTTTGCCAACCTGATGATGGAGCTATTTCAAGACTGATTCATATTCCAGTCATCAACATGATCCACCTCTGACATCACCAATGCCCTGTTATCACTGTCAGTCTTCTTGCCCCAACCCCTGGCTTTTCCTAGCCACTACTATCGTGAGATATTCCCTCATTCTCGTAGTGTTTTACTTCTACCATCATTAGATACTTCCCCATATTCATATCATTTCACTGCTACCATCACGACATATTCCCTCATTCTATAATTGTTCACTGCTACCATCATGACATATTCCCCTCGTTCTATAATTGTTCACTGCTACCATCATTAGATATTTCCTCATATTCACATAATTTCACTGCGGCATCATGAAATATTCTCTTGTTCTCATATTGCTTCATCGTCACCATCATGAACTATTGCCCTTCTGTTCTCATACCGTTTCACTGACACAATCAGTTTTCTTTTTTTTTTTCATCTCCCATCAAATTTTGGTTTCAGACTTAAGGCAGTTGTATTTCCAGCGGTGATATGTAAACTGTTGCAAATCTCTCCATACCAAAACCATTATACAACAAAGCTGCAGAACGTAATTTTCTAAGTTCCTGCGATACCTGCTGGAAAACAGGGAAGCTTCAAAACAGCTGGAAAACCCCATCAGAAACGAGGTCTATGACCCCCTTCACCTTGGGATGCTTCATCTCCTTATATGACACCACCAGTCATGGGGTCATAGATCCTCAATTCACTGAGGCCACCTCAACCAAACTCACCACTCCAAACTATGAGCTGACACCATCTAGGTCATTCAGCAGCAGGGGCAGCACCTTCTCTGGCGGGTTGTCAAACAGCGACTTGATATGAGTCCATGGGGACTGCTGGACTGTGGGGTTCAACAGGGCAAATTGGGATCATGCACAGTGGAAGGGCTGGCGGATGAGGTGTGGAAGAGGAGACAGCAGAAAGTAGGCAGAACAACAACAACAAACTATCAGAAAAACACACAAAAAAAAAACCAGCAAAACACACAACAAGAAAAGACAGAGAATGAAATTGCAGCTGACGGAAGGATAAAAAAAAACAAACAAACAAACAAACAAAAAACGGTCACACACATAAAACTCCACTCCCTTTGTTGGGTACATGGGATTAATCCTTGCCTGTCTCTACAGGGAGAGTCTGCAGGAGCGTCAGCCTGCGTAGGCAAAAAAAAAACAAACAAAAAACCCCCAGAAGAAATTGCAGCGTCACTGTAAAGAAGGCAAAATACAAATGAAGATACACAATAAAGGTGTAAAGAAAGGTTATTTCGTAAATTATAACAGACTGTGAATAAGTGAATTTCCCACAGATATGTCTTCCCCCCCGACCCTGCAAACTGATGTAAAGAGAATGCCCAACATAAACTCCCCAGACCACAGTCAACGTGATCTTTGAGCGACAGCACTGCTGTTCACTACACCGCAGCCCTCTGCATCCAGACATCAGCCCAAGAATCACATCATCAGGTTACAGTCTGTCTGGGGTGAACTATTTCATCATGTTTCATGATGTAATATCTGATGAAGACACATCTGTTGAAAATCCACATCTGTTTTGCATTTGCATGTTAAATCAGCATTAATTTTCACCTTGTATCGCATGTCTTCCTTTGTCTTTTGCCTTTTTCTAGGGGGGGGGGGGGGGGGGGGGGGGGGGGGGAGGAGGAGGTACCCACTACATGGGCCAATGCAGACCTGGCAGTTGCACAGATGTAGCTTCAGAAGAGTTCTTTGAATCTTATTACGTGAGAGAACTGACATGGACGACCATTGTTGCGACTTTTCACTGAAAACGGGAGAAATCAAGCAGTTAAACATATTGCAATTATCTTTGATGCTCCCTTTCTTTAACAATACACATAAACCATAATAATTTTTTGTTTTAAAATCAGTTTTTCTCAATCTGATGTTTCAAATACACGGTTCAATGAAACATCATTCTCAAGCTTTTCCGTTAGTACACACACACACACACACACACACACGCATACATCTGCATGCAGGCAGATGTACACCATCTTGGTCCTAGCAGCTTGGCAACTTTGTCACAAATTTTGAATGCAAGACCATTTGAACATTAACTATGATTCAAAGCTGCACAATACGAATAATACCAAACGATACAAAGTCATCTGCTCACAAACGTGGCAGTAAAGTTACATGATTTGATCAACAAAACTATTGAGCAGTACATATGTAGTACCATAAATGTCTGTTTCTACTGACTGGTTGTAGTCATTTCTTACCTCAAGGTCCATTAAATGGTGTACATCATCAGCAACAGCTCAAAAGAATAAACCTTTGGTCACTAAAACTTTAGAAAGGTCAGCAACTGCTAAAAAAATATTTTGTCACTAAAACTTTATAAAAATCTCAGCAACAGCTAAAAAAATCATGTTGTTCACTAAAAACTTTAGTAATGTCAGCAATAGCTACAAGAACTGATGTTCTTACTACTACAAAAAACTATGTTAGCACATTACGACAAGCATAAATTTGCATAATATCATTATCAAAATAGGTTTTCTTTCAAGCATTGCTCACAGTATCATATCAATAAATTATGCATTTTGTACGTCCAACTGTTCTTCAAATGTGTTCTAAAAATTTGATCAATTCATGTAAAAAAGAGAGAGAGAGAGAAAAACTTATTTGACATGATAAAGTTGATATGATTTCAAAATAAAACATGTCATGAACACTGCGAAAACATTTCAAACTGTATGTAGCTGAGAACACACCCTCATAAAGATCGAGTTTGGGTTGTTCTCTATTTTGTTCAGTAGGAGGAGTTGGGTGGAATAAGGGAAGTGGGCATGAACGTGCTAACTACCCAGGATCAGGAGTAACAGTAAAATCCCAGGGATCCAAGTATGGGTGAGTAAGTAAGTTGCCTTTCATTAAAAGTGGGAGATTATTTCGAGGGCTGACTGCCAGAACCCAGTATCTCATATATACATATACACAAGAGAGATACTGGGTTCTGGCAGTCAGCCCTCAAGTCTAGCAGTCAAACAAACAAACATTCCATCGAATAATTTTTTTAATTGTTTACGACTTGTGAGTTTGAACTGACTACATTTCCAACATTTGAAATCTTGTCTGACCTCATCAACATGGATCTCAAGGAAGTTTCAAACGGTCATCATCTTAAAAAACTGAGCGATCCCTTTGTTTGACCGTGGCTGAGTGAGCCGCTGCTAGCATGAACCGTATTTGCCGTATCATTTAGGCAAGAACACCTCCCTTGTTACTGGAGTTGCTTCCCTTGGTTTGAGCTGCAATGCTGGCCACAGACAGGACATCGTCACCTAAGGTCCGGCAGGGACAGACATAAAAAAATCTTCCTCATTGTCCATGGCCATGAGCAAATCAAGAATCACTATTAATCGCTGCTGTGGACATATGAGAGATCATTCATGTAATCCTGAAGAGGCATTTCCTCCCTTCCATTGTAAAATGTTGTCATAGCATGTCCAGTTATCTCCAAATAAAATCATACCTGTAAAATGAGTCATAATATAGTTTTTGATGTCATTAATTGCTGTGCTCACAATACACAATTACAGATTTTACTATCCCTCTGCTTTAAAGTACTCATTTGATGTAGGTTTACTTTTGCAGAAATTCAACCCCCTGAGCTATGTTGGCAGTGGTCACTTTTCTAAGTCATCATGGTACTTCCATCGAATGGTCATCACTGCATTTAACTCTGTCCTCTGGCTTACCAAACACTTGTAAGTCTATGGACTGTCATGCACAATCTCTATTTTTTTTCTGTCTGGCTTTTGAATTTTTTTTTAAGAAATCTTGATTTTAAACTGAGAAAGTGTGTATTCACAAACTGAAAACTGGTATGTAATACTAAAGCCTCAAATTACACCGAAAACAATATAAACCTCAAATTTACTAAACCATATTATTATGAGTAATGCATGACCAAGAAAAAACCAAAACAAACAAACAAAAAAAGCATATTTTTCCTTTAATGAGAAGAAAGATTCCACTGGTTTTCAAAATGGAAAAAAGAAATGTTGTTTAAAACTTCAGCAGTTTTGGAGTATAAACCATAATGTAAAACGCACCACCAACTAAACACTTCAATACAGACAACAATCCCCAGCACAGACAATGCTGGCCAACTGACACGATCATGACAGACGCCGGTCTGAGCCCTCACACTGTGATTGGAGCATCTTGACCTTCACGACCCACTCAACCACAAAAATCAACAACAAATAACAAATGGGAGAAACTTTTGTGAACTTAAAATGTCAAAACATTAAAAGAATTTCTAACAAAAAACAAATGCGAACCAAACACTGTCAATCACATAACAGGATTACCGATTTTTTTTAAATAAAGCAACATGATCTTAGCAAATGATGTCCTTTCAACAAGCATGATTGAATCTCATCATCACTGAGAGTGAGATCCCTTGATTTTCCAGGTTCTCTTTCTTTGAGTTGTCTTCCACACCTTGTCCTGGTCATTTTTGAATCTGAGACACAAAACCTATCAGCGCACAGAACAACACTCAATTTGTCACGATGCGTCTTCTTCCTCCGACTCAGAATCCACAGCTGACACACTTCCATCACAGTTCAGACCTGATCGTGAGTCAGCTGCCGGAGTACAGTCAGGCCTGGAGATTCTGTTTGGGCTGGATGGAGATGCACCACTCTCCGTTTCTGTTCACCGTCGTCGGGATGACCACAAGCAACACCAACATCCTTTTCATCGTCAGTATGAACACCACACACTGTTCTAACCTCTAATTTTCTCACTGCCTCTTCCTGGGAAGGACACACACTCACATCTATCCCAGCAGCTGAACTATTTCCCCAACTGAATGAATGAATGTGCAGCGTGGTCTGCTGAACCCAAGTCCACACATGCGACGTGATCTGATGCGACTTCTCTCCTGGATTGATGGTCCGATGGCACTGTGCGGAACTGTGATGGCAGACTTGCCGACAATGTGTGCATGCTGCACTAACAGTGTGGGATGGTGCTGATTTTGCACAGGCTGTTCCGTCAGACCGAACGGAGAAGTCCCGGTCATATTTATATGTCTGGCGCGTCTTCAACCTGAACATGGGTCGACCCGACTTGCTAACCTCTTTAGTAAACGGCCGTATCTTTCTACAATGTGAAGGCCTTTTTCTTGGGCACAGTGGAACATGTTCATGTGAGCCCTCAGTCTTCGACCGGTTTCTGGCTTTCACAAATGCGTGGTCCCTGATATCACTGATAAGCTCTGCATCATGGTCACAGCATTCCTCAGACCTGAGTGAAGGCCCCAGTTTGAAGTCCTCACTGCTCCCAGACCTACAATGCCTGAGGCCTATGACCTCCTTCAAGGCATGCAGAAGATCTTCATCAGGGTTACCTCCCCTGCTGCCTCCAGCACTACCTCGTTTACTGATGTCTGCTTTTGTTGCAGATGTAACACACAGGTTTTGTTAGCTTCCTCTTTCCCTGCGCAGTTTTGGTCGGCACTGTTCTCTGTGCAGCAGTAAGAGGCACCACTTTTGTCGGTCTTATCACACACGTAGTTCTTCAGCCAAGGAAGAGAGGATTCAGAGGATGGTTTCTGAGCCATTTCCGCATCTTCCACCCTGTTGTCTGTGTCAGGTTTCTGAGACTTATTATTATGTCGGTCAGATTTACTATGTACGCCTGACTCAAATTCATTATGCCTGTCTGAAACACTGTTTCCAGAACCGCACAACCGATCCGGCAAAGGCTGATGAGGCTTCAAGAAGGGTGCAGGTGTGGTGGCGACCTGCATGTGATAGATCTGGGGCTCGTAGGATGGGCGGAATGAAGAGTACAAGCTGCAGGGTACACCGGCGGACGAGCAGCGGTGTAGGTGTTGTGGGGTCGGCGCTGGAGGGAAGCTGGCTGAAGGAGGGGAAGTTGGGTAAGGTAGAGGGGATCTGCATGGGGGGGGGGGTGGGTAGAAGGGGGACGTCATGGGTGACTGCACAGCCGACGCTGAGGCGTGGAAGTTGCCGTGCGGGGAGTTGGCGTGAGGGAAAGGCACAGCACAGTGGAAGGAGGACTGGGATGGGGCGGTAAACGGATTGGCCGGATTGGTCATGCCCAGCTGACAGGAAGAGCCCAGTGAACCGGGGTAGTAGCTGCCTCCGGAGGGGATCCCATAGGACGCCGGCGTGGGCGGGGCCCAGGGGTTGGCGTGGGAATACCCGTAAGGCACAGTCCCCCACTGCTCTGCCGGGGGGCGGAACTGCTCCCTCTGAGCTAGGGGGAAGTCTTTGCTCATGGCACAGGCGGGGAGGTGGGGACGTTGTTCCCCATGCTGAAGCCACAACTGCTGCTGCTGGTCCCAGGTCCCAGCACCTGGGCAGGGCCCCTCCCCCCAGAGTCCATGCCTCTTGCGTCTGACATGTAGGACATTCTGCAGGAGTTGAGGGCGCCGGCCGCATCCATCATGGCCGTGTGGTGCTGGTCCAGGGCGCTGGTCCTCAAGGGGTCGCTGACCGCTTTGTTCACGGGCAACCCATTGGATCGCACCATGTCTGCCAGTCCCTTGTTCACAGACAGGTCACTGGTCCTCACAGCATCCCTTACACTCTTTGTCACAGGCACACCATTGGACTCACCATGTCTCCCACAACCTTGTTCACAGGCATTTCCTCTCTGACCCCTTTGTTTGCTGGAAAACCACAGTTCATCATACGGTTGCCCATATCTGTCCCCTCGTTCACATGCAGACCGCTGGTCGGCAGGGGGTCTGCCGGTCCCACATTCCAGGCAGACCATGACCCTCATGGCGTCACCCACCGCTTTGCTGACGGGCATGGAGAATGGTTTCTTCGCCACCTGGCACGAGCTCAGCTCCGCCGTCTGCACGACAGCCGCCGCTGCAGCCACCGCCGAGGGACTCACCAGCGCCGGCTTGGTGGTAGGGGTGGGTATGGTGGAAGGGGTGGTAGAGGGGGGCTTGTGGGGGGAGTCCTGGTTGGTGCTGCTGCAGCTGCTGCTTCTCCCTCCCCCGTTCCCCACATCCTTCCCCCTCTCCCCTTCTGCTCCCTTGGGTTTACCGCCGTTGGGAATTTCAGGCCGAGAGTGAGGGCACAGGCTTCCGCAGGTACACGCACTTCCGGAGCACGCAGGCCTGCTTGAGGATGTCCTTGCGCAGGCAGTACTGGCACTTGTTGCAGTTGTCCTTCACCTGGCAGGGGCCACACTGACCGCAGCGCCGGCGCCGCTTCAGCTGGAACTTCCCCCCTCCGTCAGACTGTTCCATCCAGCCCCCCAGCTCCGGCGGATTGATCCTGTTGTCATGGTAATGGCTGGGCACACAGAACTGCTGCTCCGGCATCTGGGAGTGGTAGGGCAGACTGTAATGGGCCATCTACATGCGCAGTGATCTCCCTTCACATCTGAAACATTGAGAAAAAAAAAAAGTTCAATCGTTGGGAGTAAAACCGATACTAATTTCAGCGTTCTGCAACGTACGCTTCTTACCCTTTGTAAAGTAGCACAATGGATATCAGTGTCATGAGATTTTTTCCTCAGTTGGACAGACATACACCAGTAGTATACTGTTCCAGCAGTGAACATTCATGAAGTCAATATGTACAGTTGACTTAATGATTACTTCTATTACAAGGTAACCTTCATTCTGACCACATGCTACAGTGGAACAGTTCAGCTATGACTGTCAATCCTTTCATGTGTTGATGCTTCATCTTCTGTGCTTTTCCAGCGGCTTTCCGTCTTGAGGTTGACCCAGATCCCCTCGATACTCATCCACTGGAATAATACTATTTCCAGACTAATTTTGCCATATCCGATCTTCTTTAGCCCTATATGTAGGCTCATTCAGCCTTAAAATCCAGGCTCATTATCCTGTAAAATCCAGGCTCGTTCACCTAAAATCCAGGCTCATTAAGCCTTGATTCCAGGCTCGTTAAGGCTTAAATCCAGGCCCATTCAGCCTGAAATCCAAGCACTATTAACCATGTCCAGGTTAACTTACGTGTACCCAGGCTCAGCAAGTTTGATCTCCAACAAGCTCATTTAGTGAATACCATGACACACGTCACCACAGAGACACCTATACCATCAAAGCCAAAAAGACTTTAATGTTGAAACAGAGTGACTACCCTTTAGACGCTGAGCAACAGGAGGAAGCAGACCCCCACCTCTGAGAACTCTTTCCTGTGCCATGCACTGACTGTGAGCCTGAGAGACAGGTCTCCACTAGCTGCACGAAGACACATTCCAGCAGATGGCACACCTGCTTATTCATCTATAGGGGGGGGGGGGGGGGGGGGGGGGGGGGGATTGCATCAGACACATATCTATCCAGGCTCATTTAGCCATTTACATCCAGCTCACTTAGCCATTTACATCCAGGCTCACTTAGCCGTTTACATCCAGGCTCTTTAGCCATTTACATCCAGGCTCATTTAGCCATTTACATCCAGGCTCACTTAGCCATTTACATCCAGGCTCACTTAGCCATTTACATCCAGGCTCACTTAGCCATTTACATCCAGGCTCACTTAGCCATTTACATCCAGGCTCATTTAACCGTTTACATCCAGGCTCACTTAGCCATTTACATCCAGGCTCATTTAGCCATTTACATCCAGGCTCACTTAGCCATTTACATCCAGCCATTTACATCCAGGCTCACTTAGCCGTTTACATCCCAGCTCTCACTTCACAACCCAGGAACTACCATCCACAGAGAACAACAAGCACCAGGTCACTCTGTTGCCACTCACCTGGAGAATGGCCCATTTCTGCAAGGCGCTGAGCAATCTGATGGCAACGTTCCTTACAATGTTTATGAAGGACATCATGTGATAGCACTCTCTGACTCAATACTGACAACAACGACAGCTTGGGTATGGAGTCAAGACTGCATGACACTGGCATATCTTGACTGAAATATCGTCAGCTTTCTAGAAACCCATTGTAGTGAACAGTGTAAATTTACAAGCAGATGCGTCTGTGTTTCTGTGTTCCTTACTCAGGCACCTCTTTCCACTGCAGATGAAGACATCTGGGGACATGTAATTTGTGACATGGTGCTAAGAAACCAATCCGAAAGGTTCATCTATAATATGCAACCCCAAATCCCTCTTCTCACAACAAACGACCAACAGCCCCATGACAGTGACCAACCTAACCGCATAAAGCGAAGCTCCTCCCTCAAAATCCTCTGAATCTGAACAAAGACTCGCTCTCTTTGAACACTTGTGTTTCTGAAGCAGTTTTCTTTGTCAATGCCAAACTGACCTCCAACAAAGACTTCCTTTCTTTTAAGATCTACTTGTCAGGAGCATCTGTTGTTGTTGTTGTAGTTGTCCTCAACACCCAACTAACCTCCACCTAAGAGCCTCTCCCTCAAGATTTGCTTGTCTGGAATGTTTGTCGTTGTTATCAATATCAGAGTGATCTCCCATCAAAGTCTCAGAGTGATCTCCCATCAAAACTCTTTACCTAAGGATTTGTTTCCCTTGGGTATTCCTTGTTGCTGTTGTCATAAATACCAGACTGGCCTCCCACCACAGTCTCTTGTCTCAAAATTTATTTGTCTGGCACATTCTTACCCCTTGTCATCAATACCAGCATGACCTTCAAACAAAAACTCCGCCCTTCATACTCTTTTTCCAAGAATGTTGGAGGCTTTTATTGAGAGGTTCCAATGTTTGTGGACTAGAGCCAGACCAGAGATGGCCTGGAGAGCCGCCTGAGAATAAGGCATCCAGAGGTAAGGAATGTGGGGGACAGATCATCAATAAAGATGAGGACCACAGTCACGACGCCACAGGGATGCATTCAATGGCTGAGACCCCAAGACCGTGCTCTAATAGATAACAGTGTCCTTTCATAATACATCATGACCTCAACCAGGACTAGGAGACTGAAACACAGAAGCAGACACATGGAAGAAGTGGTTGAGAGCCAGCACCACACCCGACAGACACATGACACACGGCAGTCCACTCCTACGACAGTCCACTCACACACACAGCAGTTCCAGCACCCATGCACACACACACACACACACACACACACACACATGCACACACACACACACACACTGATTTACGAGCAAGCTGTATTTCCTATCATTCAATATCCACAGGTTGGTGTGTGTGTGGGGGGGGGAGGGGGGGGGGGGGCAGGTGGGGGGGAGACGACAGACACATGAATAACAATGAGCCGCTATCTGAACGTTCATCGCCGTATTTCAGTGGACAATTAGGAATGTCTGGCACTATCATCCTTCCATCATTCCGGTCTTCTGGGGCACGCTGGGTACTCTTGTGTTTCCATGACGAAACAGTCACTACATGCAGCACAGGCTCTGTAAGATGCACGTGTGATCTTCTGCCAGTGTCCGCACGCATGGAATAAAGACATGTGCAGGTCTGCACACACCCTGCACAGTTGCCGCCCTCCTAGAGTAAAAATCCCAGGAACCAGGGGACAGTGTAGGCCAGACAGGGAGCAGTTGACCTCTTGACTGAATGTGTTTCTAACCCCCTTGTTTCAACTGACAAATGAAGGTTTAAAAAAGAAAATGCATTTTCGATGTGCAGAACAGCAAACATTAGGGCTTTATTCTGCAATACTTTATCAACCCTGTTTCAAAATGACCCCCTTAAACTCCCGAATTCTTAAACATTTTGAAATTCTGGATTTTTTCTTCTTTTTTCTTTCTTTGGGATTTCTGGATCAATATCTACTTTAAGAAAGGGGGGGGGGGGGGGGGGGGGGGAGGGAGGAGAGAAAACAGAAAGTAAATACTTGAGCAGAAAAAAAGAAACGACTGCCTAAAGAAACGCTGAAACAAATGCACACATTGCTGAAAACAGATACATGCTGCTCTTTTTTCCTTCTTTACACAGATTCTGTCAAACTTCACAACTGAATTTAAAATACTGTCATAAACATGCTGCTTCTTCTTCTCTGCACCCCCACCCCCCACCCTTTCCACCCGCTTCTCTCCACTGACCTCCCCCTGTTAACTCCCTCCACCATCTCCCCTCCCTCCCTTTCCCTTCTCTCTCTCTGGCATAGCTTTCTTTTCAGGCATCAGGAGACAGCATGATACAGGAATGTGGTCCTACCACAGATTATGAATTATTTATCTCCCCCTGAGAATGGTTCAGTTACACAGACTGTTCTCTCTGGCTGTGTCTCTCCCAGTCACACGCGCGCGCACACACACACACACACACACACACACACACACACACACACACACACACACACACACACACATCCCCCTCCCTGTCCCCCCCCCCCTCTCTGTTCCCCTATCCCTGTTTGATCTTTGCTTTCTCAGTGGAAAGATGTAAACTAAGACCTCTGTCTCTCTCTGTCTCTCTCTCTCTCATACACACACACACACACACACACACACACACACACACACACACACACACACACACGCAGGTGCGCGTGCGCACACACAAACACGCAGGTGCGCACGCGCGCGCACACACACACACACACACACACACACACACACACTGATCTAACATACTGCTGCTCCATTACTGAGCTATTTTGCAAATGTTGATTTTTTCCTCGTTTTTTTTTTTGTTTTTTTTTTTTGAAGGGTGGAGGTTGTTTTAGTTTTTTTTTTCTTCATATTTTACTTTCACTTTTTTTTCTTTCGTCACATAATCATGTCATATGAGCAAGATTTTTTTTTTCTGTAGTGAGCCCATGAATATTAAACAGTGCAACACAGACCATAAATATTCAACATCCACTACAGTGCCATGTATTGGGAAAGCTAGTAAGTTTCCTGATAGAGTGAACAATCTTCATCATCTCCTTCACCCGCCATTTTGAAGTTGAGCTTCTGAATTCAAACCCTGGAATTTTCTGGGAATCATTTTGTTTCATAATTATACTTCTGTCGTACTGATGTTGTTGTCTTTTACCGAGTGGAAGAATGTGTATTTTTCTCCAACTGCCTTGACAAATTCAAACTTTTTGTTAAATTGTTCTGTCACACTGATCACACTCTAGTTGCTCATGTTTTTTTTTGTTCTCCATGTCCCTTTCTTTGTGATTTTAAAGTGGAGATCCAAGACAAACAGTTTGATTCTTTGCTGACAATAGCAAATAAAAACAAAAAGGAAAAAGCAAAATAGAAAAAGATCTAAAGGATCCTGTGGAAATACAGAAGGAAGAAGAAATCGACTGGGAACTAAAAGGGAGACAAGAGTGGCAAAACTGATACATCATTTGCAAGAACAGTTGCAATGCCAAAAAAAAAAAAAAAAAAAAAAAAAAAAAAAGAAAAAAAAAAAAACAAATAATGATTCACTTCAAATACTGAAGAAGAGCACTGGACAACAGAAAGTAAAGAATTAACATGAGTTTGAACTTATATCTCCCAAACCAGCCCTCAGAAGTTCAGTGGCACTCCCTCCCCCTCCCTCTCTCCTCCCCATCTGGCCATGAGAATATTCCCAGGTTTCCTATTTTCAAACAGTCTACAGATAATTATTATAGATTCCATTTCATTTGGCTTCAAAGCCACACATAATTTTGCGAGAGGAATACTTCTTCTTCTTCTTCGCACACAGGCTGATACTCCTGCGGACACTCCCTGTATAGGCAGGCAAAGATTAATCCCATCTACCCCACAAAGGGAGTGGAGTTTTGTGTGTATGACCGTTTTTTTTTTATCCCACCATTAAGGCAGCCATACTCCAACTTCGGGCAAGGTGCATGCTATGTGTAACGTGTCATCCATACCAACAGCCAAACTGGCCTTCTCTTCCGAAAGTTGATGATGGGATTCTACGTGTGTGCAAGATGTTATACGGGCATTCACTCATGGAACCTCGGTTTATTTATAGTCTCATTCGAAGGACTGTATGGGAATGGAGTCAGAACCAATGTTAACTCTGAGGAAAAATCCCCCTGTACTGAAATGGCCTGGTGGAGATTTGAACACTACACAACCCCAAGATTACGAGTCCAGCTCGACCACTGAGCTATTCCGGCCCCCTGCGAGTGGAATACAAAAAGAGGGGCTTATTCACTTTGCAACCAGTCTTCACAGTTATGCTTTCTTCCAGTCTCTGCGTGCATCCAGTCCTATTAGCTCAAAGACTTGAAGGAGCATTTGCGGACCAAGTTCCAAGACACACCGCACTCACTTCAAGGCAGATTTTCCCAACCTCAGGCTGTCTCTGGGACATCTTTCCCAGCTTTCTGATCAAACTCAATCAATGCTTGGACAAATGGATAATCATTCACTGAAATTACTCAAGACTGACAGATTATTCCAGTTTAATCCTTCATGAGCAGCTAATTCAAACAGTTGTAAAATACCTCGTTGTTTTTCTACGAGAGAAATTGTTCACTAGTGCTAGGCAAGTGTGTTATGCTAATGAGCTATCGTGAGGGTAAGCCTATAAACCAACAGCTTTAAGGGATGATCTCTCACTTTTATCCGCAGGTTCGCACTGGTGAGAACAACTTAAAAAAATGTCTGTCCACAGCCTAAACAATGGCCAGATACTGTATGTCAATGGCACCGTATTTTGTCCTGTCTGTCATGTAGTTAACTGCTGATGTATACAATGGAACGTAGGACAACATCAGAAGTCCCACAACAGCACAGCAGCCAGACCCAGACCGGTGTTGCTGGCGTCTGTCTTAGCAACAAAGGTCATTTTAGGTCAGGTAATCTCTGAGTACAGGATATGAAGTCTGGATCCTTTGTATTTTGCTGAAAAGCTTCTTCCCCCTGTTAACACTCCACTCCATTTGTGTTATTTTCTTTCGGAAGGTTTGTAAGGGGAGCTGTGATTACAGCCAAAAGAGGGTGCATGTATGGTAACTACTCAAAAGACCCACTGAAAAGTGAAAAACAGGCTCGTCTTCTGGGTAAAAGTCTAGAAACAGTCAGGATTTCTTTAACCTTGTCATCTTTGGGATTAAGAATGCCTTTGGACACAGCGTGTCCCCAGAACTCCAGTTCTTGGAATCTCACACACCCCTCTGACTGTCATGTGGTAAGTCCAGAGAAATGGGAGGTAAAGATACCTCCCATTTCTCTGGGTAAGCAGAGGTATAGATACCTCCCATTTCTCTGGGTAAGCAGAGGGTATAGATACCTCCCATTTCTCTGGGTACGTAGAGGTATAGATACCCCCCCATTTCTCTGGGTAAGTAGAGGTATAGATAACCCCCATTTCTCCGGGTAAGTAGAGGTATAGATACCTCCCATTTCTCTGGGGTATAGATAACAGAGGTATAGATACCTCCCATTTCTCTACGTAAGCCGAGGGTATAGATACCTCCCATTTCTCTGGGTACGCAGAGAGGTATAGATAGATACCCCCACTTCTCCTGGTAAACAGAGGTATAGTATACCTACCCCATTTCTCTAGAGGTATAAGCCGATTTCTCTGGGTAAGCAGAGGTATAGATACCTCCCATTTCTCTGGGTACATAGAGGAATAGATACCTCCCATTTCTCTGGGTAAACAGAGGTATAGATAGATACCTCCCAATTCTCTGGGTAAGTAGAGGTATAGATACCTCCCATTCTCTGGGTAAGCAGAGGTATAGATACCTCCCATTTCTCTGGGTAAACAGAGGTAGGTATAGATACCTCCCATTTCTCTGGGTAAGTCCTGCTTCCTGAACATGAGCAAGTATCACCAACAAGTATGAGTGTGCCTGTCAGTTAGTGCTTGCCACTAAAAATGTGATGAAAAAACCAAAAAAAAAAAGGAAAGCGCAGCATATTCTGAACAGATTATACTCTCTCATCATGAACCCCTACAAGGTGCTATTTCTGCCCTCAAAAAATCAAACTAACTTTCAAATAGTGTTTTAAAAAAAAGTGTCCTCTAATTCATAGCATTAGTGAATCAGAGTCACTCCTTTCAATTCACAGTAATTCTGCAAACACCTTTTTGCAAGCAGGATATGTTAGAGGTCTGTGACTTCTGTTGAAAGTGTGTGACAGCATGGACAACTGACAGCAGAAATGAACAGAGATGATGTTTTGAATGTACTGACTGGGATGTGCTCACTGATTAATGTCAGAAAGTTCTTGGGGGTGCTGATGTCATGACCGATTATATCTGTTCTTGTGAAGGCACAATAGTTTCCCCAAAAATTATCAAAATATTTCCAAACAACGAAACTGTGGATCACAAAGTCTCACAAAACAGTTTTGAAAGAGATGGAAGTAGCTTTCTGGACAAGGTAACTGAACAGGCAGAAAGCAAAGTCAAAGACAGCCTATGGGACAAATTACAAAAGGGACAACCCGATTTTAAAAGACAAATACAGACTTTGGGGTCATAGGTGACAGACACAGACTTGGACATCATCACTGACAGACACAGACAAACTTTGACGTCATGACTGACAAACACAGACTGTGGGGATCATGACCAACAAAGGCTTCACTTTTCAAGAGCATGTTTCAGCTACCGCCAAAATAGCCAGCAAAATATCGGGGATGATGGCCACCCACCTTACACTCAAAACCAAAGATGGCATCATTTTTCAGATCTCCACTTCAAACCTGGTTCTGGAGTGTGTAATCTGTGACTGGTGAGGTCCCTTATCTGACAGGACTAGGTAACTCCTACAGAAAATCTGCAGCGAACATTTAACAAACAAATCGCTGTCTAATGAATAATGAGTCAAAAAGGAAATAAAAGAAAAAAAAAAAAGAAAAGAAAAAAGAGAATGCAACTAAACTTGAACTGCCCAGCCTTGAAAATCAAAGAGCAAAGAGGTGACATGATCAAGACTTTCATAATTCTGGATAATAACAATGATGTCAAAACTACAATCGATCTGTTCTTATCAAATAATCAATCCTCTGAGGACAGTCTATCAAATTAAATAAACCTTCCTAAACACCTTTTTTAAAAATCTCAGTACCAGGTTTCTTTGAGATTACAAACTTGCGGCCAATCTCTATTGTTACAGCTGGAAACAGTTGACATTTTAAAAAAAAATCAACTGGACTAACATTTGAGTGAATTTTCCTTTCAGACAACTGTTTAATACAGCTGGATAAGTCAGCACATTAAACACTGTACAGCTTTATTAAAACAATTGTATAACTCTCATTAAGAGTATGATGGAACGGGCTACAGGCTGATTTAAAGTCAACCAGATGCCATTCGCTGATATGAAAAGATATGATGAGACTGAACTGTATACATTCCAATGATTTCTCTTTTTTTTCACAGTCCTCAGAGTAAGACACATGCATGAAACATGCACGTACGTGTACCCACATGCAACCACACACATATATGCACATAAACAAATATGCACTGAATCTCTCTCTAACACACATGGAAAACACACACACACACAAACACACTCACACACACACACACACACACACACACACACACACACACATCATAATTATGCTCAGGGACACAGTTTCTTGCAGTAGTTTACACTACAATGCCCTTCCCTGCATCTTTATTCATTTATGGCTGTAAACATACACTTTCCCTTCACCATATGTAATTTTGATTGAATAAGTATACAAACACACACACACAAAGAATGATGACAAACAGACAGACAGAAACAGGGACAGACAAAGCGAAACACATGATAAAAAAAAAAAAAAAAGAAGTAAAAGTGAAACAGGCATACATGGGTAAAAGACAATTATTTGTTTAAAAACACAGAAACAGGGTCAACGACAAACAGAAGGGTGGAGGGGGGGGGGGGGGGGGGGGGGGGGGGGTGAACACGTCAAAGAGATAAAATTGTTGACACTAGACTGGAGACTGGCATGACAGGAGACAAGACGATAAATGGAGTTGTGTAAAGATACTGTAAGCACTAATTCCTATCCCTCCTGAACCCACGGGCAATAAAACCAAATATGAAACCGTGAGATATGAAAAAGAAAAAAAAAAAAAGAGAGAGAGAGAGAGAGAGAGAGAGAGAGAGAGAGAGGGGGGGGGAGGAGGAGGAAAAGGAAAGGGAAAAGAGAGATCCCACAAAAAAAAAAAAAAAGGAAAAGGGGGAGGAGGGTGGGTGTGTGAGTGAGTGAGTGAAATGGGTGCAGTCCACAAAATCTGTAGCAGGCTGTTGAAACATAATCCCTTCCCTTTTCAACCTCCTGATCTGGGGCAGAAAGAGGAGAATCTTTCTGACACACCACAGACACATGTGTGTGTGTGTGTGTGTGTGTGTGTGTGTGTGTGAGAGAGAGAGAGAGAGAGTGTGTGTGAGTGAGAGAGAGTGACTGTGTGTGAGAGAGAGAGTGTGTGTGTGAGAGTGTGTGTGTGTGTGTGTGTGTGTGCGCGTGCATGTGTGTGTGTGTGTGTGTGTGTACACATGCACAGGCATATGCATGTGAGTGTGCGTGCAAGTGCATAGAAATGAACATATAAGCACATGCATGCTAGAGTCTGGAGGAAGGGTGAGAAAGTGGAGGCACGGGTGGTGGGAATGGTGGATGGGACTGAGGGGGGGGGGGGGGGGGGGGGGGTGGGGGGGGGGGGGGGGGGGGGGGGCGAGAAGAAATATGCACACAAAGGCATTACCAGAGGGATTGAATGGGAGGAATATAAATTAAAAGAAACGAACAACATAACGCACTTTGTCATTTTTTTTTTTTTTTTTTTTTTTTTGTGCTGGGTGAAATGTCTCTTTCTCTGATCTGTCTCATAAGATTAACAGTCAACTGAATCAAAGAAACCTGCTTCTTCTTCCTATCCCCCTCCCCCCCTCAACACTCCCTCCACCCCCCCCCCCCCCTTTCCCTCCCCGTGCCCTCTTTCACTTTCTTTACGTCAACATTACATTAACCACGATGCTATTCCTACTTTTTCTTTGGTCACTAAACTGAACAAGTCTCCAAACGGGCAAAGTCACAGTCAGACAGGCGACGAAGAAGAGCACGGTTTCACCATGTTGGCGACATTGTATATCAGAGGCTAATGCTGAATAAGGCAGAAAGGGGGAGTGTTTCTTTACCTCTTTTCCACCTCCTGCGCAAACTTCACAAAATTCAAAAGAAAGGGGAAGAAGGAGGTGGGATGGTGGAGAAGAGGAGAGGGGTGGGGAGTCCCGACCGTGGAAAAAAAAAAAAAAAAAAGCTGCGAGTTCTCCTGCCTCGAACTTTTTCTTACTCCTAGCGTTCACCACGAAGCTTCTCAACTTGCCCCACTGAAGAAAACTGGTGGGGTAAATACAGTAGTATCATTCTGGCCTATACAACACCTGGACCCGGGCGTAGACCATCACATGTCTATATTAACATTTTCTTTCAAACCGCTGTGTGCAGCTTGCGTGTGTCCAGAAAAAAAAAAAAAAAAAAAAAAAAAAAAAGCATAGATCTAGCTCCTGAATGGCCACCCATCACACACATGGTGTCAAATTTTGGGAATCTTTCTTGGCTGAGCTCTGTTTGAAAGAATCCTTCAGTTCTGTACTTTAAAAAAAATAAATTTTTCATGATCATTCCTTGCTGTCCTATCTTTAAAGAATCCTTTGACTCTGTCCTCTACAGAATCCTTCAATTTGCGCTATTTTCCTTCAGTTCTGTACTACCTGTGAAGAGTCCTTCAATTCTGTACTATTTTCAAAGAACTCTACATTGCTGTACAATCTGTAAAGAATCCTATTCTCAACTGTATTTAAAGAATCCTTCAATTCTGTTCTATATTTTAAGAAAAAAAAATCAATTCTGTATTATCATTTAAAAATCCTTCAATTCTACACTACCTTAAGAGAACCCTTCAATTCTGTACTGTTTCTAAGGAGTCCTTCATAGCTGTACACTCGGTAAAAGAATCCTTTAATTCTTTACAATATTTGACGAACCCTTTCATTCTTTACAATATTTGATGAATCCTTTCATTCTTTACAATATTTGACAAATCCTTCAATTCTGTACCATAACCTTTCCATTCTGTACTATATTTCAATAATCCTTTAATTCTGTACCACATTTCAACAATCCCTCAATCCTGCACTATCTTTAGAGAACCCTTCAATTCTCTACAATCTGTTAAAAAAAAAAAAACAACAACAACAACAACAAACGACAAACAAACCCAAAACATCCTTCCTTGCTGTACAATCCAAAGTTTTACAGCATACTTCCTTGCTGTGTGCTATCTGTCAGGACTTTCACTACTGTTCTACTTTTTAAACTGTACACAAAAGACTGTCAGTCAATAACAAGCAGTGCAGTAATCGATAAAGGAATGTGAGGACAATCCTTATACAATTTTTTTTCTTTTTTTTTTTTTTCACAACAGACCCACCCCCCATCCCCCACCCCCCCCAAGCAATCGCCTGTTTTCACAACTGAACAAAGCAAAAAATAACATGCTCACTTACTGTCTGTATCTAACATTGTATTCACACTAATTGCCCAAATCTACCTGCCATTTGATGATATCATATTTTCATCTTCTTTTCTTGTAGTCTTCTTTCTGCATTCCTATGTTCTCACAGTGTCACAGCCACTACATTTTTTTTTTTCTCTTTTGCTGGTCTTTTCTTTAGAATGTGATCACAATGTGCAACGTGTGCATAGGACAACTCAGAATTCTAAAAACACTCCTCATATAAGTCGTATTAATGACTCTTCCCCCCCCCCCCCCCCCCCCTCCCACCACTCCCCCAAAAGCTCTAGTAAACAAGCCCTAATCCTAATGAACTATATCTTAGGCCAGGTGTATGCAAGGTGGAGCTAGCCAACTCCTCCACAATAATCCCACCTGTCTGGTTTTCCTTTGCAGCCTTTGTGCCCCCCTGCCCCCCCCCCCCCCCCCCCCCCCCCCCCCCCCCCCCCCCCCCCCCCCCCCCCCCCCCCCTTCCACACCCCAGCGCATGTGACCAAAGTCTTTCAAGTGCAAGTACACACTTTCACACAGGAACAAACGTTGAAAGCAAACATTTAATAAGTACAGGGCTGAATGTACACACTTGCCATCTGTGTATGTACGTATGCCACCTCACCCCACCCCTATCCTCCCTCACCACCACTCATCTCAATAGGCGCTAAATAATTCAACAACAAAGGAGTAAAAAATCTTTTTAAAAAAAAAGAAAAAAAAAAAAAGAGGTCCTTTTAAGAAAACCCAAAGTTAAACTGAATTACACTAGAACACAATAAACTACACAGTATATGGCAAAGCAACT
Organism: Conus betulinus; assembly: GCA_016801955.1. NCBI lineage: Eukaryota > Metazoa > Mollusca > Gastropoda > Neogastropoda > Conidae > Conus > Conus betulinus. Next base: position 319,023 of record JADBJO010001750.1, read on the forward strand.
CCAAAGAAGAAGAATATCCAGGAAAATAAGAAGCCGGGGTAAAAAAAAAAGTGGACAGGATGAAAAGGAGAAAGATGTGCGTGTATGTATGTGTGTGTGTGTGTGTGTGTGTGTGTGTGTGTGTGTGAATGTGTGTGTGTGTGTGTGTGTGTGTGTGTGAGGGGATGGGGGTGGGGAGAACAGTCTTGAGTGGATAGGTAAGAAGGAAGATTCAAGATGTTGCTGAAGTAAAAGGCTTTTCTTTACATGCTGTGTGCTTGCTTGGTGGGGATGGGGGGAATAAGCCCCCCTCCCCCCTGCTCCCACCCCCCCCCCCCCCACCCCCCTTCGTTGGTCCCCTTCCATCCTAGAGTGTGACATGATAATAACCAGAGAAAGGGAAGAAGGGGACAGATGGGAGGGAGGGGGAGGAGGAAAGAAAAAGGAGATGGGGAGAAGAGAAAAGAGAGAGACAGACAGACAGGCTGACAGACAGACAGACAAACAGAGGAGCTAGCGAGCAGTGTTATGTGACTGCATGAGATTGGAAGGGGGGAGACTGGTAATCCACCTTTTCTTCACTAGAAGGAAGGCTTAGAACACACACACACACACACACACAAGAAAAAAGCAAGCAACCAAACAATAATGCATAAAAAAAGAAACAACAAACAAACAGACAGGAATCTTAACAAAAAAACAAAAAAAAAGTAACAATCAAAAAAGGACAAAGGAACAAAAAAAAAAAAAAAAAAAAAAAAACATGACAAAAACAAAACAAAATCCCAACTATAACTACAAAACAAATTAATTGCAATACAACAACAACAACAAGAAACATAAGACAAAAGAACAGAAACAAACAGAAGAGCGATCGTCACAGAAAAGGTTAAACAGCTAAGAGTAAGGAACAGTAAATAAGTGGGGTAGTCTTTGCTCCCATAAGGAAACCTAACACAGAGTAACTTTTATTCAAGACTGGCACAGCCTTTTAAACTTGAATAAAGTCAGACAAATACAAAGACGAACAATCTAATAGTGGGGGGAAAAACAAGCGCAGGCCAACAACTAAATTGTCTTCATAGTAATGACTTGGTAAAACTTTGAACTTACGGGGGGGGGGGGGGGGGGGGGGGGGGGGGGGGGGGGGGGGGGGGGGGCAGCAGGAGAGGTTGAAGATGTAAAAACTGGGAAAATGAAATTAAGAAAATATGAAAACTCTTCACTGGCTGCATAAGGGAACCATCGCAATCCCCTTTAAAGGCAGATATATTTGTATTGCCTGCTCCGAGGCCTTTCGTCCGCTGGGTCGGAAACTCATCAGGGAGACACGGCTGGCTGTATCTGCGCTCCTGGCGTCAAATAGAGACACACCACAGTCCACAAATACCGTGGTGTTCTCACCACCAAGGGTGCAAAAAAGAATCCAATAGCACCCCCAGCCAGAGAAGAGTAGCAAAGGAAACAAATGAAAGGGTGGGGAGGAAAAAAAGTTGCTGAAAAACTACAGATATTATGCAGATAGTATAAAATGTAGGGGGCAATCTTTGAGCCTACGCTTGAGGATCCACCCAAGGATGCAAGGGATCAGAAGACAAACACAAAGACAGACAAAAACAAACAAATACAAGTAACCTCGATTTAATTTCCGATTAAGAGTAAGGAAGCACAGAGAGAAAGAAAGAAAGAGAAAGACTGTGGGCCTGACGAGAAAGGGGACAGTGCCAACCACACACACACACACACACACACACACAGAGACGGCAAAATCCTCCCAACCATCTGCATTATAACTCGAGCACAGTCATTGATGGATCCATCATTGTTCCAGAGTGCGTTAGTTTTTCCCCCCCCTCTCGCTTCAACCCCCCCCCCCCCCCCCCCCCTCCCCCCCTCATCCCCTTGTCCCCACCCTTTCTCCCCCCCTCCTCCCCTTCCACCCCATCCCCTCGGATCAATATGGACTCAGTCGGGGCTGCATTATATTATGACACACAAACGGACAGTGCCATTGTTCTGCTCGGCTTGTTGGCTTTTTTAATCGTTTTTACCTGTTCACTGGGCTTCGCTTCCTCATCGCTCCTTTCCCCCATCGCCGGGCCCTCCCGAGTGTGTGTGTGTCTGTCGCCTGGCTTCATTTTACTGCACAGACACACAACACAACACACATCTGACTGGACTGGGGGGATGGGTAGATAAGATAGCTCCGTCCCTCTATGGCCCCACGAGACCAAACCATACCGCATTCGTTCGTAATATGCTCTCTCTCTCTCTCTCTCTCTCTCTCTCTCCTCTCTCTCTCTCTCTCCTCGCCTCTCTCTCTCTCTCTCTCTCTCAGTGTGTGTGTGGTGTGTGTGTGTGTGTGTGTGTGTGTGTGTGTGTCAGTCTGTCTGTCTCTCTCTGTTAGCCTGTTCTCTTTTTCTTCTTAGCTTCAGCTCTCTCTCTCTCTCTCTCTCTCTCTCTCTCCTCTCTCTTGTTTTTTTTTTAGCTCTCTCTCTCTCTCTCTCTCTCTCACTCCTCTCTCTCCTCTCTCTCTCTCTCTCTCTCTCTCTTCTTTCGTTGTGTGTGTGTGTGAGAGAGAGAGAGAGAGAGAGTGAGAGAGTGTATGTGTGAGATAGAGGGTGCGTGCACGCGCGCGCGCGTGTGTGTAACGTTATCATCCCCTCTCCATCGCTTCCCCTCCCCTTCCCTTCCCACCCCTACCTGTCTTTTCGTTCAGCTTAGCCCATCAATCACACTAAAGGTAATGGTAACTAGGAATTCGACGAAATCCTTGGCTAAACCTCTGTGCTGTTTACAAACCCACTGAAAGTGATGTTAACTGGCAATTTTGAGACAAATCCTTTGCTAACATTTCTGTGCTGTTTACAAACCCCTGGATTCTTTTTCGTGGAGCCAATTTACGCACATTATACACTGGCATTTTCTGCCGAAATAAAAAAAGCTAGAGTTATCGTTTAGCATTTGTTGGTTTGCTGCTTTTCTTTCTTTCTGAATAAAACAAAAATACAAGATGCTGCATGCACCCCCCTCCCCCCCCCCCCCCCCCCCCCCTTTATTTTATTTATTTATTTATTAGATAATACAGTACAGCACAGTAGGCAACATCTTAAGAAAAATCCACTTCGATCAACAACATGGATAAACAAATGATAAAGTCAGACACGAGCAACGTGACAATCAGTGGCCTTTGGATAAGGTCACAGAAGAACAAGAAGACTGCGCAAGTAAAAAACGCAACAAAAGTGGTATAGATTATCACGAACAACCTAGGAATCCTGCAGCCACAGAGAACAGAGAACTGACAGGCGATTTCACCCGGGAAGTGTGAAGAGGATGGGGTGAGGAGGAAGTGCAGAAAGAAATAGGATCTAAGAACGCACTCAGTGACTCGAACAAACTGTCAGACACGTCATTTACGTTCGGCCTAAGTTGATCACACCATGATCCTGGTGTAAGGTAGACTGACGTCATTGTTGCCGGGAATCGTTTTAACAACTGTTCAGCTTCCTTGATTATGAAACAGTCCTACTAAATTTTCACAATACTGATGAAGATAATTGAGGAATGAATAACACACACACACACACACACACACACACACACACACACACACACACACACAATCTAATCAATTCTAAATCAATTTCCTTAAAATACCGCAGGTTACTTTTGTAAACATTTGATTTTGTTCAAAACCCCTAATGCACTAGGCCAGAATCAAGATCATCGACCTATCCTCTTCTTCCCGTATTGTGGTTGTCACATTCTTGCCATTTCCACTCCAGCAAAACGGAAAGACAAAAGCTGTGCTGTTGGGGGCGACACGACCTCCTTTGTTTTGAAAGACCTGAGCAAAACCTGTTCCCCATACTGCTGCATTCTCTGCCCGCATTGCTTTTCAGCAGCAAGAGAGAGCCTGTGACCAATACTGCCACCCAGGCCGGCAGCCCCGAAGGCCCCTGGCCAGTGGGTTGGCCTCAGCTTTGTTGCTGGATAATGCGAAGTCCATGGAAAAGGGGCGTTGTGGACTTCCTGGGATTCTCCACCCTCTCTTGGAAGAAACGTTCAGAGCTGTCCTCTTTGGTCAGAGGCTGATGTCAGCCAGAAGGTCAAGATCTTGTACACAGGTGAAATAATAAGAGATCTTTCTCTGTTCTTGAAGACAGCACCTTTAAAAAAAAAAAAAATTTCTCTCTCAACACAGCGTTAAATTTGAATCTGTTAACAGATGCTTGTAGCTGCTTTGCACTAAAATGTCTCTAAATTTTGCCACTACGTTTGAAAGAACTTTACGTTTCCACAGAGATGACGAGTCATCACTAATTCATCGGAACATGACAGTGCAGGAAGTGACCTTGGAACCGTCATTCACATCATGGAGCCAAACACTTTGTTGCCCTTCCCAGCGGTCATCTTGGTTTGTCGGGAGCAGGTCAGATTGTTGGTGATCGCGACTCCCAGACTGGCAGCCTTCAAACGGTGTACAGCAGTTCAAAATGCAGGATGCATGTTGTTTCAAAGACCTCCCTGTTCTTGCAGTCAAGATTCTGATAAATATTCGTTTACTTGGGGAAAAAGATTGAGGGTGTGTGTGTGTGGGGTGTGTGTGTGTGTGTGTGTGCAAACCACTGTCCATGGGAATGCTCCATACAAAAAAAAAAAAAAAAAAAAAAAAAAACCGTCATCCGCTAATGGCTGTTTGTATCACTGTGTGGGTTTCTAACAGTATTTCGTTGGTTACTGATGAGTGTGTTATTGAGAAGAGGTTTCAGGACAATACCTTGGGGGTACTCTGCAAGAGTAAAATGTGTTCCTTCAAGAATGAAGGCGTCTTGGTCTATTCTTAGTTGGACAAGCGCTGAGTCCATTGCGAGGTGCTGCCTGGACCTTCATATCTCAGCTTGTATACAAGACAGGCATGACACCCGTAGTCAAATGCCTTGCTGAAGTCAAGCTTGTTGAAATCAGGTTGCTCATCAGCGAAGAAGCTTTGGCAATGTCAAGAATGGAGACCAAACGTTGGGCAACATACACAAAATGGTGGTGGCAACTTTTCCTTCTTTTTCTTTTCTTTCTTTTTTTTTTTTTTTTTTTTTTTGAGAACTAAGCATTATCGGCTGATTTCTAACAATAGGCCCCATTCTGTGAAAACCAAGGGTTTCCATGGGTGAGCATTTTGGACATGATGTTCAATCTTTTCACACCAAGCAGCTGGCCAGAGATGCAGGTACATGCATATCAAACATGTATTCCGCGTGCGAGTAGTATGACTATGTTTGTGTGAGCGGGTGGGTGGATGTAAGCGTGTGGGTGGATGTATGTAGTGTGTGTGTATTTTCAATCATTTGAAGATTTCAATATTCTAAAACGGTTGGTGAAGGATGTGAATGTATGTTAATTTCAATCATTTGAAAATTTTAAGTATTCAGAAAAGTCCATTAAAAGTTTTATTGGAATCTGAAATAAACGCAGTGAAACTCTGGGTCACCTTATTTCTCTGTGTGTGTGTGTGTGTGTGTGTGTGTGTGTGTGTGTGTGTGAATATGCACTCTTGTTTGTAGGTACATGGTACTTATATTTATCTTCTTCTTGGTTTCATTCATGTTTTCCCACCTTTTTTCTATATTTATACGCGCTTAGGGCTTATGTAAGATTAGGCACTATAATTATAATTATTATTACTATTAAAGAAATGCATAATACGTTTAATCTGATACAAAAAGAACAAAAATGTGGCGGAAAAAAAAAAAAAAAGAACAAAGAAGAAAAAAAGAAATCATTTAATTTATTGTGCATTAGTATTTATGTAAACATGTCTAACTTTGACTAGAGCGCACGCGCGCGCGCGCGCACACACACACACACACACACACACACACACACACACACACACACACATACCTAACCATCCATACATGTCAATTGTCATACATCCCCATCCAACATTTTATTTAAACCAATAACAATTCTGCTCGGTTCCCAGTGCCGTCGCTTGCCACAGCAAAGCAACAATGAGTAATTAAAAATCATCTAACCAACACCAACAGTGATGATGCCTTCTGTCCCACTACTACTCTGACCCGTAACAACAACAACAACAACCACAGCATCCCCAAACAACAACCATTATCATCATCACCATCATCATTATTATTATTATTATTAATCTGCTCGCAGCAGGCGCCTGTGACTATGCCAACTCTCTCTCTCTCTCTCTCATGATTCAATCGGCCAGAGCGGTGTCAGCCGTTCCCATGGCGACCGATGACTAAGTCAGCAATGTCAGTACAACAAAGGCCGACGGGCTTGTACTAAAAGAACACACAGTAGACTGGATGAGAGAGAGAGAGAGAGAGAGAGAGAGAGAGAGAGAGAGGTACTGGCGGTGGGAGGAGAGAAAGGATGGGGAGGAGTGTGGAGAGAAAGAGAGAGAGAGAGAGAGAAGCAAAGAAAAGACGGGAGAGCAGGGGGGGGGGGGGGGGGGGGGGGGGGGGGGGATGAAGGGAGCGGAGGGAGGGAGGGCTGGGTATACACATTTGTCACAGTGATAGGGCTGGCTACCTACACGCACGCCACGCCGCCTGTGACTGACAAGCATGTATGAGCAGCCCCGCACAAGTCTATCTCCTCCCCCCCCCCCCCCCCCCCCCCCCTCTCTCTCTCTCTCTCTCTCTCTCCTCCATTGGGCGCGCACTCTCTATGTAGCAGTCGTCTGTCAGCCCTGCAGAGAAAAGAAACTAGGGGGAGGAGGCGGAGGGGAGATACTGGGCGTTATTCATCGTATCTTGCTTGAACTGAAGAAGAGAAAGCGACAGACTGACTGCGCCTAGCACAGAGAGAGAGAGAGAGAGAGAGAGAAGCGATGCGCTCGCCGCCGCACTGGGTTACAACAAACTCGCTTTCCGGAGTGGAGGGGG
>JADBJO010001750.1:330921-348421 GCA_016801955.1 Conus betulinus
AAATGAGAATATAAAGATTCTGTCTCACGCTGTCACACATGTCATAAACTGAAAACGGGCAATAAACAACAGGAACGGCCACCTCTTTCCTGCAAATCCCACGGTCTATGCAAAATTTCACCCGCTCTCACATAAAAAAACTCATAATCCTTTTGATCCCATGCACTATCCTATCAAACTCTGTCATAGTGCTTTCTGTCCCTACTACCATCATTCTAAACTCTGTTATAGTGCTTTCTGTCCCTACTACCATCATCCTAAACTCTGTTATAGTGCTTTCTGTCCGAACTACCATCATTCTAAACTCTGTCATAGTGCTTTCTGTCCGAACTACCATCATCCTAAACTCTGTCATAGTGCTTTCTGTCCGAACTACCATCATTCTAAACTCTGTTATTGTGCTTTCTGTCCGAACTACCATCATTCTAAACTCTGTCGTAGTGCTTTCTGTCCTGACCACCATCATCCTAAACTCTGTCATAGTGCATTGTGTCCCGTCAAACTCTGTCACAGTCTTTTCTGTCCCAGTATGCATCATCACTTCAAACTCTTCTCATAGTCCTTTGTGTCCCATCAACTGTCACATTCAACTGTCATAGCTCTTTCTGTCCCATGTGTGTGTGTGTGTGTGTGTGTGTGTGTGTGTGTGTGTGTGTGTGTGTGTGTGTGTGTGTGTGTGAGAGAGAGAGAGAGAGAGAGAGAGAGAGAGAGAGAGAGAGAGAGACAGACAGACAGAGACAGAGAGAGAGAGAGAGAGAGAGAGACAGAGACAGAGAGAGAGAAAGAGAGAGACCATGCATGCGAATGTGCTTGCATATGCACGAGTGTATGTGAGGGAATGTACCCTTTCACACTACACATGTTACAGTGTATATTCTGTTGCTATTTATTCAATCAAACCCCCCCCCCCCCCCCCCCGCCCACTGGCCCTCTACGCCCACAAGTTTTGTTTTCACTTCAGTGCCCTGTATTTTTTTCTTTCTTCATTTGCATGTGTTTTGTTTACCCTCTCTGTCTGTCTGTCTGTCTGTGTGTGTTTAACATGTGTATCTTTTAGTGCAAGTATGGTTGAAGTGTGGCTGAACCAGTGAGCAGATGGGTCGGTGTGTGTGACACTGTGTGAATTTATTCCTTGTCTGAAGATTTTAAAGTGCTCTCCATTTGATTCTCCCTCACACCTTCCCCCACCTCTCTCTCTCTCACACACACACACACACACACACACACACACACACACACACACACACACACACACACACACACACACACACACACACATACACTCTCGCATACACATTTTGCATGCACACACCTGCCTCTGCGTGTGTGTGTGTGTGTGTGTGTGTGTGTGTGTGTGTGTGTGTGTGTGTGTGTGTGTGTGTGTGTGTGTGTGTGTGTGTCTATTTCTGTGCAACTGAGATGTTTTAATTTGCACTCTGCGTGCGTGCGTGCGTGCGTGCGTGCATGTGTGTGTGTGTGTGTGTATGTGTGTGTCTGTGTGTATGCATCTGTGTCTGTGTCTGTGTGTATGTGTTTGCATTGCATGAATACATCGCTACTTTGAAGCTGGCAAAGCATGCTCACTCTCTCTCTCTCTCTCTCTCTCAGTCTCTGAAGCACAAAACAAACCAATGGCCTCTCTAACAAAAAGACAGTACACTGGCGACATGAAGTAGACCTCCTATTACTGATTAATAAATCAAAGAGACTATTTAAAAAAAAAACAAAAAAAACAAGTTGTTCAAGTTCTTCTGGCTTTGGGGTACTTGGTAAGTGTGGGACACAAGTTGAATGGATGAATGTTGCATGTTGTTATCAAGCAAACAAGAGGTAGTGAAGATACATAATACATGTAAAGCAAACACTGAAGACATACTGAGAAAGAATGCAAACACCGGCTGTCAGTTCATCACCAACAGCTTAACAATGCAGAGGCATTCTGTGTAGAAATGAAAATGCAAAGTGTAATTTGCATACAAGTGCATGCGAGCAAGCATGCGCATTCGTGTCAGCCAGAAACACATGTCGCTGTAAATCAGGGAGTACATGTGCACATGTGTTTGTACAACGGAGGGTGACAAAAAGACATGTATACAAAACTCAGTGACGGATAGGCTGAAAGTCACTGTAAAACAGGATTTTAAAAGGGAAAAGAAACGGGTGGGGGGATTCAGAAAGGAGGGGGATGGGGGTGTTTGGAGGGGGTGGGGGGTTGGGATGGGGGTTTAAACCAGATGTGCTTGTTTAATCAAAATAAAGATTCCAGTTTCATCAAATCTGACATTTCTAAATTTCTTTTCTTTCCTATTTCCTTTTAAATGGTAATGTTAATAATAATATAAATAATGATAATAGTTACGAATGCTGATTGTGTCAATTGTGTTCATTATGACATTGACTACAACCCTCTTCCAACTTTAAGTTTATTATTGTTTGTTATTTTACTACTGTCATTCTCAGTGTGTTTTGTGTGTATGTGTGTGTGAGTGTGTATGTGTGTGTGTGTGTGTGTGTGTGTGTAGTACTAGTAATTTTATTTACTTCATGTCTTCTCAGAACATTACACGGTATTCATAGATCACAACAGGAATTGCTGCAGGCCAGTCCCAATCCTGACTACTCTGCATCAACAGTGAACAACCAGAGCCTGTATCGAGTCCCAGAGAAATAAAAATGAGGACCACACATAAGTTAGGTACACCGAAACTGGGTTCCTAGATAATGCTTCCATTCCACCTAGATCTACTGAAGTCCATGGGAGAACTGACCCTTGCAGTACATATTCCACACTGTCAGTCTGCTTCTGGTCCTTTCAAGAGAAAAATATTGATTTTTTGTCGCTTTTCAGCCCCACCCCAGCAGGCTCAGATCTAAGACCATGACAGATTCAATGACGTCTGTCTGCAGTGCCGTCTGCTCAGAGAATGAAAAGCAGGTGTCTTTGAACCGGCGCTGGAACCAAACGAGTTGGCAGTTAACTTTATGTGATGTGATGGACTGACTAAAGGACGGCGACTGCACACATAGCGAGGGACGGTTGTGAAATTGGATTTGAGACCCATGATGCGCATGCTCAGTTAAAATCAATAAAGTCACGAACATCGATTTTTCCATTCTGATGTATTTTGAGTTCATATTCAGCTGCCAGTCTCGGCAAAGTAAACTGGTCCCTGTCTCGGCAAAATAAACTGGTCCCTTGGAACCTGCAGCTGAAAAAAATTTTGGTATTCTACTTTTGTGAATGGTATTTTACAGGTAGTTATTGGATACCCTGACCACTGGGTAGCAGATCAACAGTGTGCATGTGTGTGTGTGTGTGTGTGTGTGTGTGTGTGTGTGTGTGTGTGTGTGTGTATGTCACTATGTGTGTGTGTGTGTGTGTGTGTGTGTGTGTGTGTGTGTGTGTGTGTGTGTGTGAATGTAATTCCTCTGTGTATGTGTGTGTGTTTTAATGTAAGAGAGAGAGATTGAGACAGCGTGTGCGGGTGATCTGTTACCCACAGAGAGAGAGAGAGAGAGAAAGAGAAAGGGGTACAGACAGATGGACAGAGAGAGACAGTACATGTGTTGACGTGTGCCTGTGTGTGTGTGTGCATGTGTGTGTATGTGTTAACAAAGAATGTTACTCAGACACAGAGAAAAAGAGAGAGAGAGGAGAGAGAGAGAGAGAGACAGAGTGTGTGTATGTGTGCGCACGCACAAGTGTGTGTGCATGTTCATGTATGCATACATGCATGCATGCATGTATGCATGTGTGTGTGTGTGTGTGTGTGTGTGTGTGTGTGTGTGTGTGTGTGTGTGTGTGTGTGTGTGTGTGTTAGTGTGCCTGCCAGTTGGAATCAATGGGTGATATATGGGAAAGATCGTATTACATGGCTGCACCCTTAAATCATGCAAACAAGCATAAAACCTTTTCAATTGTTTCATTTCCTGTAGCAGTGGCTGCGTAGCCATAGGTAAGAGAAGATATGCTACTGATTGAAAGACACTCAACGCATAATTCAGAAGCTCCTTTGAATCAGCTGATTTATCTTCTCTTCCTTCATCAATGATGCTTCTTTCTGTTCATAATTATCTTCCCTTACCTCTCGCAATGGAACAACAACTTCTCCCTTTAGCTTGGTCTTCCGATGAACTGTTAAACTATGTGTCCTCCATTTTCCAACAGCTTTGATGATGAAAATCTTTCACTGACAATAAAATAAACTTGCTTTCAATGAACACCATTGAAATGTGACACAAATTTCAAGCCGCCGGAAGAAGAGCCGCTGTGGCACAGTGGTCAAGCCTAACAGACTGTGGCCTGGAAGGTGATAGGTTCGATTCCCAATCACAGCCCTTAATTTGCAGTGCTTCCTGGCTCCGACCCAGTGCTGAGTTTGCTATGGGCTCACATGGGAAGACCGGAATCACACACAGTTGCTCTTTAGACACTTTTGCTTGGTATGCATCTGTGAGAGTGTCTGTTACTCAAATTACCTGACCAACACTGCAGGTGTCTGCATCTCTCAGGCCTAGTTGACACAGGTCTGCATGCATTATGATAAAGTAAATACACTGTACAGCCCTGTCATGTGGTCTCTGACCACAATGGGAATCCATACATCATCATCATCATCCTCACCATCATCCTCACCAATCGGCATGAACAAGAGATTTAAAATGCTGTGGCTTTTTTATGCCCTGCATTCACTGAGACTGTGCTTTCCAATTCCTTCCATCAACCTATCTTTACGGCGACTTCACTTTCCAATTCCTGCCAATCTATCCTTACAGTGACTTTACTTTCCATTTCTTTCCATCAACCTATCTTTACGGCGACTTCACTTTCCAATTCCTTCCATCAACCTATCTTTACGGCGACTTTGCTTTCCATTTCCTGCCATCAACCTATCTTTACGGCGACTTCACTTTCCATTTCCTGCCATCAACCTATCTTTACGGCGACTTCACTTTCCAATTCCTGTCATCAACCTATCTTTACGGCGACTTCACTTTCCAATTCCTGTCATCAACCTAACTTTACGGCGACTTCGCTTTCATTCACTTTCCATTTCCTGCCATCAACCTATCTTTATGGTGACTTCACTTTCCATTTCCTGTCATCAACCTATCTTTACGGCGACTTCGCTTTCCAATTCCTGCCATCAACCTATCTTTACGTGACTTCGCTTTCCAATTCCTTCCATCAACCTATCTTTACGATGACTTCACCTCTTCCAATTCCTTCCATCAACCTATCTTTACGATGACTTTGCTTTCCAATTCCTGCCATCAACCTATCTTTACGGCGACTTTTACTTTCCAATTCCTGCCATCAACCTATCTTTCAGCGACTTCACTTTCCATTTCCTGCCATCAACCTATCTTTACAGCGACTTCACTTTCCAATTCCTGCCATCAACCTATCTTTACGGTGACTTCGCTTTCCAATTCCTGCCATCAACCTATCTTTGGCAACTTCACTTTCCATTTCTTTCCATCATCTATGTCTATATGCCTTTGGCAAGTTTGCATTTCCAATTGCATCATCAACCTATCAATATGGCAACTTCACTTTCCAGATTTCCTTCAGGCAATCTATGTCTATGCCTTTGGCGAGTTTGCATCAGTGCCATCTGTATCAGCAAGTTCAAGGCAACTGTCCTCGAACAGGCATGATAATGTCCCCCAGAGAAGGATACTCATGCTAACTCTGTGACTGAAATTATTGTCCCCAGTAGGGGGGGGGGGGGGGGGCTGTCCTGCGTATGTTTCTATCAGGTATCACTGAATAAAAAAAAAAAGTGAACTGCACCAAAGTGACACTCAGCAGCAGTGCAGTACCCCCTCCTGCTGGTGGCTTGCCTCATGAGGTCTTCAGACTGATAGCTCCCTGCGGTTTGGGTTGTCGGGGCTAGGGGCTGTGGTGGAACAAGTCGGGCAGGATATGGCAGTGAACCAGGCGGCACTGGAACGAGTGGCATGGGACTGGGAGTAATGCTGGTGCTGAAGTGGTATGGGAAAACGAAAGACAAGAAAGGGGGAAAAAAAAAAAAAAAAAAAAAAAAAAGGAGGTCAAGTTGCTGGGTTTGTGACTTGCTGAGTTATTTCAGCTTAGAAAAAAACACTTGGCAGCTAATAAACACACACACACACACACACACACACACACACACACACACACACACACACACACACACACAACAGCAGAAAACAAAAAAACAAAAAAGAAAAGAAGAAAAGAAGAGTTAAAAAAAGAACAAGAAAAGACAAGAAAAGAAATAGACTTACTTATCCCTTTCTGTACTTATCAGATATGAAGTGGATTTCAAAACATGAAAGAAAACTCTCTGTGTGAGTATGGACGGGTCGAGAACAGTCTGTGACAAGCATAAGAGAGAGAGAGAGAGAGAGAGAGAGAGAGAGAGAGAGAGAGAGAGAGAGAGAGAGAGAGAGAGAGACAAACTAGACAGACAGACAGACAGACAGAGAAAGGGAGAGAGGAGAGAGGGGTGATCTGAGAAAGGCAGGAATGAGAGTGCAAAAAAAGAAAGCTCAGAGAAAGAGACAGACACACATAGACAGACAGAGACAAACAGACAGAGACAGAGAGACAGATCTACACAGGTGGCAACTCACACAAACAACACACACACACACACACACACACACACACACACACACACACACACACACAAGTTCAGATACAGAGAGACAAAGGGGAGACTGACACAGTGAGACAGAGAAAGATAGGGAGGTGGTTGAGGTGAGAGGGAGTGGGGGGGGGGGGGGGCTGAGGAGGAGGAGACTATTCACACCTAAAACATTGTGTGTATGGAGAGAGAGAGAGAGAGAGAGAGAGAGAGAGAGAGAGAGAGACAGACAGACAGACAGACAGACAGACAGACAGACAGACAGACAGACAGACAGACAGAGAATGTGTGGATGTTTCTGAAGCCACACCAAACTTTGGAGGGGAGTGGGACAGTGGTGGAAGGAGAGAGGGGGTGTCCCTTGTGGAAGACTGATCATGTAACAGGAGGGTGTCCCTTGTGGAAGACTGATCATGTAACAGGAGGGTGTCCCTGTGTGGGAAGACTGATCATGTAACAGGAGGGTGTCCCTTGTGGAAGACTGATCATGTGACAGTTGGAAGACTGATCATGTGAAATGGTCACTTTCAATTTCCTGGATTCAAAGAATAGCTTTATATTTTTCTAACACTATATAAGATATAAATCACCACGTGATATTCACGTGTGAGGTGCAATGCCGTCATTTTGGAGAGTTCAGATGATGATCAGCTTACTTAAAGCAGTCAATTTGCAACTGATGCTCTCTGATGCATTTATTTTCCTTTAACCTTCTAAAAACATTCCTAGTTTCATCAGCAATGTGACTTTTTTTTTTTTTTTTTTTTTTTTTTTTTTAGCTTTTTTTTGTCTGGAACTGGAAGGGCCAAGTCCTGAGTGACATTTTGTTTGATCTCTGGTAAATTTCTCTACGGGGGAGGCAATCTGATATATGTCTTATTTCAAGTCCAGAGTGACATTTTGTTTGATCTCTGGTAAGTTTTCTCTACGGGGGAGGCAATCTGATATATGTCTTATTTCAAGTCCAGAGTGAGTGACATTTTGTTTGATCTCTGGTAAGTTTTCTCTACGGGGAGGCAATCTGATATATGTCTTATTTCAAGTCCAGAGTGACATTTTGTTTGATCTCTGGTAAGTTTTCTCTACGGGGGAGGCAATCTGATATATGTCTTATTCAAGTCCAGAGTGACATTTTGTTTGATCTCTGGTAAGTTTTCTCTACGGGGGAGGCAATCTGATATATGTCTTATTTCAAGTCCAGAGTGACATTTTGTTTGATCTCTGGTAAGTTTTCTCTACGGGGGAGGCAATCTGATATATGTCTTATTTCAAGTCCAGAGTGACATTTTGTTTGATCTCTGGTAAGTTTTCTCTACGGGGGAGGCAATCTGATATATGTCTTATTTCAAGTCCAGAGTGACATTTTGTTTGATCTCTGGTAAGTTTTCTCTACGGGGGAGGCAATCTGATATATGTCTTATTTCAAGTCCAGAGTGACATTTTGTTTGATCTCTGGTAAGCTTTTCTACGGGTGAGGCAATCTGATATATGTCTTATTTCAAGTCCAGAGTGACATTTTGTTTGATCTCTGGTAAGTTTTCTCTCTACGGGGGAGGCAATCTGATATATATGTCTTATTTCAATAATGATGACATTTTATTCATTGCTGACAGGTCTTTATGTCCTCTTTCTATAACAATGTGACATTTTGCCTCCGAGAGGTTTCTATCATCTATGTCTTAGCTTGACAATAACAATTTGACATTTTGTTTGCGTCTCTTAGGATGTTATGGCTGTTTACAATGACAAAGTGATGCTTTGATGATCTCTGACAGGTTTTGAAGTTTTACTTGAACACAATGACATTTTGCTTATCTTTGATGGGTTTTAATGTCTTATTTCAACAACAGATGACATTTCATTTACCTCTGACAGTTTTTTTTACAACTGATTTCAACAACAAAGTACCATTTTGTTATCTCTGACAGGTTTTTATGTCTTCTTTCACAAAATGACATTTTGTTTATCTCTGACAGGTTTTTATGTCTTATTTCACAAAGTGACATTTTGTTTTTCTGACAAAGTGACATTTTGTTTATCTCTGACAGGTTTTTCATGTCTATATTGCTTTTCTCTTATAGCCTGTTTAGTCATGTTTTCAACAGCAAACTGATATTCTGTGCATCTCTGATGGGGTTTTATGTCTCATTTCAACAACAAAGTGACATTTTGTTGACCTCTGACCGGCTTTCTCTGCTGGAAGAACTCTGTGACAGTCTTATCTGAACAACAGTGTCACAGTTTCTTTCCCCACTGCAAGGACCATAGGAGCACATCATTTCAAAAACCATTGTTATAAATACAATGTAACAGGCTTTTTTTTTTTTCTTTTGATCACTGGAAAATGTCACACTGGGAGCCGGAATAGCTCAGTTGGTAGAGCACCAGACTCGTAATCTTGGAGCTGCGGGTTTGAATTTCCGCCGGGCCGTTTCGGTACAGGGAGATTTTTTCCCTCGGAGTTAACAGTGGTTCTGACTCCGTTCCCCACACAGTCCTTCGAATGAGACTAGCAAACGAGGTTCCATGTGTGAACGCACACACAACATCTTGCACACATGTAAAATCCCATCACCAACTTTCAGAAGAGACGGCCAGTTTGGCTATTGGTATGGATGACACGTTACACATAGCATGCACCTTCCCCGAAGATGGAGTATGGCTGCCTTAATGACGGGATAAAAAATGGTCATACACACAAAACTCCACTCCCTATACAGGGCGTGTCCGCAGGAATATCAGCCTGCTTACGCAGAAGAAGAAGAAGTCACTCTGCTTAAGTCCACAGCCTTTTCCAATGCAGAGAAACTCCATGATTAAAACATTAAACTCTCTGATTAAAAACAATCTCAACTGTTGAGCAAATTACATGGTATGGATGAAATGAAAAATGTTTTGAAAATAAATATGACATAGCCATGCCTGCTCAAGCAAATGTGTGTGCACATGCATGCACACGCAAACACATACACTGAAAGAAATGGGGAGCTGGAAAGAATTATTCAAGCTGCCTGGCTAAAGAACTCATTATGCCATGGTCAGCTTAAATAGTCTGCATAAGTTCTCAAGTCTGCATGAGAATGTATCCTAATCACCACACACACACACACACACACACACACACACACACACACACACGCACGCACGCACGCGCGCGCGCACACACACACACACACACACACACAGAAATTAAGGGGAGGCTTATTACGCCATAGACCGCTATAACAGCTCAAAATAGTCGGCGTAATTTCTCAAGTCTGCACGATAATATCCTAATCAACACACACACACACACACACACACACACACACACACACACCCAACACACACACACACACACACACGTGGCACACATGCTGACAGAGGCCAAACAAGAGTGCAGCGTTTCGCCCCCGGAGCTAACGCCTTCTCCGCGGTGGCCCAAATCCTGCAGAACAGCTTGACTGGCGGAACAAGTGAAGCAAGCCCCTACTACGTGCGTGTGTGTGTGTGTGTGTGGTGTGTCTGTGTGTGTGTGTGTGTGTGCCCCTCGAACCAAACCACTGTTTCCACATTCTCCTCCACCCCGACAACTCCGAACGGCCCAGAGGCTAACCTAGTCGCTCCCCTAACAAGCCTTCCTTGCTGGTGACAGACACTGGTCGACAAATCTCCCAACACTTCACGAGATTAACCTTGATCTCTAAAAACCCTCCGCAGGCCCGACAACTCACAAGCGTAAAAAAAAAAAAAAAAAAAAAAGAAAGAAAGACAACAACGGTGGTTAAAAAAAGAGAGAGAGAGAGAGAGGGTTAAAAAATGTGTGAGACAGAGAGATGGGGGAAGAAAAAAGACCAACAACACGAAGAAAAAAAAAAAAAGAACGGTTTACCTCCCGCTGGCTGTGAGCCGACTGGCAGGCGTAGGTTTGTGGCCGGGCCCAGCAAGCAAGCAAGCAACAGGCGTGTTGATGATAGCTGTGCGGCGCGCTCTCTCTCCCCCTGAGGAGACCCCTGTTAACACTCCGTTATTTCCGTCAATGGCGATTTAGACATCGAGACAATCAGCCCCACGGCCAGCCTACGCCGAGTGTTATCCCGCCATCAGGGGGTACTTGATCCCTCACAATCTCGGGCTCCGTCTGCCAGACCTGCTGTTCTTTTTGTCCTTTTTTTGCCCCCTCTACCTCCGAGGAGAAAGATATTGACAAGGAAGCTCCACTTACCGCTGAAGTTGATCTGCCCGCGGCTCTCCTCTTGTCTGTTTCGCAAAGGCCACTGTGCCGTGAAACGTCAATCACGCGGCGCGGAATTTATCAGCAGAGCGCACGGCAGGCGAAAGAGAAGAGCGCCGGAACTTCGCGGCGTCGACGACGACGGCGTAGATTCCTGTTGAGTGTTATCACGGTGATCAGTGGCCTCCACACGAGATCGTGCACCTAGGGTGCCGTTCAACTGCTGTTGTCGTTGCATGCTTTTTTAACCCGTGAGGATACGATCAGAGAAGAGATACATACACACACACAGGGTGCACACACACACACACACGCACATATACAGAGCTGCTAACTCCCTGGCTTTGTGGTCCGAAGCAAGTAGTCTGAGCGAGACTAATGAAGTTCAGTGGAGCGAGACTGTCGTGTGCCCGCGAGGAGACTCACTGGAGGGGCTCGTCAAGGAAATGCCTGCCCCCTAATACCCACCCACTTCCGCCCACTTTGGGATTTCTGCTCGACTGGGAAGGAAGGTGTTGGAGGGAGTAGAGGCGTCCAACTGGCACTGACTGTTGTTGCTTTATCGGACTGCTCGTAAGCCCCCCCACCTGGTGTTCTATGGTTTCGGCCAATTGGATGTATTGTACTCACGGCTGGGGGGGAGGGTTCGGTTTTTTTTTTTTTTTAGTTACGAACTGGAATCCTACAAAGAAGTAAAAGCGTGAATTTGGCGTTAATCCGTTGATCAGTCTGTGGCACAGCTCTGCAGTCCACAGAACAGGCCGATGGTTTGACGTGGTACCGATCCACGTAGCCGCTCGTTGCGGAAGACATGTAGACTGTAAAGCGATGAGAAGGGAAAGTGTGGCTGCCAGGTTTACTAACCACGAGTCGTCGACTGATTCAGAGAAAAGATCTCACGTGCGTATCGTGGTCTCCCAAACTAGAGGGGAGCCATTGTGTGAGTGATCGAAGAAGGTGGTGGTTGGGAAGGGGTGGGGGGTGGGGGCCACAGTCTTATCCCAATGATTCAACTCTTGGTGGAGGGGGGGGGGGGGGGGGGGGGGGGTTGGGGGGGGTCCAAGCCGCTATTGCTCAGCTCTCGGTTATTCTAACAAGCCACACACACACACACACACACACACACCACACTCACATGGTTATTCACACACACACACACATATATGCGCACATGCACACACATTAATATACACACACACACACATACACAAGCACGCACAAACACAAGCACGCACAAACACAAGCACGCACAAACACACACACACACACATCTGCTGCACACGCACATACACCTGCGTACACACAGACTAATACATGTACACATGTGTGCGCGCGCACACACACACACACACACACACACACACACACACACACACACACACACACACACACACACACTGGCAAACACACACACACTGGCAAACGCGCGCGCGCACACACACACACACACACACACACACAAACGCGCACACATACACACACACATGCACACACACACTGGCAAACGCGCACACATACACACTTTCAGTGATACAATGACTTCCAAAGTTATTAGAACAAACGAGGTATGTGCCCCATCCCCCACAACTCCTGTCCCTACCCTCTCTGTCAGCCTGACTGTCCGTCCCCTGTTTTCGTTTTTTTTTTTTTTTTTTTTCCCCTTTGTTCTTTTTTCCTTCTTCGGAATCATCTTTTTATGTCCTCCTCCGTCTTCTTGTTCTCCGTCTTCTCTCATCCCCCTTCTCCTCCACTTATTTTCCTCCTCCTCCTCCTCACCTCTCCTCCTCCTCCTTTCTCCCCTATCTTCTCTTTCTCCCCCTTCCTTCTCCTCCTCCTCCTTTTCCCTCCAGTCTTGTATCTTAAACTCCTCCTCCTCCTCTCCCACCTTCTTTCCCTCTTTCCTCATCTTATCCTTTTCCTCTGTCTTCTTCTCCTTCTCCTCCTCCCCCCTTCTCCCCCCCTCTCCCTCCCCTCCTCCTCCGTCCTTTCGCCCCTTCTCTCTCTCTCTCTCTCTCTCTCTCTCTCTCTCTCTCTCTCTCTCTCTCTCTCTCTCTCTCTCTCTCACATTCTTCTCCATCTTCTCATCTTCTTCTTTATTCTCCTCTTCCTCCCCATCCTCCTCCTCTCATTCTTCCTCCTCTATATCCCATCCTCCTCCTTCACCCCTTCCTCTCACGCCCCCTCCAATTGTCTTTCTTCTCTCTTTCCTCCACCTTCTCCTATTCCTTCTCCTTCTCCTCGATCAT
Source organism: Conus betulinus (assembly GCA_016801955.1). Lineage (NCBI taxonomy): Eukaryota > Metazoa > Mollusca > Gastropoda > Neogastropoda > Conidae > Conus > Conus betulinus. The sequence continues at coordinate 344,016 of JADBJO010001750.1, forward strand.
ACCCCCTGCTCCTCTTTCGTCCCTTCATCCCCCATCATCTTTTTTTTCCTCCTCCTTCTTCTCCTCCCCTTCCATCTTCATCTCTTTCTCCATCATTTTTTTCTTTCCACACCACCCCCTTCTCCTTCTTCTCCTCCATCTTCATCTTCCCAATCTTCTCCTCCTCCATCTTCTTCTGTTTCTCAATCTTCTCCTCCTCCATCTTCTTATTCTCCTCAATCTTCTCCTCCTCCATCTCTTTCTGTTTCTCAATCTCCTCCTCCTCCATCTTCTTCTCCTCCTCAGTCTTATCCTCCTCCATCTTCTCCTCAGTCTTCTTTTCCTCAATCTCCTCCTCTTCCATTTTATTTTTTTTTTTCTCCTCAAACTTTCTCCTCCTCCTATTCCATTTTATTCTTCGGCACAATCTTCTCATCTCCTCCATCTTATTCTTCTCCTTAACATTCTTCTCCTCCATCTTCTTCTCCTTCTCCATCTTCTCCTCCTCAATCTTATTCTTCTCCTCCTTCTTCTTCTCCTCTTCTTCGTCTCCTTAATGTTCTACTCCTTTATCTCCTCCTCCTCCTCCTCCTCCTCCTCCTCCTCCTTCTCCTCCTCCATCTTCTCTTCTTCTCTATGTTCTCATCCTCCATCTTCTTCTCCTCAATATCTCCATCTCTCTTCTTCTCCTCCATATTCTTCTCCTCATATTCTCCTCCTCCATATTCTCCTCCTCAATATTCTCCTCCTCCATTTGCTTCTCCTCCTCCATATTCTCCTCCTCCATCATCTTCTCCTCAATCTTCTCCTCCATCTTGATCTCCTCAATCTTTCTCCTCCTCCATCTTTTTCTCCTCCTTAATCTTCTCCTCTCCCATATTCTTCTCCTCCAAACTTCTCTCCTCGATCTTCTCCTCTCCCACTTCTTCCCCTCAGACTTCTTCTCCTCCGTCTTCTTCTTCTCCTCAATTTCCTCCTCCTACATCTTCTTCTTCTCCTCAGTGTTCTCCTCCTCCGTCTCCACCAGATCTTCCCCTCCTCCATCTTCTTCTCTTCTCCTCCATCGTCTCATCCTCCCTCTCCCCTGCTCTTCCCCTTCTCCTTCTCTTCTCCTCCATCTTCTCGTCCTCATTTTCCCCAACTCTTTCCCTCCCCTCCTCCTCCTTCTTCCCCCCCCCCCCCCCCCCCCCCCCCCCCCCCCCCCCCCCCCCCCCCCCCCCCCTTCCCCCCCCCCCCCCCCCCCCCCCTTCTCCCTTCTCTCGTTCTCTGCTCTCCCTCCTTTTCCACCATTTTCATCTCTTACGTCCCCCTTATTTTTTATCCCCCCCCCCTCTTCCCCACCACCCTTCTACTCGTTAGATCACCTTTTATCCAGTACCAGCCAAAACTCCCCCCCCCCCCCCCCCCCCCCCGCGCTCTCCCTTCCCGCCCCTCCTCTCTCTCTCCTTCCCTATTCTCTCTCCTTGTTCACCATTTCTGTCCTATCCTCACCCCCCCCCCCCCCCCTCCACGTCCCGTCTCTTCTCCTTCCTCCCCCTCTCCCCCATTAATTCCCTTTCTCCTGCTCCTCATTCCCCAGTCCCTTCGTTCCCCTCCCCCCCTCCCCCCTCCATTCCCACTCTCCTTCGTCCATGTCCTTTCTCCCTTCCTCCCCCCCCCCCCCCCCCCCCCATGCCGCTTTCCCTCTCACTACCCTCACCTCTCCCCTTTCATCCGATATCACTTCTGTTCGCCACGTGGTCTCATTTCAACTGCAAGTAAGGCCAAGACTGCCTCAACAGTGATTTGATCTTGATCCGCTGTCTATGCCGATAACTCGCCATGTCCGAAGTGGAAAAGGTGAGATTAAAGCAGGATTTACAAGGGAACAACAAAGACATATTTATCACACACACACACACACACACACACACACACACACACACACACACACAGAGAGAGAGAGAGAGAGAGAGAGAGACGTGAAGTATATGAGGATCAAGAGATCAGCAATCTTATGTGATGAACAGCCAGTATCTCAATTGCCACGTTTCTAAAACGACCCGTATCTGGTAAACAAAACAAAAACAAAACAAAACAAAACAAAACAAAACAAAAAGAAAAAAGAGATGAAACAGATATTTTATAATGTGATGTTGACAGCCATCGCCATTTACCCGCCCCCATCCCCCTTTCACCCTGCTCTCTCTCTCTCTCTCTCTCTCTCTCTCTCTCTCTCTCTCTCTCTCTCTCTCTCACACACACACACACACACACACACACACATACGCGTACACACCCTTATGGTTATCACTTTGAGTCATTTCACAAGTCCCAGCTCCACCATCACCACCACCCCCACCACCCCTCCAGACCCCTCCGCCTGTTTGGCAAACGTTTGATGTATGCCGACAGGGCGATCAGAGCCGACTACGACAAAAACTTGAAAGACAGTGTTGACGTAACAGTGGTCCGGGCAGACAGAGCCGTGGCCGGGGACAAGTCTCTCCTCCGCCGTCCTCGCCACTACAAGGGACACCGGCAGTCGCCGCGCTCCCTCCCAGGCTGCACACCACAAATTAATGCGCCAAGGTCTTGCGTAAGGAGTCAACTATTTATAGACTGGCGGCAGTAGATTGTTTTGAGAATGTTTATTGTAAAGCAATAAACAGGTAGGGTAAGTCTTGCTCCCATAAGAAAACCTAACATAGAGTTAGCTTTTCTTATGGAAGCAAGACTTACCCTACCTGTTTATTGTTTATTGTTTGCTGTTCCCTGCCTCATTTATTTTCAACAATGTTTATTGTGTCTGAAAGTTGATTCTCGTCGTTTTCTTTCATGTTATGGCCATAAAGGTACAAGGCAGGTGGTTTCAAGCAGATTAAAATGAAACGAATGGGACTGTTTTGGGGTGGGAGGGGGGGGGGGGGGGGGGAACCACCTGGCGCAAAGATAGGGTCACGAATGAGTGCAAAGGCCTGAAATGTGACGTCAACTAAGGGGAAGATCATGTATTTGAAGATTGTATGTGATGTCACTGGTGGAAATCCTCCCCAAGACAAGGGAAATAAGTTATAGGGAGTTGTTTTTTTTTTCGATCATTATCAGTTCAACATTAACTTCTGACTCAAACTTACCGTAGGCCTCATAACGCTTACAGGGATTATTATAGTGATTTTGTGCAAAATCTTAATTGTGGCGTGTGGCCACATAGCCTGTGCAGCCACAAGATGGTGGGAGCCGTACCTTCAGTCATTAACATAAAGACTGAAAACCAGCAGAGGCTTGGAGATTGTCATCTTTGATCCCTAACTGCACCACGTAACACTGCAGCTGCTCTGTCCCTACCCCCCCCCCCCCCCCCCCCCCCCCCCCCCCTCCCTCCCCTTCCCCCCTCCCCGCACCTCCCTTTCATATGACTGGCTCCCACCCACTCCTTTCTTTCCATTGGACTAGCCTGGGAATCCGAGAAGCATCAGATACGATTTTAAAAACTTGGGCCACGCAGAAAATTAATGATGATATTTTTAAAAATACTTAAAAAAAAAAAATAAACTTTTAACGATATTTGATATTGTTCGTCATTAATGAGCATCATTTTTTCGCAGTTGATGAAAAGTAATTAATACATAGTTATGTAACCACGCAATGATTCCCGTTAAATCTCGGTTTGATCGGCACACGATTGATATCCGCCATCTTGGATTTATACGTTGGAGCGATCGTCCATCAATAGCGAGGGGAATGTACAACTCTTCAAGATTCTGTGTTCAGTTTCATTAATGTCTGACAACAAGAATTGCCCTGGGATCGTGTTCCATCTTTCAAGAAAGAAAAGGGAAAAAAAAAACAGAAAAAGAAATTAAAAACAACAACAACACAGCAACAACAAAAAAAACGTGGCCCAGCTCAGGATCAAGTCCCCAAGTTACGGTGTGGCCATGTGCACATTCAACTAACCAGCATCAGCCTTACGAAAATCCGGGTAAGCTAAGAGATCGACAACATCTCACCACCTTTGAAGCTAAATTTTTGTGTACCCACAAAACTTCAACTCAGATCAGCAGATCAGTCCCTCCCATTATGATGAGTTAGAATGAGGAGAGACTAGCCCAAAAACACGACGAGAGTGATTTTAGAACTATTGGGTATATTATGTTCTACTTCAATCCAATCGCAAGCGTTTCTGCTCGTCCTGTCTGACTCTATTCAATTCCCTTGGAGATATGGGCGTGTAGTTGTCATTTGTGTTCGGTGTAGGGTATATACATGGAAGCACAGAGTTTATCCTACTGTGTCATATTTGTAATATTTTAGTCTTTGGAGATATTGTATTCATAACAGAAGAGTGTTGTGTGTTCAAACTGCATCTGACTATGGTAAATGTCAGTGTACATGTTGTTCACATATCATTTCATGTCTGAAGCTATTTTTAGTTCTGTCAGTCA